>CM042171.1:13491525-13554025 GCA_023376005.1 Doryteuthis pealeii | reverse complement strand
AGGCTGAAGGGCCCAGTCTGCCCTACTATTTAACCCATAGCTGGAGGTAGAATATATTGATTCAATACTTTCCCCAAGGGTATTAGCGCTATGTGAAATGCCAACAGCTTCGTCTAGGAATTGAACTCGAATCGACGAGTCCATTTTCCATGACTAACCATTAGCCCACGCACCTCCATATATATGTGTGTGTGTGTGTGTGTGTATAAGGGGCAGATGAAAAATTCATAGGCTAACCAAGACACTCATGGAATGTGATCAAATGAGGTTTATTTTTCAACATAGTTTCCTTTGCAGTCCACAAACTTCTTTCAGTGTTGCAGAGCTTGGCTCCCATTGATTAAAAAAGTAAAAAATAGTAAATATGATGTCATCATATGAAATTTTCAGCCCAAACTTTATATATATATATATATATATATATATATATATATATATATATATATATATATTACACACACACACACACACACAATTATTAGAACTGAACATTAGTGTTTTTAATCCATAAAATGGTGAGTGAAGAAAAAAGAAAACACTGGGACGCATGGATATGATTTTACTGCGTCCTTTTAGATTCTTATAATTGTGTGTGTGTGTGTGTAATATATATATATATATATATATATATATATATATTACACACACACACACACAATTATTAGAACTGAACATTAGTGTTTTTAATCCATAAAATGGTGAGTGAAGAAAAAAGAAAAACACTGGGACGCATGGATATGATTTTACTGCGTCCTTTTAGATTTTTATACGTCAGGGACACAGGACACGTAACTATCAGCATCTCTGTACCTAGATAGATTATAAACTTTACTGTTGACATTAACTTACATTATAAACTTTACTGTTGACATTAACTTGTACAATGACTTAATTTGAATTCTTCTAAAATCATACCAACTTTTCAGAATTTAATGATACATCAATTGTGGCATGTAATCCAACAAGATTTAACTTCATTCAAGAATTTTAATTTTCATTAAAATTTCATTCAGATTTCATTAAAATGATAAAGAGAACAAGAAACAGGAAAAACTAAGATAACATAAAATATATAATGTCCTATGCCACCTCATTACACCCGGTCAGAAGTCACATTCGTTTTTCAAATCTGTCCTAAACAATAGCCTTTGTTTAAATGGAATATTAAACGTATTTAGAAGTCTTTATCTTAAGGGAAATCTCTCAGGTTAACTGTAAATGAACAGGCCATTTTTAGCCATCTTTTTTTTATAAATCATTATAGGAATGGGGCTGTGGAATTCTCAACAGGATGTTAAGAGTTAAAAGAGCGAAGAAAAAATGTTTTCGATTCCCAGACAGAAACAGAATATCTTTTATTGCGTATTAAAAATTAGGAGAAACAGTGGGATATGGAAAAACAATAGTTAAAAAGAAATATTACAATAGAGTAAATCTTTGTTGCCTGACCAGTGGCTGTTCATTGTTTTTTCAAAGTTTAAGCAGTCAAGGATTTGATAACATGATCATTAATGTAGTGTACAGCAGTCAGCCTTTACTAACATGACCATTAACTCTTAATGTCCTATACCACCTCATTCCACCTGGCTAGAAGTCACATTCATTTTCCTAATCTGCTTCAAACGATAGCCTTTAAATATAATATTAAACATATTTAGAAGTCTTTGATTTAAGGGAAATAACAGGTAACTTTAAATGAAAAGGCCATTTTTAACCATTTTTTGATAAATCCTTATAGGAATGGGGCTCTGAATTTGGAAAATTCTGAACAGGAGGAGTGTACAGCAGTCAGGCTTTACTAACATGACCATTAAGGTTTTATTTTCCAGGTGGGATAAAGAGTTTTTTTTTTTCCTGGGAAGCCACACACAAACCGAAGCTCATGTGATGACCAGTGCAAAAAAAAAATGCATGGTTACATCAGCATTCCCTGAGGAGACAGTTACTGCTGGGAGGGGTGGGGTATGATGCAATTGATTTTTTTTTTTTTTTTTATTTTTTTAAAGAAAACTTGATTTCTTGAAATTTAAAGAGTTATTAAATCGTAACTTGTTGAATGAATTAAGTATAATAAATATGTGAATGAACTTCAAGAAGTATCAAATTAACATCCCTTAAGATATTAAAAGGAGGTGAGCAAAGAAATCAGTAATAAAGATTTAGATTTATTTAAAAATACATAAATAAAAATAACAGGTAACTTTAAATGAAAAGGCCATTTTTTGATAAATCCTTATAGGAATGGGGGTCTGGAATTCTCGACAGGATGCTAAGAGTTAAAAAACAGTTGGAGGTGCTTGGTAAAATGGTTACCATCGTAGGAAATGGACTCAGTCCCGCGAGTTCAAATGCTGGATGAGGCTGTTTGCATTTCACATAGCAGAGATAATGATAGTACACGTCCTGCGTCCCTGACGCATAAAAATCTAAAAGGAAGCAGTAAAATCCTATCTATGCATCCCAGTGTTTTTCCTTTTTCTTCCCTCACAATTTCAAGCTAACTGTAAATACATTTCAATAGTTTCTTAGAAATGAATTACACAGGATAGGTTACAAGGTAGGAGTTAGGTGGCTTTAGTTGTTTCCCCAGATCATAAATAAAAAACCTACAATTTATTAAGAAACTTTAGTTGGGACCTATCAAATTTACCGGAAACTCATTCAAAGCAAATATGTGCATCCCAGGACGCACTAAATTTATTTAAAAATACATTATGCAAGGGATTTAAAGTGATAAAAACATTGGAGAGATTAGAGATTAAAGTTTAGAAAAAAAAATTTAATAGTTTTACAGTTTAATCTGACTAATCTGTTAAGATATGTACAATTTTACGCATGCTAAAAGAGTAATAGATTTACTGGGATTAAATGTGTATTCAGACTGTTGGACTAAACAAAAACTAAATAAGTAAACCACAAAGATGAGACTAAGTTTTGACTGTCTGAAAATCTGAAAAACTTACAGAATTGAAACTAACATTATCTATATTTGGAGAAAATAGAAAAGCTCTTTGAATAAGAAAATGTGTTACATAATTCATAGGCAGCTTATTAATTATGTATCTACTGTAGTTAGATATTTTGAATCAGGGTTTGTTAGATTCTGAATAACGGGGGTCCAATGGAAAGTTACCTCAATGGTTATTGATGGGTAATAACGTTTTTATTTTACACCTTAAAAAATGTGCCATTAGAGGCGTGGGAGATTAGTTTTAGTTTAGTTTCAGATGCGACGAGAAATTAAGAGTGAACGGATGCATAGGTCCGCTTGCTCTGAGAGTCGTTTCTCCACTGCGCAGTTGAATATGGGTTGGGTTGTTTTAAATAAGTTTAAAAGTTTTGTTAGGTTATTAAAACAAAAAATGACCAGCCCGAAAAAGAAAGAAGAATCAACACCAAAAAAGCAACCCACTAAATCAGCCCGAGAAGTCAGCCCTGAAGAATATGGTGGCCGAGTTAACAAATAAGAGCCCTCATCTCATCATCCCATCTCTGTCTCTCTGCCCATTATATACCAGAGATATGTCAGAAGGGTATATAACAAATGAACTAAGGTGTACGAATGTTAGTTATAAAGATACCAAGTAAGATAATAATAAAACAACAAACATAAAATAAACAAATCACTTGTATATATTTACCTAACCCCTCAATCAGGATGTGACACAAATCAATTTTTAAGTGGGGTACTGATGGTTTGAATTCAGAGATTTACTTCCCCTAGAATGGTTGCCTTTACCAAAGCTAGAGAACCCAGGCTGTCCTACAATTTTACTCCAAGTGAGCAGGAGAAGATAAGGATTCATACTTTTCCCAAGGTTAGTATCATGAAGTATGAAACACATACAGCCTTAGAGTGGTAGTACCTGTTAGGGTCCCATCTATGGGTTAACTAGATCAAAAAATGTCGTTTTAAAAAACTTGAATGCCCAACAAGAATGAATAAAACAAAAATGTCCTCAGCATAAACCCAAGGGTTGACATGCCATAAAATCCAACCAACCAACCATCTATCCAACATTTACATTTAGGATTTGAAGTTGGTTGCGGTTTCCATTTCTTAAGATGATAATCATTATGCAAACACACCTTTGGTTTTGTCCCTTGGCCTGAGGAGTTATCTGCTCAGCTTGATGTCGCTGGTTCCCGCTAGGGGCCTCTTGTATTTAAGCGGCTGATTTGAATTTCTCTCTCTCTTTCCTCACTACGAGACCACATGGGTTAGACAATTGTCATTCTCTTCTCGTTGGGGCTTCGGCCCTCAACGCCGGCCACTAGTCACTTTAAGTGATTTATACAGCATGGACTATTCTTAGTCTCATGTCTGTACCTTTATATTATGTGTACTTTTATATTATCTTGTCAGTGACTTTTATGTATGTATGTTTATGTACACTATTCTATCTTCCATTGTTTATGTATCTTGTTTATTCATGCGCTGTTATCTATTAAATGTATTGTCCCTCAACCTTTGTCGGAGTTGGACACTGCTAGAGTTCTACTTAGCTGCTGTTATTAAAACCAACAGTAGGCTAACTGACTTCAATAACTTACTACAATATTGCTAGTATTATCTGTGTTATTCAAACTATTGTCCTCATATTCATTGTTATCTGTACAACGTTTTGGCCGATGTACCCTCCGGCCTTCTTCAGGTATTTCTTCTCGGACTTGGGAATCTTTTTTTCGTAATCGGGAGCCATCACGGAACTCTGAACCCAACCCTTTATTCAGTCCACGGTGGTATCCTGTTCTCATTCTGCTAACCCTAGCTGGGGTAGTATAGTATGTTAAACTGTGTTAATTATTATGTTCTTCAAATATTCACTTTGAATCTTACAGTTTCTTTGTATAAACATATCAACTTTCATGGGTTATTTAATGCCAAAGCTATTCTTGTAGAAGAACAGTAGTGGTACTATTTAATCCATAGATTGGCCAGGATTGAAACTACAGTCCAGAGATAACTGTTACTTAGAACTGTCTTAACCTAACTTCTTTATCCACTAGGCCATGTGTCCAATTGGGCAGCCGAAACTTTGTACAGATAACAATAAAGATGAGGACAATAGTCCGAATAACACAGATAATACTTATCATCAAGCTTCATCTCAAACATTCAGAGAAATAGTATACAATATCGCAGTCCAGCACGTTAGCAAAGCCGCCACAGAAACTCCCCATAAACAGGCCTCCAAAAAAGAAGAAAATTGCCAACTATTAAGCAAATCTTTGATATAATATCTAAAAAGGTACTTAGTGCCAATGAACTGGCTTAACTTTGAATTGGCACTAATCAGATTGTTTTCTCAGTGGTAGGCATTTTGGGCAACTGGTAATTGGAAAGATCACATTATTTTTGCTGTGCTGGAGACAGACATACATTTTTAGCAATGTTAAAGCCAAACAAGGAATCAGTGTTATAAGCTGTGAAACTGACTGTGGTATTCACTTAGACATAATGGCAACAAAGGCAATTCTTTCTTTTAATTTTTATTTTCTTTAACAGAGGCTATAATAATAATAACAGTTTGTATGCATCAAGATGGGGAAGTAATAAAAATAATTATCTGATAATTAATACAACAGTTAAATGGTCAATTCCTTCTAAGTTTACATCAATAACACAGTTGGGGGAGGGAGACAAGAATCTTTTCTTTATGATGTAAAAGTCTAATGAGAAAAAAATATTACAATTTATTCAAAATGGCCTGAACAAACTAGAAACCAGACTATTGTATATATATATATATATATATATATATATATATATACACACACACACACACACACACACACACAATATATACACAATTCCATATAAAGGAAAAATTTAACCAGTCATTTGGCTATTATATATTATTTTATTTCAACTAGCTTCTTTTTAAAAGAAGCCAGCATCTTCAGACAACCAAAAACACAATGAAGAAAAAGCAAAATATACACATATCTTTCGCTGAGGACTTTTTCTTTCTTTATATATATATATGTGACAAATTAAAGGTTTAGCTTTTATTCATTTATTTGGGAACAATATTACAACCAATGGTTTCCTGCTAAGGCATTCATCAGGTAAACGAAATAGTTTTTTTAAAAATGACATAAATGGTGTAAATGGTTAAATGTGTGCATTTTTTTAACTGTATTCTCGTGTTGCATGTTTACATAATGTCGAATGCACTTTTTGTTTGTACCTGTGCGTATTTTTGTTTGTGCGTATGATGTCATGCGCAAGCGCGTGGAAATGCGCAAGCCTGTGATGATATGATTTGATGTTTTGCTCTAAGTGGGTGCAACTTTCAGAATTTCCCAGCTTATGTTTGGTGAAATCTTTCAAGTTCCAGATATGTGTGGATAGAGTTGTACTTGTAGTTTATGGTTATAAATTCTTTGTTTCAGGGTTCCTTCCGTTGCTCCTATGTATTGTTTGACTGAGGTGTTTGTTTTTATAGTAGCTCTGTACACCACATTTTTTTTTGCAGACAGTTTCCTTGTAGAGGACACAAACTCTTATCCCTGCAGTTGCACTGGTTGTTAGTTCACGTGGTGTTTTGTTGGTTTTCCAACTTTTTGTTGTGGCTTTTTATGATTTGTGATATATTTCTTGTGCAACTGTAGCTGATTTTTAAGGTGTTTTTGTTAAAAATGTTGGCTAGCGGGCTGTGTATTGGGAAGTGTTTGTTAATGAGGTTTAAAAAATCTTTACCAATGTTGGATGTTACACATTTGTTGTATGGTGGGTTGAACCAGATGATATTTCTTTGTCTGTGTCTTGTTTTGTTTTTTGGTGGTGTGTATTCTAATTTTTGTTTATAACCACTGGCTTTTAATGCATTGTCGCATATATTTTTATTTTTGTTGAAGATGCTGATGTTAGAGGAGTTGTCAGATAGCCTGCGGCTAATTGATTTCGGTATTTGTTTGATTATGGATGGTGGGTGGTTTGAAAAGGTATGTATGTAGAGAGGTGTGTCGTTTTCTTTCTTGTAAGGTTCGAATATTCCTTTTTCTAAATTTAGGGTTACGTCTAAGAAATTCACTATTTTTAGGTTTATGTCTATTTTAATTTTAAATCCTAGTAATTTTAGTATGCTGGTTATGTTCTTTCTATATCTATCTAGTGTAGGGCCATTGGGATTTTTTTATTTTAATTAAGCCATCGTCCCTGTACAGGCCCATATCTCTCTTGTCGATTATGTGGGTTAGCTGGAAGAGTATTAGAATGCCAACCAACTCACACACCTCTGTGCTGTCAAAACTACCCATGGTCATGTCGAATAGCATATATATATATAAAACCAGGATTATATGTCAAAGGTATACAATACAATAATTAAGAAACACTTTTGGGTAAACATTTAACAAGTCAATATTTCAAATTTTCACAAGCCTCAGAACAAATAAATGGATATTGCAAAGACCACTGAAATATTAACAATACTGTTTACATTTGTTCATCTAGCATTTATTACCCACAGCATTTGTTTCAAATTTACTGCCCTTATAATTTATTAATTCTAATACAGGTTTGCCATCTTTAGAATAAACCATTGTTATCCAAAATGCATTAATTCTTTAAATGCTAAATTCGTAGATATGAGGTTGTTTTGACATTTTAGTAGCCATAAGTAATATAATCCAAAACAACTTTTAAATAGTTTAAAAGAATTGAATTGCCTTTCCAAATTCAAAGATTAAAGTGAATTTATTGTTACACAGAAAATATTTCATTAGATTGAAATAAACACAAAATAACTGATCTTTTGATATAAGAAATAAGTTGTTTTTTTTACAAACATTCACTTAAAGGTCACATTTGGCAGCCATTAACCCTAATATCAAATCACATTCTATTTATAAAATTTATATTATAATTGCAAATAAATATGGGGACAAGGGGGGTACTTTATAATTCCCAGGTGATAGTTATCTATCTCCCTTGAAAAAAAATGTTTGATGCAAGTGTGAGTGCAGACCCCACGGTAAGTTGCATATGGAAATTGCTCTATTCATTTTCTCACTACTATGTGCCATTTTTTTGTTGTGTTACTAATCAGATTATTATAATAGAAATGTTCTTCATAAACTTGAAAATTCAACTGGCAATACATTGTTTCTGACATAAGAGTTAACATCTAAGAAAATGGAATCAGTAAACAGAGTTGAAAAAGCTGTTTGTGCAGAGATGCTGATAGCTTTTTGATTTAGTGCATGCTGGGATGCACATGTTTGCTTTGAATGAGTTCCCGGGAAAATGTATGGGTCCCAACTAAAATTTATTGATAGATTGTAGGGTTTTTATCTGTTTTTGGTTGATCTGTGGAAACAACTAAAGCTGCCTAACTCCTACCTTATAACCTATCCTGTGTAATTCATTTCTAAGAAACTATTGAAATCTATTTACAGTTAGCTTGAAATGGTGGGGGGAAGAAAAAAGAAAAACACTGGGATGCAGGATGTGTACCTATCAGCATCTCTATTTGTGTTTCACTTCTTACTAATGCCCTTGAGAAAGATATGAACCCATCTATTTCCTATCCCCCTCAGCTATGGGTAGATAGTAAGACAGAATGGGCTCTTTAGTCTTGGTAAGACAATTAGTCTAGGAGAAGGAAAATTGTCTTAGAAAATGGAATTGGTTCAAATTCTAGACAAAACTGTTTGCTCTTCAATTTGCACTAATACCCTTGGAAAGGCACCAATCCATCTTCTATCTCCATATCTTAATAGTAAAAGGCCGGTTTAGCTCAGTCGATAGAGCGTTTGGCTAGGTAATCACAAGGTTCCTGGTTCGATACTGGCCCTCGCCTACTCAGCATATGAGTAGCACAGGGACCTGTGCAGTAAAGTGAGGAGCTGATGGTAGGTGTGGTGCCCCACCTCATACGCTAAAATAATCTTCTTGGTCTAGCACTAGTGAAAAGAGGATAGACTCCCTTGCTGTCTGGCTGATACAGACATTAGGCCGACCTGATGACTTTACTTAGTAGACTGGGCTCAAGCTTAAGTAGGGCAACTGGTCTAGGAGAAGGAAACAACTGAATTCAAACCAGTATTACTATTATTACATACCAGTATTATCTTTATTACCATTATATTACCATTATTATTACCATTATATTATATTATTATTACCATTATATTATTACCATTATATTACCATTATTATCTATTACATTACCAGTATTACATACACAAATTAGTATTACTCTGCTGAAAAAATTTACCTTTGGTCACATCCTGCCTGTGGCGGAGGGGTTGGGTAAATACATACACTATTTCCCCATCGATACAAAATCTAAAGGTAATGACTTATCTAAATAACACTTGATATGGTATGAAAGTACATGTTGAATACAATAAGATTATGTGACTAGAATTCAATAGAATAAAAAGAAGCAGTGTGAATAGAGAAAAAAAAAAGAAGAAATCAACTATCAACTGCATTGTGGGTAATTATTGTCTGTGATGGGAAATAAAAAGGCAGAAACAGGAATTAATTATTCAGATTAGACAGAATAATAAGTACAATGTCATGAAAGAACAAAACAACATAAAAAAAAGTTTATTTCTGATTCACTGGTTTGATGGAGAGAGAAACAAAACCTTTCTGTGTTACTAATTGGTTCAAGTGGCCTTGCAGCCAGGAGAATAAGCCAAACTTACCTGTTTGTTTGCCACGTGTCTTTCCAGACAGACTAAATGACGTTGATTTTAGCAGAATTAGACAAAATTATATTTGTTTCAACTTAACAGATCTCTGCTTTTTCAGCATTTAAATGAAAAATCTAAAATTATTCTAATTCTGAATCTCAATCATTGAGTTAATCATTGCAATTTTAACGGCTGGTTTTATACGGCCAACATCAGTTTAATTCACCAATTTGAAGTTCAACTAAATTTCTATCATTTTAACTTAAAATAGCAAGCAAAAAAAAAAAATCACTTTTCTTGACACACACACAGTTCTAATCAAAATTATTGGCACCGATGAAATTTCAATACATAAAAGGTAGAATTATTTCTCTGAATGTTTGAGATGAGGCTTGATAATTTGTATTATTCAGATTATTGGCCTCATCTTTATCTCAGGAACCTTGTCATAATTGAGAGCCATCGAGTTCAAAAAGGTTCCCGAGTTCAAGAAGGCTCCTGAGTCCAACAAGAAATACCCGAAGAAGGCCAGATGGCACATTGGCCAAAACGTTGTACGGATAACAATAAAGATGAGGACAATAGTCCAAATAATACAAATGTATAATATCTCCTGAAAAACAAAAACCAATTCAGTTTGGTGAAGCGAAACACAAACAGCCTCATCCAGGATTTAGACTCCTGGTCAACAATTCCATTTCTTAAGATGATAACCATTAAGCCAAAATGCCTCCTTTGGTTTATCAACATTTCCGGGTTATTTAATGCCAAAGCCATCCTTTTAGAAGAATAGTAGTGGTACTATTTAACCTATATAAATGTTTTGATTTCTTTGTTTAATGGCATATTAACCTTCATGGTTTATGTAATGCCTAAGCCATCCTTGTAGAAGAATAGTAGTGGTAACCTATATAAATGTTTTGATTTCTTTGTTAATGGCATATTAACCTTCATGGTTTATGTAATGTCAAAGCCATCCTTGTAGAAGAATAGTAGTGGTACTATTTAACCTATATAAATGTTTTGATTTCTTTGTTTAATGGCATATTAACCTTCATGGTTTATGTAATGCCAAAGCCATCCTTGTAGAAGAATAGTAGTGGTACTATTTAACCCATAGCTGAGAGAATAAGGAGGTTCATACCTTTCCCAAGGTGAGTGAGAGGGTCAAGACAAGAGAATCTGTCCTTTCAATAAGAAATTAAGAATGATTCAAAACAAATTCGCAAACTATTCAAGTAAGATGAACAAGACATGCTAGAGAAATAAGGACAAAATCATAAGCAACATCCTATGAACCCCTACACATGGACTCACCCGTGTTGGCTGACCAGCAAAAACTCATATTCATTAGCTCTGTTACAACACTGTGTGCCGTCTAGAGGACTTACTAAGTTATATGGCCAATAGGGACAGATGGCGAGAGAGAATCAAGAGAATCTGTGCAGTTAGTTGAAGTTGAACGCTTATCTGAAACATGATCCAATTAACCTTTGTATAAAAATGTTTTGCACCGAGTAATATTACAGACATCTCGATTACTTCTTCTCCCCCCTGTATAATATACAAGTCCGTTCTTTAGATGTGTGTGGGTTTTTTTTTTAAAGTTGCTTGTTATTTTTTTTTTCTTATTTTTTTTTTAACAAATTGAAAGAGAATGAAAAGATCAGTTTTTACTTAGTCAGCTATCTAGGGGTCGGTGCTAGGGTCTTATCACCACCCCCCCACTCTTATCTACTACATGCCAATTTTCATAAAGTAATATTCATAGGGGCTGGATTAGCCAAGTCAGTAGAGCATTTACCCAAGAATTGCAAAGTTTCCAGCAAAAACTCATATTCATTAGCTCTGTGAGGACACTGTGTGCCGTCTAGAGGACTTACCAATAGGGACAGATGGCGAGAGAGAATCAAGAGAATCTGTGCAGTCAGCACACCCTGATGTTGATTAGATTTTTTTTTATATAGGATAAACACAGAAGTAATACATATGAATATACCAGTGTTGGCCAACCAGCAAAAACATTCATCAGCTCTGTAAGGACACTGTGTACCATCTAGAGGACTTACTAAGTGTGATGGCCGATAGGTACAGATCATGAAAGAAAGATAAAGACTCAAGAGAATCTATGCTGTCAGCACACCTTTATGATGATTAGATTTCTTAGAAATGATGACACAGAAGTAATAGGGCAGCCAATAAGAATGTAAGGAAGTAAACAGAAAACTTCCTCATATTTATCTTAAGTTGAACGCTTATCTGAAACATGATCCAATTAACCTTTGTATAAAAACGTTTTGCACCGAGTAATATTACAGACATCTCGATTACTTCTTCTCCACCCTGTATAATATACAAGTCCGTTCTTTAGATGTATGAGGGTTTTTTTTTTTTTAAGTTGCTTGTTACTTTTTTCTTTCTTTTTTTTAACAAGTTGAAAGAGAATGAAAAGATCAGTTTTTACTTAGTCAGCTATATCTAGGGGTTGGTGCTAGGGTCTTATCAACCCCCCCCCACTCTTATCTACTACATGCCAATTTTCATAAAGTAATATTCATAGGGGCTGGATTAGCTAAGTCAGTAGAGCATTTATCCAAGAATTGCAAAGTTTCCATCAAAAACTCACATTCATTAGCTGTTATGACACTGTGTGCCGTCTAGAGGACTAAGTTATATGGCCAATAGGGACAGATGGCGAGAGAGAGAGAGAGAATCTGTGCAGTTTACCCAAGAATTGCAAAGTTCCAGGTTCAATACCAGTCTCCGCTAACTCAGTACATGAGTAGCACAGTTTGGGTAATCTGACCTGTGCAGTAAAGTATCTGAGAGCTGACGGTAGGTGTAGCACTCAACCTTTGCAAAACAATCTCCCTGTTCTAGCGGTAGTGAAAAGGGGATAGAGACGACTGTAAGGCTAAACAAATCGAGAAAATGTCAATACCTGAATGTACATTTCGACCGATTGACATTTTCTCGATTTGTTTAGCCTTGCATTTTTTTTTAAATACTGATAATCAGAGCTGTGGAGTCAGTCAGAAGCAATGAAGGGGTCATTGGAGTCAGGGTTGATAAAACTATACAGACTCCAGTTGAATTTAAACTTTATATGGCCCTAGTTCAGTCTGTAAAGTTATACAGTTCACACTCCTTATAGATTATTTAAAAAAATCATGGTTTTTTAGTTATTATGAATTAATTACATAAAGAGGAGTCAGAATCAGAGGTGCCAAAAATAGAGGAGTCAGAGTCAAAGGTTTTGTGTCCCAACTCCACAGCCCTGCTGATAATGACTTTTGTATTGCTACCAACTGTTTGTAGAAGGTGTATCAATGTAGTGTGTATGTGAGACAGCATTCACCAGATGTGGGTTAAGCCAGCTACACAGGTTGAATTTATGACATCTCGGATTACCGCGCTCCATACTTCATGATTGTCAGCATCAGCTCTCACTGTGTCCAGCCATTCACAGTTTTAACAACAGACCGGACATGAGCTCCAAGTCTGATTTCAAAATGGCCAGCATCTTCCCCATTCACAAAAAAGGGTTGGTGAAATTGCCTTGATCCTATTTTCCTCATAGTTCCATCATTAAGCAGGAGTTCCAATTTCAATGGAGATTTTTTTTTCCATCCTTGTATCTATTAATAATGCAGATTTGGTCTCAATTTGTCTGTAACCAAAACTATGTCACTGCTTATATCATATTACCCAAAATTGTCAATACATACAATAAAGAACTACTTTATATTATATATACTCAAAATTTAGACGGTCCTTATTCTTTTTTAAAACAAGTTTATATATATAGTTTATTTTATTCTAATATATAAAGTTAGAGTTTTACAAAAAAATTATTTACAAACAAGAAATAGTCATTTTTTTTCAGTATCAAGAGGTTAACTAAAAAGTTTACAAATAAATAAATGCCTAGGATTTTGTGTAAAATTCATGTGTAAGATATTTAAAATAATTATTTAATCGATAATTAATAGATGCACGCAACATTTCATTTGAGGGGGACAGAACTAAGTTCCCATTTCAAAGGGTTTTATGTTTTTTTACTTCTTTAATAAATTTGATGATTTTACTTTCTCATGATACAAACCCTCTGACACTGAATTTTTAACTTCCACCCAACTCAGGAAAAATCTTTCAAAAATTAATTTCACTCCCCTACCCAGGGTTTTTTTTTTTGTTTTTTTTAAAGTATTTTTTTTATTGATCATAAACACTCAAGAATTCTCTATAATTGAATACAATAAAATTCCATAGAAAAAGTTATCTTTCATTTAAATATCATTACAGACATCTCCAGGGATTTCCAAAGCAATTAATCATTTAGTCTTTTCTAGTAAACTTTAAATGCCAAGGTCTTTACTAAATATCAATGTAACTTATGGTCCTTACATTACGGCTGTCAAACTGTTTTTTGAAGACATTAGGAAGGAAAGACTCCTGTCCCCCGAACAACAAAAATAATTTCTATCTTGAGAATTATTGATTCAAATGAAATCTAGAGTAACCAATGATGACATTAAAGCATTTAATAACTACATACAGTAGTAAAATCAAGTGTTTCATAAAAGACTCGATTTTTTTTTTTTTTCTTTTTAAATTCAAATATAAAATATACAACATACAGTGATGCTGATAGCTTTTTATTTTAGTGCATCCTTATTTACTTTAAATGAGTCCCTGGGAAAATTTATGGTCCCAACTAAAGTTTCTTAATAGATTGTAGGGTTTTGATTTATGATCTGGGGAAACAACTAAAGCTGCCTAACTCTTACCTTGTAACCTATCCTGTGTAATTCATTCCTAAGAAACTATTGAAATGTATTAAAAACTAGCTTAAAATGGTGGGGGAAGAAAAAAGAAAAACACCTGGATGCATGGATATGATTATTCTGTGTCCTTTTAGATTTGTGTGTGTCTGGGACACAGGATGCATACCTATCAGCATCTCTGCTTTTATATACTTATAAAATCAATATTGGTTTATCTAACTGTAAATTAGATGTGTTCAAAAAGTATCAAGACTGAAGGTGTATTTCCCAAGAGAGAAATGAATAATGAATGAAATGTTAATTTTCTTGTAACACTCATCATTACTGTTTATTGAATGAGAATCCAACTCAATCAGAGCATCACCTGCAGAAGGGTAAGACCCTCCTCATAAAGTGGTGTCCTGCATATAACTCAACTGGTGAGGCTAGAGTTCTGAAGCTTAGGGGAGTGTGCAGTACCCCTTGTAACCTATCCTGTGTAATTCGTTTCTAAAAAACTATTGAAATGTATTTACAATTACCTTGAAATGGTGGGGGAAGAAAAAAGAAAAACACTGGGACACAGATAGGATTTTACTGCTTCCTTTTAGATTTTTATAAGTCAGTGATGCAGGACGCATACCTATCAGCATCCCTGCTAGAGTAACCAATGATGACATTACAGCATTTAATAACTATATACATCACACACCTTGGGGCTCTGAATTTGGAAAATTCTGAACAGGATGAGTTAAATTCAAAAATAAAATATATAACATATTACAAAATAGCAGATTGCAAGAATTTGCAAATGGCCACCAAAAAAAGGTCAGCTAAACAAATAACTTCTGTTGATAAGCCAAAAGAATTTTATCAGGAGATTCCCCCATTCAGTATTTAAGCTTACTTTTCATTAATTGAACTGTTGTATGCCCTGTCAGCAGGGCTTAAAATACACTGACTGTATTCTCCTGCAGCGGGGTAAGACCTTCCACACATTAAGAAAAAAAAATTGTTGGCTTTTCTGCCATGACACTAAACTGTATCTAATGACGAGACTCCAGTTCTGAAGAGTATAGAGTACCCTTTCATTGCTATTACTCCTAAGTCCACTGACCTAAAGTGGTAGTACCTGTTAGGGTACCATTTATGGGTCAAATAGAACTGTTTAAAAATTATCCATATTTGATAGGACCCTGTGCAAAAACAAAAAAAAATCTTAAGAAACTACACAAAAACTGTAAATAGGGATGTACAATGAATGTGATTCCCTAACCTCTAAGCATAAAATAACCCGAGACGGGTTGACATGCCATTAAAATTAATCAATCATTGAACTGTTGTGAAGTAACAGGTCATTTAAATGTTATAAAAAAACAAGAGTAAGATCCAAAATTACAGCAACAATCTTAGGTTTAAGTTCTCTTCTGGAGAATATATCAATTCATAGATTTTAAGCCTTTTAAAGTTTATTTTCTGAGCATAGCAATAATACATTTCTTAAGCCATGGAAATATGCAGCTTTGATTGCAAACCTTTGGTTTTCAGTAGGAATTGTTTAAATATTAACTACTCAAATCAATCCAAGTATAAATACTTAGTAAGTAAAGTAGCCAGAGAGGCCTACTGTTGTTATCATCAGTCTATCCCTTCTTTACTAGTGCTAGACCCTTGAGATTGTTTCAGAGGTGGAGCACCACACCTGCCATCAGCTTCCGACTTTACCACACAGATCTAAACTATGCTGCTAATGCACTAAGCTGACGAGGGCAAATACTGAACCCAGAACCTTGTGGTTCCAAAGTGGATGCATCCGAGGTGGAGCACTACACCTTCCATCAGCTCCCGACTTTACCACATAGATCCAAGCTGTGATACTCATGTGCTGAGCTGGCAAGGGCCAATACTGAACCCGGAACCTTGTGGTTCCAAGGTGGATATTCTACCTGTTATATCCCGAGACTTAGGAATAACAAATGTTAATAAAAACAGTGAAATAGGTTTAACATAACAATATTTGTTTTATTTATTCTCACTGACTAGTAATACAGTGGGATGATTTGGATAGAATTCAACTGTGTGTATCATGTGCGTGTTCATCACATGGGACCAAGTCCTTGTCTGTCTGACTCTCTACTTGTCAGTTAGTATATACATGTTGGATTTTTCAAGTGTTCAGCTTTGTTACAAGCTGGCTACTAAACTGAAACTAGAGTTTGGTAGGTGGCTTATATGGAGCTTTGGAATGTTCCATTATGAACTCAGGCAAGTTCATTTGCTAGGTTCTGATTGGCTGTTGGTTTCCTGGGTGAGTAAGGACATATACAAGTACCCACTATTCAGCCATCACTTTGCACTATGCCAGCAACATGCAAGGACTGTATTTAAGTTACAGCTTGCATGTTTGTTCTTGTCTGCTAACTCGACGGTAGTTAGACTTCTACAATACGGTGTAGAATCGTTAGGGGGAGATAACTCTCTTTATGCAAGTTTATAAAAAATATCATTTAGACAAATTATCTTTTGGATAAATCCAAGAAAATTGTATGCCCATACACCCTCCTGTATTACCTACAAATGGACATACAGACAGATGAATATTAAATAATAAATGGACATAATACAGAATTTGTTATATCTCACGATGTAGGAATAACAAATGATAACAAAAACAGTGAAATATGTTTAACATATAACAATATTTGTTTTATTCATTCTCACCGACCGGGAATACAGTAGGATGGTTTTGGATAGAATTCAACTGTGTATCATGTGTGTGTTCATCACATGGGGCCAAGTCCTTGTCTGTCTGACTCTCTACTTGTTAGCATATACTTGTTGGATTTTTCAAGTGTTCAGCTCTGTTACAAGCTGGCTATTAAACTGAAACTAGAGTCTGGTAGGTGGCTTATATGGAGCTTTGGCAAGTTCATTAGCTAGGTTCTGATTGGCTGTTAGTTTCCTGGGTGAGTAAGGACATGTACAAGTACCCACTCTTCAGCCATCACTTTGCACTATGCCAGCAACATGCAAGGACTGTATTTAAGTTACAGCTTGCATGTTTGTTCTTGTCTGCTAACTCGACGGTAGTTAGACTTCTACAATATGGTGTAGAATCGTTAGGGGGAGATAACTATCCAAAGCTGTGATACTCATGCACTGAGCTGGCAAGGGCCAATACTGAACCCAGAATTTTGTGGTTCCAAGGTGGATATTCTACCTGTTATATCCCGAGACGTAGGAATAACAAATGATAATAAAAACAGTGAAATATGTTTAACATATAACAATATTTGTTTTATTCATTCTCACTGACCGGGAATACAGTGTGATGATTTGGATAGAATTCAACTATGAGTATCATGTGCGTGTTCATCACATGGGGCCAAGTCCTTGTCTGCCTGACTCTCTACTTGTCAGTTAGTATATACGGTGTATAATCATTAGGGGGAGATAACTCTTCCTAACACTACCGACTGAGCTAAACTGGTCCTATGAATCCTTAGAAGAGTGGCCAATTTTCCTGAAGATTAACATGTAGACTTATTGAAGCATATTTTTTATTTGGAATATTAAAAAAGAAGAAATCCTAAGAAGCATTATTAAAAATAACTGACAAATGTGTCATATTCATGTCACTCGTGCTGACCAATCTGGTTTGTTTAATTTCCCTATCATCAACACTGTTAGTTTTGGGCATAATTCGATTCATTTTAATGCAATTAATTCTTGGAATACTGTTCAGTTGTTATTTTTTGATAAAGATGAAGCTTGTTTCAGTAAATTATTTTGTCCTTAAAACACTTTTGAAAAATCATTTTATTGCCTCTTATAAACAACAGATTTGCATTTAGATTCTCACACGGCTAATTTGTCTCATGATATATATGTATATGTTTACGTTGTGTGTTTCATGTATCGTTTCCTGTGAGCGTCCAAGGGTGGTCATGTCCATGGGATTAGCTTCACGCTATTAGGCATGGCCTCCCTTCAATAGTAGTTTAAACCAATAAAGTTTTTCTTTTACTTATATTTTTTTTAATAATTTGTACTACTATTGATTAATAAATTTCTTATTCTCTTATTCTCTCATCTTGAATGAATTAATTAGCTATCAATCATTTATTGGTTGCTTTATTTGATTGTCAATTAAATGTTACAAGTGTGAAGTTTCAATTTCAATCAATAATGCTTGGTAATTCTTGATAATTCTAGACAAGTGGAATTTTAAAATTGGTATTATTTTTAAATAGGTGGATCTAATCTTTATGTTTCTCTTATCTTTCTTGCCTCTCTACAAATGTTTAAAAAAAATTCAATTCATATCTTTAAATTAAAAAAAAAAAAATCCTTGCATAAATAAAAAAAATTGAGAATTAAAAATATTCTATATTTTCTAACTAGAAGAAAATAAATATCATTGTGGTATAGTTATATTTTTATACGACTGATCTTAATGGCATGTCAACCAGTCTATGGTTATTTTATGCCTAGAAGAGATGCTGATAGGTATACATCCTGTGACCATGACGCATAAAAATCTAAAAGGATGCAGTAAAATCATATCCATGCATCCCAGTGTTTTTCTTTCTTTCTTCCCTCGCCATTTCAAGCTAACTGTAAATACATTTCAATAGTTTCTTAGAAATGAATTACACAGGATAGATTAAAAAGTAGGAGTTAGATGGCTTTAGTTGGGACCCATAAGTTTTCCCAGGGGCTTATTTAAAGCAAATGTGTGTGTCCCAGGACACACTAAATCAAAAAGTTAGAGAATCGTTGATTGTACGTTCATATTTAGTCTTTTGTGTAGTTGTTTCTCAAGTTTTGGGGGTTGTTTTGACAGTCCTATCAAATAGGAATAATTTTTAAACAGATCTATTTGACTTATAAATGGGACCCTAACAGGTACTATCACACCGGTTCAGAGTCGACCCGGGAATAATGACAATGAAAGTGTATTCTATATTCTCAAGCCACACCATTAGATGTAGTTTAGTGTCATACATGCAGGGGATGATAAAGCCAGTAGTCAGCATATTGTATGCCCCACTGACAGGGCTGCATATTTTTATAGGTGAGAAAAAAAAAATTTTTTTTTTTAGATTAAATTATTGCTTTATTAAGATCATATTTTTAAGTATGGATAAATTAACAGCATGATCCGATGGATTTGGTTAGGTTGAGTTTGTTTTGTTTTATGGCATATCAACCTCAGTGGGTCATTTAATGCCGATAAAGTTTTGAAATAAATTCATTCTTAATGGATACACAATTTTTTTTTTTATAAATACATTTTTTTCTATTTAACCCATAGATGGGACCCTAACAGGTAGTACTCCGGGTCAGAGTGGACCAGGGAGCAATGGTGATGAAGGGGTGCTCCACATTCCCCAAACCTCCAAAACTGGAACTTCACCATCAGATAGAGTTTAACGTCATTCACAGGACATATAGACCCTAGCACACATATGATAAAAAGGGCTGGGCCTTGCCATAAGGGCAATAGGTTTGGGGTAATCATATAAGTGCTAGGGCTTGACGTGACCAGTCGATTGATCGGAGGGGGCCTCTCCGATCACCTGTCTAGCCCAAGAAAGGGCCAAAGTAGAGTATTGCAAGTCATGGACTGCTCAACCACCTGGGTTCTAATCATGGGTCACCACCCACAGCCAACAGGTGGCCCCCATTGGGAGAGTCTTACCCCTCTGCAGAGGTGCATTCAAATGCCCCATCCAACAGGGCAGGATCCGATGGGATCCACACATTTCTTTTGACTTGCCATGCATGAGCTTGGGTTTGTGCGTGGCTTCCCACGTTAAAAAAGACCTTGTGTCACATCCCAACTTGGTAGGAGGTCTTGGTAAATACCTAGATCCTAATTTTATAGGTTCAGTAACTTACTAATGATATAAAATAACTTCCAAAACAACTTGGAAATTGCTTATGGGGTAGAAAGATTATTACAAGGGAAGAATTTTTATAGGATATATTAATCTCTATTTCCAATTTAAAAAGGCAATTTTCTTATACTGATATTCCAATATTTAAACCTTCAAGCAAAACTCTTAACAATGTTCATACTTGTGTCCAATCAATTTTATAATATAAATGGAATTGGTTTAAAATATTTCAGATTTGGAAATGACTAGGGTGAGTTAAAAGTTTTGCAATATTTTAATATGTGCTAGTTTGTGGCGCATATATTATCTGACCGAAGCCGTTCAAGCTGTGGTTGATAACGTCATACTTGTTGATGCGATGACACGTGCGTTGCTTCACTCTTTATGGGAATTGAAAGACGCACAGGTGAACATGCATCATAGTCTAATTCAGGAATTTATGCTTTATGAATTGGGTCATGACACCATGGAAGCAACCAAAATATTTGTAGCTCCAACCCCTTTTTATCATATGGGTGCTAGAAGGCGGTGACTGAGGGTCTACATGTCCTGGGAATGATGTTAAACTCTATCTGATAGTGAGGTTCCAGTTTTGGAGGTTTGGGGAATGTGGAGCCCCCCTTCATCACCATTGCTCCCTGGTTCACTCTGACCCGGAGTGGTAGTACCTGTTAGAGTCCCATCTATGGATTAAATAGAAAAATGTATTTAAAAAAATTGTATTTATTAAGAATTGATTTATTTCAAAACTTTATCGGCATTAAATGACTCACTGAGGTTGATATGCCGTAAAACAAAACCAAAAATATTTGTGCAAAAGTTGAAGGCATGGTCAATTAAAGTACAGTAACCAAATGGTTCAAGAAAATGCACCTGGGTAGAACCTTTGACAATCAGGCAAGGTCAGATAGGCATAAAACTGGATTCATAGGAGCAAACTGAGAGTATCAGGCGAGCTTGGCTTCTTACAGTCCAGTGTGGTTCATCACCTTCACGTCCTCAGCAAAAGTATCCAAAACTGCCAAATTGTACCTCATGTTACCAAAATATTGCAAAACTTTTGACTCACCCTAGTATTAATCTCTATCTTCAATTCAAAAGGCAATTTTCTTATACTGATATTTCAATATCTAAACCTTCAAGCAAAACTCTTAAAAACGTTCATACTTGTACTGAACCAATTTTATAATATAAATGGAATGTGTTGGAAATATTTCAGATTCGGAAACTAAAATAAATTATATCATTTTTCAAGTATGATTATAGACCACTCAAAATAATTTCACACATTTTGAAAAAAAAAATCATAAACCAATAATATATTGGTAATACATCAGAAGGCTTTTAGCTCAGTCAGTAGAGCATCTGCCTCGGAAAAGGTTCCAGGTTCGATACCAGCCCTGACAACTCAGCAAATAAGTAGCACAGCTTCAATCTGTGCAGTAAAGTGGGGAGCTGATGGTAGGTGTTGTGCTCCACCTCAGATGCAAAAAATAATTTCCTTGGTCTAGTGATAGTGAGAAGAGGATAGACTTCCTCACTATGCAAATGATACCAATAATAGGTCATTCAACCAAAATTTTACTTGCTATATCAGCATGTATACAAATAAAACATTTAAAACCATACATATAAAAGAAGTTACTCTAAATATTATAATTTATACAAGACTATTTGTTTGTGTACAGAAATAGAAATAAGAAATTTTAATTATCATAAAACTGTGACACTCCACCTCACAGGCAAAAAAATCTCTATGTTCTAGCATTAGTGAAAAGGGGATAGACTCCTTCACTGTCCAGCTGATGTCGATAATATTCCACTCAACCTACTTTACTTACTATATCAGCATGTATACAAATAAAACATTTAAAACAATACATATTTTTTAAAAAGTTACTCTAAAGATAATTATAATAGAACACTATTCGTTTGTGTACAGAAATAGAAATGTTAATTATCATAAGACTGATAAAATTTATTGACAAAAGATAAGAACAGCAAAATATCATGGTTGAGTAAATACTAAATAGGGAATATTTTACAAACTTTAAGGAAACAGATTTTCAACTTGTGGCATTTTGTTTCAATTTTCCCCATATATTTATACTCAAGGGGAAATACACTTCCTTTATGTTCATTAATCTCACATGTGGTAAGGATGATTACAAAGAAATGAACATAACTTAAATAAAGACAATGTGTAAAGGATATACTTAAGATGGAATTAGATATGGGACATTAATGAAAACCATCAAATATCTACACCACTTTTAATTCTTTTCATCCATTTTCTTCAATTTCCAAAGGAGAAAGTTTTCAATATGGAGGACATCATATGGGGAAAAAAAAAAATAACACACACACATTCTCATATTCTCTCTCACTCATTCTCTCACTCTCATATTCTCACTCTCTCTCACACATATTCTCTCACTCTCTCTCACATATTCTCTCGCTCTCATTCTCTCACATATCTCTCTCTCTCTCTCTCATCTCTCTCTCTCTCATCTCTCTCTCTCTCATTCTCATTCTCTCTCTCTCATATATTCTCATTTCTCTCTCTCTCATATATTCTCATTCTCTCTCTCTCATATATTCTCATTCTCTCTCTCTCATATATTCTCTTCTCTCCTCTCATATATTCTCATTCTCCCTCTCATATATTCTCATTCTCCCTCTCATATATTCTCATTCTCCCTCTCATTCTCATTCTCCCTCTCATATATCTCATTCTCCCTCTCATATATTCTCATTCTCCCTCTCATATATTCTCATTCTCCCTCTCATATATTCTATTCTCCCTCTCATATTCTCATTCTCTCTCTCTCATATTCTCATTATCTCACTATCTCTTTCTTTCTTTAATTCCCTAAATTTTTTAAAGTGTTTGTCAACACCCACTCAGTGTGATAAAATTAAAAAGTGAAAATGTTTATCTATACTGTTGAAGGCTTAAGAGTTATCAGTACTTTGGTAAACAAGGTTTTTATTTTAGTTTATCTATGTATATAAAAGTGTAGACCAACATGAAAAGAGGATTGTCAAGAAACAGAGAGAGCATTTAAGCAAAATGAAATGAGGAATGAAGCAAGAATAAGAAGAAAAAACCTAAATATGCACAAAATAAAAGCAATTCTAATAGAAAGATTAAAGATATATTTTATTAAGAAAGTTAAATGGTAGAGTCTAATACTAAAATTTTGCAGATGCTAAAAAACAATCTCCTTGGTCTAGTGCAAGTAAAAAGGGGATAGACTCCCTCGCTGTCTGGCTGATACTAACTTTAGGCCACCTCAATGACTTTACTTTTATTTTAGTATTATCTGCGTTATTCGGACTATTGTCCTCATCTTCATTGTTATCTGTACAATGTTTCGGCCGATATGCCCTCCAGCCTTCTTCAGGTATTTCTTCTCAGACTCGGGAACCTTCTTTTTGGACTCTGGAACTTTCTTGTCGTAATCGGGGACCATCACGGAACTTTGATGGCTCCCAATTACGACAAGAAGGTTCCCGAGTCCAAAAAGAAGGTTCCCGAGTCTGAGAAGGTTCCAGAGTCCGACAAGAAATACTTGAAGAAGGCCGGAGGGCATATCGGCCAAAACGTTGTACAGATAACAATGAAGATGAGGACAGTAGTCTGAATAATGCTGATAATACTAATCATCAAGACTTTTATTTTAATTATTTTAAACTGGATGCTGGGTGTCAAAGCAGCTCACAGAATTTAGGAAGTGGAAGGAAATAAAATACTATCTGACCGTACTGGCCAAAACTGGTTCAAGTGTTTCAAGGGCGGTAGCTTGTCCTTTGAATTGGACAACCATCAATTGTCAGTCATAATACTTGGAGGAAAACTTGACCACTAACACTTGAAAACTTTCATAATAGTTATGATTATTGAAAGATTATATATATATATATATTATATATATATATATATATATATTAATGGTATATTTTGATTTTGAAATATTCTAGTTCATATCTCTCTCAAACTCTTGGTTTATTTATTTCCTTTTTATACATATATATATATATATATATGACAGAGATTTTGTAGATTCTGTGGATGTAGGTGTCACCTAGAGAAATGGAACATATTTAAAAATAAGACCATTGAATCTCAGTCAGTAAAGTGTCTGCTTCGGAACCACAAGTTTCCGGCCCTTGGCCACTCAGCGTTTGAGTAGCACAGCTTCTGTGCAGGTAAGTGGGGAGCTGAGAGTAGGTGTTGCACTCCACCGCAGATGTATAAAATAATCTCCCTTGTCTAGCGCTAGCGAAAAGGGTTAGTAAGCTACTCCGCATACTTATATATATACACACACACACACACACACTAACCGGCCTGCACAAGTAGGATATGACACAAGGTCAATTTCTTAAGCAGAGTAATATCAGTTCTGCTTTTCTAATAAATTTTTACTCCCATAGAAGAGTATTTATAGAGGCACACAGCATAATGTTTAGAGTTGTAGGAAATGGACTTGTTGACCTGAGTTTAAATCCTAGACAAGGCTGTTTGCATTTCACATAGCGCTAATACTCTTGGGAAAGGTGTGAATCCATGTATTTTCCCTCCAGCTATGGGTAAAATAGTAGGGCAGAATGGGCTAACCTTGGATAGGTAACTAGTCTAGGAGAAGGAAAACTCTGAATTTGAAAAACCTGAGGTAGGTCATTGATCGGATTTGTGGTATTCCTTGTGCACCAAATCGTTCCTATCAACTGTGCCAAAAAGTGTGGATGGTCCAAAACAAAACCACTGTGTGGGTTGTTTATTGGATGAACCCTAATGCATTAAAATTCACACCCCCATAGATTTTTTTTTTTTTTTAAATTACCTGTGGAAATCCCAAGAATATGTTGACAGGGATAGTGAACATGTGGATGGTTGTTTTGTTTTACGGCACATCAACCCATTTTTTTAAAAATACTGAATTAGGTCATTTTGATAAACAAAGGAATAATTGCTTACACTACCTGCTGTTACTTAAATGGTCAACCAATTAAGTATTGAACGGTATCATCGAT
Organism: Doryteuthis pealeii; assembly: GCA_023376005.1. NCBI lineage: Eukaryota > Metazoa > Mollusca > Cephalopoda > Myopsida > Loliginidae > Doryteuthis > Doryteuthis pealeii. The sequence goes on along the minus strand of CM042171.1, from coordinate 13,528,662 downwards.
GCTTAACTTCAGTGATCTAGTGGGAACAGGTGCTTTAAGCATGACTTGACCATAATTTGAATATGGATTTTAAAGCATGTCAACCCTTATTAGGTTATTTTATACTGAAGACGTTTTTGTTTTATCCATGCTTTTTGAGTATTCAAATTTTTTGGAATCATTTTATTTTTTTTAATATTCTTTAAAAAATCATTTTTTGATCTATTAAACCCAAGTTAAAGTGGACTTTGAAGAATAATTAAAGTCCAATTACCGTCGAACTGGGAAGACAAGGCAGCAAACGGTTGTAACTGAATACAATCCCGAAAGCCACAAAGTCCACTGCAGAATGACAGAGTATATATAAGACTCCACAATGTCATTCAAATCAAGCAGTCAAGCAGCCAATCAGAACTCAAGGAATGGAATCACCCAAGTCACCCAGATTCATGGATGGATCATTCTTGAGTCCTATTTATACCAACTGTCTTGGACACTGCTTGAGTTGTACTTAGCTGCTGTTATTCAAACCAACAATAGGCTAACTGACTTCAATAGACTTGGGAGTAATGACGAAGGTTTACACCACATTCCCCAGAGCACCAGAATTGGAACCTCACCACTAGATGCAGTTTAACATCATACCTAGGACACATGAACATGTGGAGACTGTTGGAAATTATATAACAGTAATCTCATAAGGGTTTTATTTATTATTATTCTAAATCACCCTGTATTTTTCTCCAAGAAATACAAAATGATACAAGTAGTGATGTTGATAACTTTTTGATTTAGTGTGTCCTGGGATGCACATATTTGCTTTATATTACAAGTAATCATATCTTTAGAGACAGGAGACATTTTCTTAAACAATATTCTAAAAGTCATTTTTCAAGATACCCACCCAAGATGTATTATACATTAAAAAAAGCAAAATATTTTATATATTTTACAATTTGATTTAACTATTTGTATGTACTTATTTGCCTATTTTATTATTTGTTTTATTTTTTTATTTTTTTTTATTTTTATTTATTTGTTATGCCTCCTTGAACATCTTCCCTATTTACTATCTTCTCACATTCATAAAAAATCTTTACTTAGTACATATACAATATTAATACAATATCTATATACAGATCAAATTCTGTTAAATGTTTCATCGTAGTTACCAAAAATATCTTCTTTTTTTTTTTATAGAATCAAATTTAAGTATGCTTGAAGCAATATGAGATATCTATAAGAGACTACGGATCATTTTCAAATTTCCAACCAAAAAGGGAATGATACAGTGATGCTGATAGCTTTTTATTTTAATGCATCCTGGGATGCACACATTTGCTTTGAATGAGTCCCCGGGAAAATTTACGGGTCCCAACTAAAGTTTCTTAATAGATTGTAGGGTTTTTATTTATGATCTGGGGAAACAACTAAAGTAATCTAACTCCTACCTTATAACCTATCCTGTGTAATTCATTTCTAAGAATCTATTGAAAGGTATTTACAGTTAGCTTGAAATGGTGAGGGAAGAAAAAAGAAAACACTGGGATGCATGGATATGATTTTACTGCATCCTTTTAGATTTTTATGCGTCAAGGACACAGGATGTGTACCTATCAGCATCTCTGCTCAAGGTATAAAATAACCATAGACTGGTTGACATGCCATTAAGACAAGTCATAAAAATATAACTTTACCAGAATGATATTTATATCTACTTTTTTTCTTCTAGTTCGAAAATATAAAATGATATTTTTAATTCTCAAAAATTTCTATTTATGCAAGGTTTTTTTTAAAGATATAATAGCTTGAAATGGTGAGGGAAGAAAAAAGAAAAACACTGAGATGCATGGATATGATTTTACTGCATCCTTTTAGATTTTTGTGCACCAGGGATGCAGGATGCATACCTATCAGCATCTCTGTACGAGGTTTTCAAGTTGAACTCTTTATTTCTCAGAAGCTTTTTTTTTTTTTTTTTTTTTTTCGTTTTTTAAAACCCAGTTTTCTAGGTAATGAGTTGGTTACAAAGTGGAATGTGTCAGAGATAATAACAATATCAATTCATTCTAAAAGCAAAAAAAAAAAAAAAAGAAAAACTGGCAGCTAAAAATAACAGTTCTCATGTTGCTCCCTATTCTAAATATCTTACTTGGTTATATGCTTTACATAAGGTGTAGGAGGAAGAGCGTGGTGTAATGGTTAAAGTCATGGGAAATGGACTCGTCGCCCCGAATTTAAATCCTGCACTTAGCGGTAATTTTCACCTTTAGTTGTTAAAATTCCTAGCAAATACGGCAATTAGAGTAACCTCCCTTGACTTTCACTTTGAAACAAGCCGGTAGCTATTTTGAAAGTCTTCATGCGAAATAAACAAATCTTAGAAACTTTTTCGAAAATAATACAACTGCATGCTTTAACACAAAAATATCATAAAATGTGTTCTTAATAACAATTAAGTTCATTTCAGATAATTTTATGCTAGGAATTTAGCCAACTAACTTTCACTTTGAAACAAGATGGTAGCCATTTTGAATGTATCCGTGTGAAATATACAAATCTTAGAATCGTTTCGAAAACAATACAACTACATGCTTTAACACAAAAATATAAAATGTGTTCTTAATAACAATTAAGTTCATTTCAGATAATGTGCACGCACAATTTTATGTTAGGAATTTTAACAACTAAAGGTGAAAATTACCCACTTAGCTGTCTACATTTTAAACAGCGCTAATACCCTTGGGAAAGGTATGAATTCTATTCGCCCTCCAGCTATCACATATAATGCTTTTAATACAATTTTTATTAGATCAGAATATAATAAAGAGTATTTTTTTTTTTTTTTTTTTTTTTTTTAAATTAAAGAGAAAAAAATTCTCCTGGTGAGTTATTTCTAAAGGTCAACAAGAAATCTTTTAAATACTTACGCAACACAATAAGGCTTTTTCTCGTATCCTTTGTAATTCTTCATGTTTAAAGTCATTCCACAATTTTCGCACTTGAAACAACTCTTGTGCCATATCTGAAAAAAAGAAAATGGTTTAATATAAAATCTGATGGATTCCAGTCAACAAAAAGTGAAGACAAAGAAAAATTGACAATTAAATAACATAAGTATTAAAGAAAAAGAAAAAAGAAAAAAGAAAAAAAAAAAACAGCTGCAACAGGATTGAATTTATTTTACAACTTTTGCATTGCTAATATTGCCAATATTTCGATTTCATCAAAAAATCTTCATCAGAGCATAATGATAATTGTGACTGTTTTAAGATGTGAATGTTCTAAACTGGATTTTTCAAGAGAGAAACAGAAATATTTTCTGTTTCTCTCTTGAAGAATCTGGTTTCTTTTTTCTTTTTCTTTGAAAGGTAAATATTGCTCTGTATATAATTAATTTATTGGTTATTGTACATTGAGCTCTTTTAAGGATTTATAAAAATCCTTGTATGAATATATATGTTTGTACCTACAAGAGTATACAGTATGGTTGTACAGTGAGATTTCGATGATCCCAAATAGAATCGTCCCTTACTAACCAGTCATTTGGATTATCTTACACACACATATATATATATATATATATAAGGTATCCAAAACTGGTAGTAAGGGATGATTCTACATGGATCTTCAAAATCTCATTATACAATTATATTGCATGTTTTAGTAGGTGCAAATACAAGGATTTTTAGGAAATCCCTAGAGAGAGCTCAATGCATAATAATCTATATTTAAGATTAAATACACAGCAATATTTACCTTTGAAAGAAAGGAAAAACTCAATAAACCGTCATTCTGTAATAAATTTATTTTGACCAAAATTTAAAAGGCTTTTAGAAATTTAAAGAAATTTCTAAAACTGCTTAGTTCAGTCTCATCAGACAGTCGACCTTTGTATGATATGAAAAATATTCCTAAAGGTAAAGCCACGTTTTAGAAATTTTGTCCAGAACATAAACCTGACGCTACAAACAGATGATTAAAAAACAAAAACAAGGTCAAAATGATGATTATCCAAACAAATGATTTTGTTGCATGTTATTTAATTCGTTCCCAGAATTAGTTCTATTTTTTCCTTTTTAACATTCTAATCCCATTTGAAGGGCAAACCCAACCCAGCCTACAATTTCCAGCTCAACAGACAAGCCAAAAATGTCAACACTCCAACTCATAAAAACAATGTCTATTGATTCACATGAAAATTAAATAAGAAAAAAAATAAAAATGAATATATAGCTTCACAAGATCACACACACACACACACACACACACACACACACATATTCAAACAAATTTTGTTGAACACAACAGAATCCAGATTATTGTGTGATTTTTTATATTGATTTTTTTTTTTTTTTTTTTTTTTTTTTTTCTTAATTATAATCATGAAAAAAGAATTTGTGAAAAATCTGAAAGAATGATGAACTTACAACCTCTTTAAAAAGTCCTTGATAATGGTTCAATGTAGAACTGAAGATACTTAGAAAATTTCTTTGGGTTTATTCACAAATTATTTTTGTGATAATGATATAAAAAATATCAGAGAAATTGAAAAGTAAATACACAAGCGATGTGTTTATTATATGGCCTTTTTTTAGCCGACAATTTTTGGGAGAATATGTGCTTAATTGAAGTCATACCTAATTTTGAAAGTTAATTAATTAATTAATAATTAATTAGGCAGGCATACCTATTTAAATGTAAGGCTAAACAAATCGAGAAAAATCAATCTCTGTATGTACATTTCGGCCTATTAGGCCTCATCAGCAGAGCTATAGATAGGAAGACCGCCTTGTGCGTGATTCGAAACCCGACTGTCGAGCTGACAGGCGAGCATCTTAACCCCTACACCAACTTTCTTAGATTTTTCGTTTTGTTTAGAAGTAGTACCCAACCTTCATTGCATGATACAACACAAGATCAATTTTTAAGTAAGTTTCAGGTTTCATTCTCCTAGACTGGTTACCATACCAAAGTTAAAGTGCCCAGTCTGTCCCTACTATTTACCCATAGCTGGATTCATACCTTTCCTAGGGGTATTAAGTATGATGGGAAATGTAAACAGCCATTCAGGATTCGAACTTGTGTAGATGTCCATTTCCTGCGACAATAACCATTACGCCACAAATGCCTCTCTCATATATATATATATATATATATATATATATATATTATGGACTCTCTCGTCGATTTTCAACGCATGAGGTTCATACAATGAACACCCACACAGTGATTTGTTTATAGTGATGAAGGCTTGTGTTGGACCATCCACACTTTTTGGCACACTCGATAGGAAAGAATTGGTGCATCAAGGGTTGCCACAAACCCAATCAACGACCGACCTCAGGAATTTTGAATTCAAAGTTATCTCTCTCCTAGACTGGTTACCTACCCAAGGCTGAAGGGCCAAGTCTGGCATACTATTTAACCCATAGCTGGAGGGAGAATATATGGATTCATACCTTTCCCAAGGGTATTAGCGCTATGTGAAATGCCAACAGCTTCGTCTAGGAATTGAACTCGAATCGACGAGTCCATTTTCCATGACTAACCACTAGCCCACGAACCTCCACGCATATATATATAGGCACTTGTGGCATAATGGCTATTGTTGTAGGATATTGTTATTCAAGATTGTAAGATCAAAAGAATTATTAGTAAACTTGAAAAAATGAATAAAAAACTTTAAAATAATAAGGATTCTGTTTTGTTTAATGAAATGTGTTTCAATGAAAGGATGCTGCCCAAATACACCTATTTCACATAATTTTGAAAGAGATGCTGATAGGTATGCGTTATGCGTCACTGATGCATAAAAACCTAAAAGGATGCATAGAAATCACATCCATGCGACCCAGTGTCTTTTTTTTTCTTCTCCCACCCTTTCCAGCTCACTGTAAATACATTTCAATATTTTCTTGGAAACGAATTACATTGTATGGGGGTATGAGGTATGGATTAGAAAGCTTTAGACATTCATATATAAAAACTCTACAATCTATTAAGAAACTTTAGTTAGGACCCATCAAAATTCCCGGGGACTCATTCAAATCAAATCTGTGCGTTCCAGGCTGCATTCAATTAAAAAAATAACTATCAGCATCACTATATATATATATATATATATTATATATATATATATATAAAAATTTTAATACTTTGATTTGACAAGGTATTACAGCAGATTGAAGGTTTTAAACTCAAGGTTAATCTGCTTTATCAGTATAAAATTAACAACTCGCCCAGAAAACATTGATCTGCTTCAGACAAAATGTGTACTAACTCAATATTATCTGAATAGTACATGGAGATTTGTTTACCCTCCCCATAACAGCTTTTGTTTGCTTTGGCGTTTTCTATATATATATATATACACACACACATATGTATATATATATGTAAGGAGGGTTTGTCACTATTTTGAAAGATGACTAAGTGCCTTCTTTATTTTCCTTCTGGTAATCTCCTTTTAACTTTGCTCAAGAGTGATAATTCTATGTTTTACTGGAGCAACAACTTTACTTATTTGTAATAAGTAGTATGAAGAGAGTCTTAGCTTGGTTATCCATTAAGCCTTTAAATAAACAAAGTGGCTTGAAGGAGTATCAATATAAAAGGGTATACCCTTTCAAAGAGAACAGGAAAACAGCACATACAAACATGTATAACAAATTACCTAAAGAGTTTATATATGTTTCGAAGTTGCAGCATCACAATTGTATATGTACACACACACACTACCAGGACACATACATACAGCTTGAAAAGCTTTTTGATTTAGTGAGTCCTGGGATGCACATATTTGCTTTGAATGAGTTTGCGGGGAAATTTGATAGGTCCCAACTAAAGTTTCTTAAATTGTAGTTTGTTTTTATTTATTTATGAACTGGGGAAACAACTGAAGCTGTCTAACTCCTACCTTGTAATCTATCCTGTGTAATTCATTCCTAAGAAACTATTGAAATATATTTACGGTTAGCTTGAAATGATGGGAAGAAATAAGAAAAACACTGGGATGCATGGATATGATTTTACTGCGTCCTTTTAGATTTTTGTGCATCAGGGACGCAGGACACATACCAATCAGCATCCATATATATATATATATATATATATATATATTATATTGAGGAAAAAGTGGTAGTGAATCCAACAGTATGTAATATTAGGAAAAAAATGAAAGCCCTGATGAAGATCTATTGAAACAGATCGAAACACTGCAGTGTTGGCGTAATAAAAATTATTCGTTTATGAACTTATGTTTTTCAACTTTTTCATAATATCATATATATATATATATATATATATATATATATATATATATATATATATATATATATGGAACTCTAAAAGTAATTTATCCAGAGTCACTCTAGTAAGATCCTCCAATGGTTACCATTACAAAGCATTTAAACACCATCTTCAACCTTTTTTGTTTTTCATCAAAAAATCTCAAAAGACCTTGTTTTATAGAAGGGGGGAGGGCACCTTTCAGACCCAAGTGTTGTAGCAACATGGATAAAAGATTTAACATGGGAGATAGTAGTTGATATAAATTACATTTCACTTATTTCCTTTACACACAAACATATTCTACTGAGTAATTCACAGAACACAATCTAAAAATTTCTCAGAAACAGAGTCTCACTACATTTAAAAATAATAGAATTCTGTCCTTTCAGGCAGAACTACAAAACAGCCAAGATTCTTTTTCATGAGATCCAGTTCCTGCTAGACTCCCTAAACCAACAATTTTTCAGGTCACCCACTCTTCTGACCCACAAAACCTAGCTGTCAGCCTCCTAACACTACTCAGCCCTGTTATTTTTAACCTATTTGAGCTCTCAGCCTTCCTACTTCAGTGAACTTCAACATTCGTCATTTGCTCACACACAACACACACACACAAAAATAAAAATAAATAAATTGAAATTTTTTTTAAATAAAAAGATACAGCATATTTTGTACAATGGTGAAATTATGTGTTTAGAAAGATAAGTAATAGAAATGTTCCATGTCAAAAGGCAGATTTTATACATAGACATAGAAAGGAATGAACACGTTGATACTGAAGAGAAACACTGACATTTTCATCCTCAAATCTTTTTAACAGCTGGAGTTGGCAGTTAAATAAGAGACAACAACAAAAAAGCTTCAGTTGATAGAAATAACAGGTTCCTGTTTTAGTGAGGGATAAAGACAACAAAAAAAAAAAAAGAAAGGAAGTTGAAGAAAAATCACTAATAGAAATACAGAGAAAAATAAAAATGCACAAGTCAATAAGATTTGAAATATTTTAGGATAAATCTTCAATTTCTTGTTTTCTTATACAGGTTAACAAAATTGAAAAACTGATGAAAATACCAGAGTGTATGTGGATTATCCATAAATTCACTGTGTGGTAAATTTATTGCAGGTAAATTCATCAAAGGTAAATGCATCATAGATTAATTGCTCTTATAATATAAGATTCCCCTTTACCTCTTTATATTAAACTAGCAGCGGCTACCCGGCATCGCCTGGGTAGAGGGGAATATTTTTTAGTTAGTCCCGGCGATCCATTATTACTTAATCATGAGTTGAATCCTCGTGGGATGCCCCATTTAAATCCCTATGTAAAAAAATAGACCTTGCATTGATCCAGTTACTCTGAAAAGAAATGTTAATGTCTACTATCTAAGATATTAAATGAAAACAATGCTGTTATCATTTAAATTTTATTTTCTTATCTTCACGATTATAAATCAAATCTATTATTTTTGCTCAAAAACCAAGCCCTGGTGATATTCAATGTGTATATATATTTACTTTGTCGTCAATTGTTTTATTTTTGAAGTTTCCTCTGGATATACAGATTCACACAACTTCCCTTTATATATGTATAGATTCTTAAAAGTAATGGTTAAATTCTGAATTTAGCCATGAATAATTGATCTGCATACATATCTTATTATAATAAAGATTGTGTGTTTGTCTGTAACCGAAACTATATCACTACTCAAGTCACAATGCCCTTTGTTATTTACATCACATTCTCCCTGATTTTATCTTTATTTAAACCTCAATTTTTAATAAAATTGTTTTATATTATTAATTTTGTTGACCATATTTATATACTCATAATATGCAATTGTATTTATATATACAACGAAAATAGCGGTTTACAGTGTGAACAGGAAGGCTAATTAGTATATTGATATTAAAAAATTGATTTTAATAAATCCCTGCTTAGTATTATTGATTTCTAATTGTTTGGTTTTCTCTTAATGAATATGAGCAAAAATCTTGAAGATAAATCTTAAAAGAAATCTATTAACAAGAAGAAATAACTATAATTTTATTCTTTATTTTCTATTTTTAACTAAACAGTTAAATTATGAAAATTTAGCAATGAAATACGGGAGTGATGGAAGAGTAAGATTCAGTTGTTCTATTTTTCAATTATATCCCCTCTGTTCCAAATCTTTTTATCTGTATTTCTATTTAGTTTCATTAGCCTTTTTAATATATTTTAATACATTAAAACTTAAATACTTGCACCCTATGGAGGGTGCATGGTATTTGGTAATTTTTGTAAAAAACTGCCTAATCAGATCAAAAACAGCAATAGCATACAAAATTGATTTGGATAATTTTAGAAAAAAATCCTAAGAATAATTTGAGAGAATGTTTTTGGGAACTATCAGGTGAATTACTTAACAGGATTTGATCTGTATATAGATATTGGATTAATATGTTCTGTGCAAAGATGACCTTTTCCCCTTTTTTTTAAAAGATCGATGTGATAAGATAGGAAAAAAAAAAGAGTGACCCCCAAGGAGGCATAACAAACAAATAAATATCTACTAAATGAATTTACTGGCAATGAATTCAACAGACATAGTGTGTGCACAAGTGTGAATTATTGTGTAAAATAAAAATCTTAAAATTGAAAATAGACGTTTGGTGAATTATAGGATTATACATTGATGTACTCAGAATAGTGTCCTTAACTTGGTTATTATTACTAGCAAAATAAAAAGACACCCTCCGGGCGATGTAAAAATATTTTTTTGAAAGATATTGCCTGTGGGGATGGGAGCTGAAAATTCAATATCATAGAATGTGTACCATAAGTATGTAAAATCGTCGAATTTATTAAAGGAGTAAAAAAAAAAAAAAGAAAAAAAAAGACAATTTGAAATGGAAACAGTTCCGATAACTTTAAATATTATATTAGAATAAAACAATCTATATATAAATATATAACGCCGGGCATCTATTTATTGAAACAATGAGGATTGTCTAACGTTGTTTTGAGTATATTTATACTATGTTATGACGTTGGATTATGTGTTGGGTAATGTAACGTAAGCAGTGACTTAATTTTTGTTACAGACAAAAACCGGAAGCGAGTCTCCATTATTAATAGATAGGCAGGTTTCAACCTTCTTCAGGTACCTGTTAAAATCAGTAACCATCTGGAAATTTCAAACAAAACTTTATTTAATTCACAGTGGGATATTTTACCTATCGCACTGTCCATGATTAGAGGATATATCATATCAGTTGATCCTTCCAAGTTAATTCATTCTTAAGATTAGGCTTATCTGTCTCTTGCACTAAACAAGAACAGAAGACGTTTTTGTACTCTGATTCAAGAATTGAACTCCCAAACACTAGGTAACTGGATACAATTTAACCAACACTTTTATTCATAAGGACATGTGAATCATAGAATATCAGAGTATAATAGTTTTGAAACATAACGCAACTGGGATATATATATATATATATATAATATATTTATTTAAGAATGGAAATGAGTAACCTACTCGAGTTTCATCGATAGATTCTTCAGGGTTACTTTTAAATTAATCGAGTTTACGATTAATCTTTGGTGTTATAAACATGCCCGTTGGAAAATGTAAACAAGTGTTCCTCTACTAAATTTAAGTCCCATTCCAACGGGCATGTTTATAACACCAAAGATTAATCGTAAACTCGATTAATTTAAAAGTAACCCTGAAGAATCTATCGATGAAACTCGAGTAGGTTACTCATTTCCATTCTTAAATAAATTTATGCTCTACATTGTATTGAGCACTTTGTATTTGTTTTTTCTCAACCTTAACCTCTGGATATTGTGCGCTTCCAACGATCGTTTTATACCACCGGTAAGTTAATACTTATACAAATATATATATATATATATATATATATATATATATATATATATATATACACACACACACACACACTAGAACACACACACTAGAGAGTCAGCGGTGCTTGCTAACTGCAGTTTCTTGCCTATGCAACTATCAAACCAAGACATTCATCAAAAACTGTTGACTGTGTCTATGCTACTCTTAAATGCACATATGCTATATCACTGATAAGCAAGCACTCTTTATTTATAAATAGAGCTATATATATATATATATATAATATATATATATATATATATATATATATATAAAGTCGTCAGGGTGGCCTAAAGTCGGCATTAGCCAATCAGCAAGGGAGTCTATCCCCTTTTCACTAGCGCTAGACGAAGGAGATTGTTTTTGCGTCTGAGATAGAGCGCTACACCTACCATCAGTTCCTTACTTTACCGCACAGATCCCTGTGTTACTCATACACTGAGTTGGCGAGGGCTGATATCGAACTAGGAATCTTGTGGTTTCTAGCCAAATGCTCTACCAACTGAGCACACACACACACACACACACAGTGGTACCTTGACTTACGAGTTTAATTCATTCTACTCATAACCCAATTTCCTCCTATATAAAATCAATTCTTTTTTTTGAAGCTCTCAATACAAAGGGAAAAAAAAGTTTAGCTGTCAGTGCAGAGAGAGAGAGAAGAAAAATGGAGAAAAAAAAATCGACTGAGTGACAGCTTGTAACTTGGAAAACTCTTAAATTTGAGCATACTTAAAGTTAAGGTGTACACATATACATATGCACACACATACATGGTTTGGTTGTTTTATGGCATATCAAACCTTTTTAGGAATGTTGACTCAAGTCGTTTTGATATTCAATTTCTTACGGTACTTGCTGTTGCTTAGATGGTTACCCATCTAAGTACTGAACAGGCTTATCACTGCTTAACTTCAGTGATCTCTCGGGGGAAACATCACTTTCAACATGACTTGACTATAAGCTAAAAATACTTTGGTTTCATTAACCGAACAAAATCTTTTAAATGTTGGATTGTACAACAATCTGTAACAAATGTTTAAAATATATTAAATGGTTCATCTAATCTAACAATATCAATACTCGTGTTCCTTAATCTTCCAACTGTTATCATCTTACAACACCCTACGGTTGCGAATGAAACTGTCCAAATTGTCTAAGATGAAATGCAAAAATGTAAACCCTGATTATCTGGTGTCACTTATATGCCAAATTCTAATTTCTTATGAGTGCCATCACCTAAGCTAAATAATGGACCAATCCATTTTCATTATAAAGAAAGAGAAGAAAAAGGATATGCTACACAGAAAAAATATAAAAAAGAAAGTAGGGGGGAAGATACAGAGAGGGGGTGAGCATGCAGAAGCAAAAACTAATCAATCAAACATGATGAAAATAAGGAGAGAAAGAAGGAAAGAAAGAAAGAAAGAAAAGAGTGAGAGTGTGTTAAATTAAGATTATTATAGTTTTTAAATATTGAACAATTTTGCAATAGCTCTAAAGTAAACATATCAAACGTCGTAATAATTAAATTATCCTACTGTGGTATATCCGCAGGTCCAACTAGTGTAACAATATTATACCATGTGACTCTCCTTATTCCATTGGAGAAGAGAGTATCAAATAAATTATTTCTAATTGCTTTTTAAAATGCCAACAAAAAGATTCAATACTCTTTGCAAAAAGTTTGTTTTGTAAAAAAATCTTCATATTATTATGCAAACTGCCTCTTGAGAAGAAAAAACAAACATTGCACATAATTAATACAGACCTTTAGTGCAAACCATTTTTGGTAAGAGTGTTATTTTGTTTTGCATGAAACCTGAACATTAAAAAACAAAACAAAACAAAAAACGAGCCTAGAGTCTTTGTGCAAATATGTAGGTGTAGTAACAATCAGCCAATAGCAAGTGATCATTGAATAAATCAGACTGCAAAACATAGTCCTTACACAAGACAGAATATAATAAACCAAGCCCAGTATTAAATTAACATTCTTTTTCACAGACTGGTCATCATTTGGCAACAGATATGCTAAAATAAAAGGAAAAGAAATTAAAACAATTTATTTTCAGTGTGCAGGAATCTAAAAAGCATATTTACCACTGTCAGTTAAGTACATCAGATTCTTGCTAAAATCTACAACGCATATAATGTTAGGGGTAAAAAACAAAAAAAAAAAAAAAAAAAAAAAAAAAAAACGAATACCTTGAGTAAATATGCAGACGAAATTACCAACAGCAGTGATGAGTATGTTTTGAAACATTCATCATGTGAAGTGACAAATTCCTTAATTCTTTGTACCTTTCTAAGCTTCAGATGATAGCAACATGTTTGTCCTAGTTTAGAAAAAAATATCTAGTGGTTTAACCAGTATTAATTTGATCATGTAAGTAAAGTCAGTGAGGCGGCCTAATGTCAATATCAGCCAAACAGCGAGGGAGTCTATGCCGTTTTCACTAGCACAAGACAAAGGAGATTATTTTAGCATCCTACCACACCTACCATCAGTTCCTCACTTTACCACACTGATCCCTGTGCTAATCATACACTGAGTTGGTGAGGGCCGGTATCGAACTCGTAATATTGTTATTCCTAGGCAGAAGCTCTACCGACTGAGCTGTACTTCAATATATTTGTTAGCCATGTTGGCTGGTACTGTAGAATACACCGACTGCACTTCTGCAGAGGAGTAAGATCCCTCTCTCAATGGGATCACCTGTTGGCCGTGGGTGGCAACCCATGATGCTTAAGGGTGGAATCCTGCTGATTGAGTAAGTCCAAGACAGGTTAGACCAGCGGTCGGAAAGGACCCCTCTGATCAATTGGCTGGTCACGTCAAGCCCTAGTAACTATATGGTTGCTTTGATCCTGTTGCCCTTATGGCACCCCCCCCCGGAACCCTTTTTTATCATATATATATTTACCAACCCTTCCACACGAGCAGGATGTGACACAAGGTCAATTTCTTAAGCGGAGTTCAACAGGTTTGAATTCATCAGAGTTTTCCTTCTCCTAGACCGGTTGCCTAACCAAGGTTAAAGAGCCCAGTCTACCCTGCTATTTGTCCATAGCTGGAGGGAGAGTAAGATTCATACCTTTCCCAAGGGTATTAGCGCTAAGTGAAATGCAATTAGCACGTCCAGGATTTGAACTCGGGGCAACAAGTCCATTTCCCATGACTTTAACCATTACACCACGCGCTTCCTACGCTTTTTATCATATATGTGCTATAAGCAGTGGTTAAGGGTTTTATTGTCCTGGATATGACGATAAACTGCATCTAATGGTGAAGTTCCAATTCTGGAGCTCTGGGGAGTGTGGAGAACTCCATCACTATTACTCCCAGGTCCTTTCGGACCCAAACTGGTAGTACCTGTTAAGGTCCTATCTATGGGTTAAATAAATCAAAAAATGAGTTTTTTTCTTGTTATCAGTCCCTATCAGCCATTGCTCTTGATAAGTCCTCTAGACAGCATGTTTGTACAGAGTAGTTCAATATATGTTTTTCCTGATCAACTAACACTGGTGTGTCCATGAGTAAGAGTCCTATAAGAGAATGTAGCTGGAAAAGAGACTGAAAGAAGTAGAGATGAAAATGAAAAATTAGACCATCCAGATTACAGTATAGTTAAGAGGAGATAGAATACTTATAAGAGTCCTGGAAACCTGAAGAGACTTGCTGTCACTCAGATTTCAGAGGGGGAGGGGTAAAATTGCTGTGAAAAACTCACATGGAGTAAAATGATAGACAATTCTTCATCTCTCTGAATTTTTTAACTCTTAAATCCTGTTGAGAATTTTCCAAGTCCAGAGCCCATTCCTATAACAAGTTAGCCCTCTCATATAAATGGCTAAAAATGGCCTTCTCATTTAAAGTTACCTAATATTTCCTGTAAATTAAAGACTGCTAAATATGTTTAATATTACATTTAAACAAAGGCTATTGTTTAGGGTGGATTAGGAATAAAAATGTGACTTCTGGCCGGGTGGAATGAGGCATTATAGGATGTTAAAAGTTAAATAAGGCTTGATAATTTGTATTATTCGGAAATGAGGATAATGGTCCAAATAATCCAAATTCTTTGTCTAAAATTTTTTTTTTTTAAATAAAAAAATCTTTTTCTCTGAATGTCTGAGATGAGGCTTGAAGATTAGTATTATCTGCGTTATTCGGACTATTGTCCCCATCTTCATTGTTATTTGTACAATGTTTCGGACGATATACCCTCTGGCCTTCTTCCCGAGTCCGACAAGAAATACCTGAAGAAGGCCGGAGGGTATATCGGCCAAAACGTTGTACAAATAACAATGAAGATGGGGACAATAGTCCGAATAACGCAGATAATACTAAAAAAATCTTTGTATCCTTTTTAAAATTTAATGTATTGTAATGCATAAAATAGTTCAACTATTTTCATAAAATACTTTTTTTTAATTAGTTTAGTTTCTATGAATGAAGTTAATAGTTACTATGATTGTTACTATAGTTCTATGAATAAAGTTAATATTACTATGTTGATTGGTCAAACTCACAACTGATTTTTTACCTGGTGAGAACAAAAGTTTTTAAATAAGAAATGTTCTTGAAATCTTTGTTTAATAGGAATTTCTTAAAAATAAAAATAAATAAGTACCTTCTAAACTTTTATAAACAGGTTTTTATTAAAGACATTAATTTTCTCCTATTTTCACACTATAATGAATGTTAGGTTTAAGTTTTATAGAAATTCTACGAACTATAAATATCATTGGTCATTTTCAAAGATGCAATTAAAATATTAGTATTATTTGGATTATTCGGACTATTGTCCTCATCTTTATTGTTATCTGTACAATATTTTCACCAATGTGCCCACCGGCCTTCTTCAGGTATTTCTTGTTGTAATTATCACGAAACTTTGGACCTAACCCTTTATGCAATCTATGGGGGTATGCTGTTCTCATTCTGCTAACCATAGATGGGTACAAGTGTTATGGTGTGTTAATTATATTTTTATGTTACTGTCACCCTTGACCAGGATTGAACCTGCAGCCTAGAGATAACTGTCACTTAGAATTGTCTTAATCCAACATCTTTATCCACTATGCTATGGGTCTAATTATCAAGCCTCATCTAAAGAATTCAGAGAAATAATTAAAATATTGTTTTTCAATTCAAAGAAAATTCTATCAAACTTTTAAAATCTTAATTCATATTCTTCATTCATTGATCAATTTAATGGCATGGTTAGGGTTATTTTATGCTTAGAAGTTAAGGAATTGTGTTGTTATTCGTGATAGTGATCCTATAGTCTAGCAAGAGTTTGCTTCTGTAGAAAAAATAAATAAAACTGATGTAAAATGTAGAGTAAATAAAAGATTGATTTTAATGGTATGCCAACACATCTAGGGTTATTTTATGCCTAAAAGTGAAAGAATTGCATTCATTGTACATTTATAGTTACATTTTTGTGTAGTTGTTTCTTAAGATTTTTTTTTTCTTTCTTTTTTGCATACGTTTATATATCCAATATTCCTTACTCATCAACATGTCACACAATTAACACAGATATCCATGACAATCTCTCGCCAACCTTCTCTATCATTCATTATCCCTGAGAGGTCCTCTGTGCAGCATCCAGTATCTATGTGCTGGTTTCCACAGGAGAACATCTATCTAATACAAATAATTATATGGTCTCAAGTAATTATTTCTATCTAATAATAATTTGTTTGCACAGTTATATGATATCAAGTATTCTATCTAATACAAATAATTATATGGTTTCATGTAATTATTTCTATTTAATAAGAGTCATTTGTTTGCACACAATTATATGGTTTCAAGTGACTAATAATAATAATCATTTGTAAACAATTACAGGTTCAAGTAATTATTCTTAACTAGCAAAATAAAAAACACCCTCTGGGCAATGTAAAAATAGATTTTTAAAACATATTGCCTGAGGGGTGGGAGTTAAAAATTCAATGTCAGTGAGTTTGTACCCTAAGTAAATAACTGTCACTTAGAACTGTCTTAACCTAACTCCTTTATCCACTAGGCCATGTGTCCAATAGGAGAGTCTATTATTATATTTTTGAGGGTTGCTAAGATTAGTGTTAGTTATTGAAAATGTTTAGTATATCATTGTCCGTATTAAATGTTATTTTATCAATGTTAGATTTGTTTTTTTATACAAATTGCCTCAAGAATTTTTTGGTGTTTTTTTTTTTTTTTTTTTTTGCTACTTTTATAAAGGATTTTGGTATCATTTAGAAAATGCATTTAAATCGTAAATTCCACAGACAATTCCCACTGACAACAACAAAAGTGGATCGCCCTTGCTGCAGTAGCAATATCAGAAGTACATTTGTCAAAAGTCAAGGTGAAATCCAAAACAGCAGCTAAAAACAATGGCAAAAGAAGTTTGTCATCAGGTTACAATAAAATATAAAGAAAAAAAGAAAAGAAAAAAAAAAAAAAAAAAAAAAGGAAAAAAAAGGAAAAATAAACAGCTCTAGTGGTTGAAAAAGGACACTAATTGATAAAACTTTCTGTCCTAAGTAATAAGACAAGGGAGCCCTCACTCCTACACACAGAAACACACTCCCACTTCCCGGGGAACATGTCACCTGTCATGCAATAAGCTGCAATTGAGATGATATATATATATATATATATATATATATATATATATATATATATATATGAGAGAGAAATGTGAAGCTAAAGGTTAAAAACAAAAGATCCAGATCTAAACAAAAGGAAATAACAGATATAACAATGAGATATAGAATGTTTCACAGCCAAAAGCTGAAAGAGAGAACTAAGAGTAACCGATTAAAAAAATAAATAAATAAATAAAAAATAAAAAAAGCAAAGTGGTGTGTCAAAAAAAAAAAAAAAAAAAAAAAAAATGAAGGTTCGGTTTCAGAATCTGGCCAAACAATGAGCAAATAAAGAGAGAAAGATAAAGTGAGTTAATAATGGAATGAGAAGCCCCCCACCCCCCCAAAAAAGGAAGAGTATAGAAACACTAAGATAAATACCTTGATAAAGGTTAAAATTACAGGTAAGTTAACAATAGGCATGTGCTTAATGTATGAAAATAAGAACAACAGCTGCAGGGCTCTGTTTTAAGTTGCATTTTGGTTTCTATGCAGAAAAATAAAACCTATCCTGCCATAGTCATAAAACACAAACCAGAAGCTGTTCTTGAGAAAAGAATAAGTAAATACATGGGAAGTTTCCAAATCTTTCAATAATAATAAAAAATAGATAAATAAAAGGCTATGTTGACATTTATACTGTCCCAACAAGTTACCAATAGCTGATGTATATGTATTCTAATTTTTCTCACTCTTTAGCAGTGTTCCCAGCATATGTTACAGATCCCATCCAAGAGAGTGTAATGTATGTATTAAGTCAACCCCTCCACCACAAACAGGATGCAACACAAGGTCAATTTTTAAACAGAGTTTAACAGGTTTAAATTCAGAAGTTTCCTTCTCCTAGACAGATTGCCACAAGGTCTGTCCTACTATTTAACCCATAGCTGAAGGGAGAAGAATTGGATTCACACCTTCCCCAAGGGTATTAGCACTATATGAAATGCAAACAGACTCATCCAGGATTTGAAACCAGGTAAATGTAATTATTTCCTACAAGGAAAACCATTACACCAGGAACATCTCCATTGACTTAATAAAAAAAATTTTTTACCCTCCCCCCCAAAAAAAACTTAAGACAAAGAATGTATTATATACACCGTCTCTCTTTCTCTCATATATATATATATATATATATATATATATTCAACCAAACCAGACTTTTTACCCTTTTAGATATAACTTTATCATATTCTTTAAATCTGACTTTAGAAGGATGGCTGGTTTCACATTCTTTTTTACATTTTTATGGAATGTTATAAATGCATGGAGACGCGTGGTTTAATGGTTTAGAGTCGTAGGAAATGGACACGAGTCAACCCGAGTTCAAATCCTAGATGAGGCTGTTTGCATTCCACATAGCACTAATACCCTTGGGAAAGGTATGAATCCAAATATTCTCCCTCCAACTATGGTTAAATAGTAGGGCAGACTGGGCTCTTTAACCATGGCTAGGTAACCAGTCTAGGATAAGGAAAACTGAATTCAAGACCGGTTAAACTGCTTAAGAAATTTACCTTGTGTTACATGCTGCTTGTGCAGAGGGGTTGGTAAATATATATATATATATAAATGCAGTCTTTTATCAAAGTCTTACAAAAAAGATCAATCCTTGTAATGAGGTTGAAAAAGCAGTTTTACTATCTAAAAAAAAAAAAAAAAAAAAAAAAACTTTGGTATTGGAATGTCCACAAATCCTTTAGATCCATTTAGCTGCACCTCTTTCATATGGTATGCTTACTGTATCTATGTAATTGGTGTCTCTGGGGTTACATCTCATTTTCCATCTTAGAAACAACAAAGGACAGTTATATTGGAGAAAGAACTACTTATGTTCCTTAATTCTTCTTCCAGCATCACTGCTGATAACCTTTGGCTATGTTGAATATCTAAAAGTAACTTTCTTTCTTAATATACAACGGGTATTTAAAGCCAAAAATCGGGTGGTGCTAACGCCTCGTTAGCACCACCAAAGAGGTAGAGTGAATTTGGCTGACCTAGGTCAAGTGGAACCTACTTATGGTTAATGAGCCTTTGGCAATTCTGAAAAGACAAAGAGACTGAATCCACATAAAAGCAACATGCATTTTCATTCAGTTTTTAGTCGGACCACCAGCCAAGATGTACAGACTAGCCAGAGTCCCTGTCAAGACAAATCAACACCCTCTCTATAATTTTTTTTTTCGTCTGATTCTGCATGCAACCACAAGTGATAATTTAAGAAGTTGCATCTATTAGCCAACCAGATGCTGGTCTCTAAGCAACAATAATTCAGGTACAACTCCATGTATATGCCTGAGGAGTGGGTAATACTAGGGAGTGTGCAGTAAAGTCATCACAGGTAAATCATTTGTGGACAAAAATTCAGGATTTGTTGGCACCTTTCCGTCCACTAAGGACAATGGCATAGTGTCCGAAAAATAAATAAATTATCTGCATCTGCGCAAGTGACTGTGCAGGCCTATCCCTGAGTGACAGTCTTTGGTGCACTGACTGCACACAAACTGATGCTTTCTGGGGCGGCTATCTTTTCTCCCTCTTTCTGGCTCTCTTTGCTGTCGAGGTTACTCTCCTCTCCATGCCTTGCTTAACGTTAAGATGCCAGGCTGCTTAATTTTCTGCATTTACCTCCCATGTGTTTGTGCCAATGCGGCATATCCTCATGTCTCTCTCGCAGACATCTTTAAAGCGTAGGCATGGTCTACCTACTGATCGGGCTCCAGATTCAGAATTTAATCATAGCTTTTAAGAATTTAATAAAAAGAATTAAAAGGGTTAGTTAGGGAAACCCTATATTTTAAGAGCAATTAATCTCATGATGAATTTATTCAGAATTATACAAGTGCTATACCCATCCTCTAAGTTACTAGTGTGCCTATGAAAGTAAATTTGTTAAATGTCTTCTATCATAAACTGGATAGTTCACAATCCAAGAGGACGATGATGCTTTAATTCCATTGGACTTTAATTGTAAATACATGGTGTAATGGTTAGAGTCATAGGAAATGGACTAGTCTACACGAGTTCAAATCCTGGACAGAGCTGTTTGCATTTCACATAGTGCTAATACCCTTGGGAATGGTATGCAGCCAGCTACTCTCCCTCCAACTATGGATAAACAGTAGAGCAGATTGGGCTCTTCAACCATGGCAAGATAATTAGTCTAGGTGGAAAACCAACTTCAAACCTGTTAAACTCCGCTTAAGAAATTGACTGTGTCACATCTTGCTCATGCAGAGGGGTTGGTAAATATATATATATTTTATTATTTTTTTACTTCTAAACTCTACTTGTGTGAAAAACCCCAGATGCCCCAGTTTTTCAAACTGATATCTAGGTAAAAAAAAACTTTTTTTAAAGGAAAGACCAGCACACCCGTATTTTCTGAAAATAATCAGTATCATATAGTGTCCAAAAGAAAAAACACCAGGGGAGTTTTCTAAGTTATATATGTAAAAAGTGCTCAATATGCTAAGTAGAGCATAAGTATAAGGACTTACATTAGTCAGACACTATCTACTTAGGTTTCATCCGAATGATCCTGAAGAACCATTCGGGTGAAACCTAGATAGATAGTGTCTGACTCATGTAGGTAGGTATCATCATCATGTCGTGCAATTAGCACAGATATCCATGACAATCTCTCTCCAGCCTTCTCTATCATTCATTGTCCCAGGGAGGTCCTCTGCGCAGCATTCAGTATCCTCGCAGAGTTGGTCAATGTAGATACTTGGTTGGCAGCCCACACTAGCACGTCCATGTGTTAGCTTCCACAGGAGAACATCGCTTATGAGCTCGTCCTTGCTCTTCCAGCAGTGTCCAGCATGCCTTGTCCGTCTCACTTGGATGGTTTGTGAGATAGGGGGTAGGTGGCCATACAGTTGCTTCCTTGTGGGGGTGCTGTTTCCACGACTTGTTCAAGACCGCACGCTGCTGCACAAGGTAGGTAGATTATATATATATAATTTAATATACCAAACTTGTTGGTAAATCCTTGCGGTGAGAAAAAAAACAGCAAATAGTTTGATTGTAAAAATATACTACCAAACATCAACCGGGAAGAAAAAAATTTTTGTAAAAAAGAAAAGACCAAGATAATCGTACCAACAAAAAATAATCTATTAGTACAATATTTTGGTCAAAAGAAAAAACAATTTATATGCATATATATATATATATATATATATATATAATATATATAAGATATATATATATACATACAAACCCGCCAGGAGACTAAAGCTAATAAGTAAAAAGTGCTCAATACCTAAGTAGAGCAAATAATAAAGATAAATCTAATGAGTCAGACGAACCTACTAAAAGTTTCGCTTAATGCTCTTCAGGGCTAAGATCTTAGCCCTGAAGAGCATTAAGCGAAACTTTTAGTAGGTTCGTCCGATTCATTAGATTTATCTTTATTATATATATATATATATATATATATATATATATATATAATGAGAAGTTATTCAAACAGAATATAGGATATAAAATAGATAAAAGGTATAGGGATGCTTTCTAATTTTCTAATTGATACTGATTACAGACTAGAAACAGAAATGAAATATAAGGTTTTATTCTATTCATCTGATGCTCACTGATATAACATCATTTATATAAACAATCAGGTAGCAACCACCCATCAATCAAAATGTCAAATCTTAACTGAAAAACAAGACAGATCAACTGTTAAGGACACTAACCAAGCTACCATGAAGGCTTTACTTTGCAGCTTAAAATTACTTTTATCAACACTTTTTCACCTAATGTCTGGCAGATTAATAACAATCAATATTCAATGATCTATATCAATATACTTGTTATTGTCTGTATGTAGCTTTAGTATATGTAACCTATTTTTTTTTTTTTTTTTTTTTTGCCAGGTTGCTTGATGTTTTCTACATCGCTGGCCATAATGCGTTTCCATTCTGTTCTCGATCTCACCCTTCTTCATATTGGCGTAAAATTTAAAGTAATGGGGTCAAACAGCGAAAAAGTTGTTGCTTGACAATTTCATCTTTCTATCACTGTGGAGATTTTTTTTTTGAGTGATTGTTTCTGGTCTCTCCGATACAATTCAACAACTGTACAGGTCCACCTGTTATGTAAACCAGCCCCTTACAAATAAACTAAGTAAAGTCATCGGGGTGGTCTAAGTCAGTATCAGCCAGACAGCGAGGGAGTCTATCCACTTTTCACTAGCGTTAGAGATTGTTTTTGCATCTGAGGTGGAGCACCACACCTACCATCAGCTCCTTATTTTAACTACACAGATCGGCCTCCAACTAATAAATCCATAATTTCTATTATTTGAGTAATTATCTTTTGTTTCAATCACTACATTTCATAGAGTTGATTATTTAGTCTTCTTCAAGTTTATGTTGCTGCAATAGGATATATTTTAAATGAATTACTTTTGGGATAGACACTATAGCATGACATGATACAATGGCATGTTTTGAGATTAAGATTTCCTTGCTAATTACAACCATTCAAAACCATAAAACTGTTACTGCATCACTGTTAACTAAAGAAAAAAAAATTAAAGAATCAAAAATTCTAAAAAAAGAATACACTTGACTTATAATTCAAATAAGTGTTAATTTTCATGCAGAAT
The DNA here is from genome assembly GCA_023376005.1 of Doryteuthis pealeii. Classification (NCBI taxonomy): domain Eukaryota; kingdom Metazoa; phylum Mollusca; class Cephalopoda; order Myopsida; family Loliginidae; genus Doryteuthis; species Doryteuthis pealeii. Next base: position 13,505,226 of record CM042171.1, on the reverse strand, counting down.
ATTTATTACACTCATTTTAAGCTCAGTTTCTATGAAAAATGATATTACAGTACTAAATTAAAGTATTTAAATGAAACGATACTAGCACGGTACCCATAAAGAAATTACTGATTATTTACACATGGATTAGGAGTATCACTCCCAAGCGTGTGCTAAGTGAAAGCCTTAAACTGAAATGGATCGGGTTAGCTCAGTCGGTAGAGCGTTCGGCTAGAAACCACAAGGTTCTTAGTTCGATACCGGTCCTTGCCAACTCAGCGTATGAGTAGCACAGGGATCTGTGCGGTAAAGTAAGGAGCTGATGGTAGGTGTGGCACTCCACCTCAGATGCTAAAACAATCTCCTTGGTCTAGCGCAATTGAAAAGGGGATAGACTCCCTTGCTGTCTGCTGATACTGACTTTAGGCCGCCCCGTCAACTTACTTACACACACAAGGAGTGTCATAAAAGTATCGAGAATGAGGCTGTATTTACCAAGATAGAAATGAACAATGAATGGGATGTTCATTTTTTTCGAGTACAAGGCGTGTTATAAAAGTGCTGAGTTTGAAGCTGTATTTACCAAGATAGAAATAAACAATGAATGGAACATTAATTCTTTCAGAATACAAGATGTCAAAAAGTACAATAATTTCAATACTTTTTTGACACACCTTGTGTATATATATATATATATATCATGGTGCAATGGTTAGCAAGGTAGTCTTGCAGATCCATTACTACTGAATAGCAAATTCAATCCTTGCTGGATGCCCCATACTTGTGACCTTATGTCACATTCTACTCGTGGTGAGCAGGTTGGGTAAATACCTAACCAGGACACCAGTGATAGATGAACTATATGGAGTGATTTCCTTGACAAACTGTAAAAAAAAAAAAAGTAAGTCACTTTTGTTGGTGCAGTGTAGTATGCAGGTTCTTGTTTCTTGCTAGCAAAGAGGCATAGCCAATGAAAGTTATTTTATGGAAAAGATAGTGTTTTATAGTTAAAAACTCACTCTATCAGACAGTTATTTTGCTCCCTGTTAAAAGATACCATATGTTCATCACTGCATAAGAACTATAATTATTTCTTTTTAATATACAGAAAAACTCTTGGTGTGTTCATGAAATCTCAGATGGTTAAAAGAATTTTTTTTTAAATAAAAAAAACAACAAAAAAAACTTTTGATACACCTGAATGATATTCAAAACCATGAATTCAGATTAAAGTGTTTTTAGATCCCGGCCTAACTCATTTTTCATCCAAGTCTGTTTTATAGCATTCAGTTTTGTGGCAAACAGCCAATAGCAATTTTGCAACCTTTCTTATAGTGGCACTCTACAAGTGTTTCTAAAAGCCAACTTCATAAATCAGACATTCATTTTTTCTACATCAATTTTCATTAATAACTCTCAAAGCTGACATGTAATTTGAACTATGTTTTTTTTTTTAATTCTCCAGAGCTTAAAATACCAATATATTACAAGTAATCATATCTTTAGAGACAGGAGACATTTTCTTAAACAATATTCTAAAAGTCATTTTTCAAGATACCCACCCAAGATGTTGTATTATACATTAAAAAAAGCAAAATATTTTATATATTTTACAATTTGATTTAACTATTTGTATGTACTTATTTGCCTATTTTATTATTTGTTTTATTTTTTATTTTTTATTTTTTTATATTTTTTTATTATTTGTTATGCCTCCTTGAACATCTTCCCTATTTACTATCTTCTCACATTCATAAAAAAATCTTTACTTAGTACATATACAATATTAATACAATATCTATATACAGATCAAATTCTGTTAAATGTTTCATCGTAGTTACCAAAAATATCTTCTTTTTTTTTTATAGAATCAAATTTAAGTATGCTTGAAGCAATATGAGATATCTATAAGAGACTACGGCTCATTTTCAAATTTCCAACCAAAAAGGGAATGATACAGTGATACTAGCTTTTTATTTTAATGCATCCTGGGATGCACACATTTATTTTGAATGAGTCCCCAGGAAAATTTATGGGTCCCAACTAAAGTTACTTAATAGATTGTAGGGTTTTTATTTATGATCTGGTGAAACAACTAAAGCTGTCTAATTCCGACTTTGTAACCTATCCTGTGTAATTCATTTCTAAGAAACTATTGAAATGTATTTACAGTTAACTTGAAATGGTGAGGGGGAAAAAAACAAAAAACACTGGGACATATGGATATGATTTTACTGCATCCTTTTAGATTTCTATGTGTCAGGGATGTAGTCTCTGATGATATATATATATATATATATATATATATATATATATATATATATTTTTTTTTTTTTTTGAAAGAGTTTCCCAGTTCCGTTACCTTTGGGAGAATGGCATTATGAATAATGAGGGGGTAGTGTATATCATCATCAGGGAAGTATAGATAAGGGAAGAACAACATATGAGGAATCTATAAGAAGAGATTATAGCTCATTTTCAAAGTTCCAACCAAAAAGAGATTTTTTTTTTCTTTTACGATGTTTGTCATGATAATAACTGTGTCTCACTCTCTTACAACTGCTGAACAGATTTTCAAACAAGGAAATGGAAGCTGATCCATCCATAAATAATAACATTGCAGTAGTGTTTCCCAGGGGGGACATTACGACTTCTGAAGGGGTGGTGATTCATAAGAGTGTAATTTGTGGACAGAAGGAGGCATTCAAGTGTTTTGGGTAGGCATTTGTGTAGAAAGGTTGAGAAACATTAAGTTAAAAGAATCCGAGATACATTGTGCCAAACATGTTGAACTTCAGAAAGAATATGTGGAATAATATGTATATTTCAAGACCCTAGATCATTCCTTCTTAGTTGGGCCTAGAACCTTTTGATACATTTGCGTGCATATATATATATATATATATATATATATATATATTTCAAACTTCAAATTTTAAACAGACTGATAAACAATGACTATCACTCGCTTTTCTCATTATTCTGTGGTAAAAAAAATTTATTACCTTCCATATACCAACAAATACCCTGAAGATGATCTAATTTATAGATCGAAACACTGCAGTGTCGGCCAATAAACTCACCACTTAACTCATTTAAACCTGTGTTTTTTTCAATCTTTCTTAATATACTACATACTGTCGGATTCACTTCCTTTATATATATATATATATATACATAAGTTGGTAGAGAGTGACTATCAGACAAACAAGAGTCTATCCCCTTTTTGCTAGCGCTAGACCAGAGAGAATTTTTTTTCTTTTTTCTCTTTGTTTTCTGAGGTAGAGCGCCACACCTACCGTCAGCTCTCCACTTTACTGCACATATTAAATTAACCAATCTGTGCTACTCATGTACCGAGTTGGCGGGAGACCAGTATTGAACTTGGAATCTTGTGATTCCACTAATTGACTGTATATATATATATATATATATAAAGCTGTATGAAGAGCTATATAAAGAAAATAGAATAAAAAAAAGAATGAAAAGAGAATTAATATGTACTAGACCAGTCGTCCCTAAACTTTTTTTTCTCTGGGTCACATTTTCAGAATAAAAAAATTGCTCACACCTGGCAAAATTTTATGCGATAAAAAGTATATTCTAAAATTTAAAAAAATCACCAATAATACATTAAATATATATATATAATATATATATATATATATATATATATATATAACACAAATACCTTATAATATGATTAAAGAACACAAATTAAATGAGAGATAGGAGTTGGTTTTTGACAAGTAATCTCCTTTATACTAGGCCTAATTATGGAATTTTGAAATCATTTATTTTTGGCATATGAATTTTTTGAAACGGTTTCTATATCTTTCTCTTTCAATCTTTCTGCCTCACCCTCTACATTGTTTGGAAACTACTGAACAATGAATGCTTATTTATTTATTATTACCTGTTATGATGAATAAGGATCAGCCTGACTAATTTTTATACTCCTAAAATTAATAATATTGGAAGTTATTTTAATACCATCTAAAAATTCAATCCAACAATTAACCTATTTATATGGTTTAATTAAGCAAAGCAAACTACTATTTATTCATCAAAATCTTTATGAAAGGGAACATTTTTTGTTTTTATCCCAGTTACTGATAATTGTACTTCTAATGAACATATTACAGTAATATTGGAATCAGGCCAGTACCACACAAGGCTTAAACTATTAACATGGTTAGATGGTAGACGAAGAAGAAACTTTCTATTCTCAGCCTCTTGTTACTAACCTGATAGCTGTCAGTGAAAATGTTGTGCAAATATTATTGCATGTTAAAATTGGAGTTGGAATTTGTTTTTTTTCTCGTTAGTTTTTTTTAGCTTTAAACATTTGATTGCATGGTCAAGCAGATAAAAAACAAGATATACATAATTAGATTTTTTGATTTTTAGTTAAAAAAAAAAAAAAAAAAAAAAAAAAAAAAAAAAGATTTTCAAAATTTCAGTTCATGACCCTCATGATTATTGTCAGCAAAGGAAGAAAAAAATTAAGGTAGGTGAAAATTCAGATGTTTCATAGCAAGTAAAAATTCAAGTGACAAGTTAATATGCATGGTGGTCTACATATCTTATTAAGTCAGAATCATCCTGATGATCTGTTAAGAGAAACCTAAGTAGATATTCCCTGACTCATTAGGCTTACTTTTTTATTATTATTATTATTATTATTTACTAGCTCTACTTTTTGTATTGAGCACTTTAGTATATTTAACTTAGGCAACAATTACAGTATTTTTTCTTTTGGCCATTTTAATAGTACCCTCTGATTATTTTCAGGAGGTGCATATGATTTGGTCTTTGCCTTTTATATATATATATATATATATATATATATATATATATATATATATAATTTTCTCCAAGCAAAAATTTGTATTGTGTAATTACAAACTATAAGGCTGGGAGTTTTTTGGGTTTTTTTAATACTGTCGGAGTTTAGAAATAAAAAGAGTCAGAATTATCCTGATGATCCGTCAGGAGAAACCTAGGTAGATATTCTGACCCATTAGGCTTACTTTATTATTATTCATCTTATTATAATGAAGATTCGGTGTGTCTGTAACCGTCACTACTCACTACAATGAGTTTACCACACCCCTTAATATAATTTCTACGAGTTCCCCTCCTAGTTACTCTCACTACTACTAACTTGAAAAAAAAAATAAATAAAAAAAATAAATAAAAAAACTGGAACACAAACACATCACACCTGATGATGGCACTTTGAAGTGCTGAAAGTACTTTGGATAAAAACTTTGGTGGACCAATCTACGGATTCCATCCAAATGTAAAAAAGCTAGCCAGAAAGCTTGAAAAGATCGTTAATAAAATTGTTAAACAGGATGTGTCTTTTGTTTAATATATATATATATATATATATATATGTCATTTGGGAAGATTTATTAGTATATTTAATAGAAAACCAATTGCTTAAAGCAAGTAACAGCTTCAATTCAAGTCACAAGCTAATATGCATGGTGGTCTATATCTGCTTGTAAAGTCTATGGCCAAAAATATATAAATATTAAACTAGTGACATATCAAAAGATTCATTAGTATAATTCATAGAAAATTCAAATCATAGAATGCCCCTACTATCATCCGGATATTTTTTGCAAGAATTTACATAAACTGGCCCAACTTTAAGAATTGCCTTTCAGCTTAAACCTAAACTCATATTCTACAAAGAATTTGGGTCTATGCCAAAAAGCTATGATATCAACCGACTTTCTCAAAACATTACTATTCTATTTTAGTATTCCTAAACAGGTAGATCAGATTCTGTTCCACTGAAAAAGGATAAGCTTCTGGAAAGACACAAGTAAACAAGGAAAACAGCTAATGTACCTTAAAATGACTGAATAGCCAATAGAGAAGATAAATTGTTGGCTAATACATCCAGAAAGGACAACACAGGTAGAAGAAATTGCAAACAGAAATAGAAATGTTAAGAGTATGGAAATGTTTCATTTGAAACAAGAAACCAAATATTTAGATGCAAATAGCAAGTTTTTAAATAAAGCGATTTCTGAAGGACAAAAGAAAATATTCTTTTAGGAATTGCCAGACGGAAACAATATTTGGCAGAAATTGTTAAATCCGAGACAGAAAGGTGAAAATATAAACTGTAGTCGTCCTTGGACAATCCAGTGAACTTAAATTCCCAATATTCTTAATTTGAATTACAATAACAAAAATCAATTGGCAATATGGGCAAAAATTTCAACATCTTAAGTTATTAATTAATGGAAAATATATAAATGTAAAATGTTGTTTTCTATATTTTAATAAAAATGTAATCCTGTACATCAGCGGTTCTTAACTGGGGGGCCATATGGCTCCTCGGGAACCAGATAACATTTTTGGATTCCAGGTAAACAAAACATATTTAATCATAAAAATACAATAGAATCTTTGATGTTGGTACTTCCTATGATGGTGACCATAACACCACACACCTCTAACTAATAATTTTTTTTTACTTTTATTCTAACGATCATTTTATATTGAATTATATCATTTTCTAAACACCCTTTCTTATACAGTAAACACAAACATTTTAAACAATGTGGAGTAAAATAACAATGTGGGGTCCGAGATTAGGGGGTCTTGAAAATTGAGCTACAACTATTTCATAATAGATCCTGATGAATGGGGAGGGGGGCATTTTGAAGGGCCCTGAAGCTTAACTCTTAACATCCTATACCACCTCATTCCACCCGACCAGAAGTCATTCATTTTCCTAATCCACCCCAAATGATAGCCTTTCTTTTAATGTGATATTAAACATATTCAGAAGTCTTTGATTTAAGGGAAATAACATGTAACTTTAAATGAAAAGGTCATTTTTAGCCATTTTTTGATAAATCCTTAGAGGAATAAGGATCTGGACTTGGAAAATTCTCAACAGGATGTTAAGAGTTAACCAGTTATGGGGCAGTTTCATATCTTTAATGTTGGTATTTCCTACAATAGTAACCATTACACCATGTGCCTCCAACTGTTTAGCTCAGTCAGTAGAGCGTTTGGCTAGGAACCACAAGGCTCCTGGTTCGATACCGACCCTCGCCAACTCAGCGTATGAGTAGCACAGGGATCTGTGTGGTAAAGTGAGGAGACGATGGTAAGTGTGGTGCTCCACCTAAGACGCTTAAATAATCTCCTTGGTCTAGCGCTAGTGAAAAGGGGATAGAATCCATCGCTTTATGGCTGGTACCGACATTAGGCCGCCCTAACGACTTTACTTACTTTTACTTTAACTATCATTTTATATTGAATTATATCATTTTTTAAACACCCTTTCTCATACAGTAAACACAAACATTTTAAGCAATGTGGGGTAAAATAACATTGAGGGTGGAGGGTGCTCCGAGATTAGGGGGCCCTGAAACTTAAGCTACATTAATTTCCTAGTAGATCCACCACTAAACCCCAAGATGTGAGCCATAAAATGCACATGCCATTGCACGCAGTCATTTTATGGCACACGGTTTATCACTATATTGGTCAGGCCAAGAACTTTCAGTACCTCATCATACAGGTTCTCTATTTTTAAAAGGTAAAAAAAAAAAAAAAAAATGGTGTGTCAAAAAGCAAAAATAATACAAATATTTCAAGTGTTTCAAAGTCTTAAATCATTTAAACAAAATTAACCAAGACAAATGGTAATTACAAGGAGAGCAAGGAAAGGAGGAGGAGAGCAAGGAGGAGGAGAGCAAGGAGGAGAGCAAGAGTTGATAAAGAACAGCCAAACATCTAAAAAGCAGGCATCAAATCTCAACGGACATTTTTTCTTTTTCTTTCTTTTTAACTGAAGACAGAAAATGAAATCTGGCATAATGAACAGCCACAAGAGATGCACTTCTCATGAGCACTCAATTATACAAATGAATAAACAGCAGCAAAATGTTATCTTAACTACAACCATAACTATTTCTTAAGATCATCTAACAATCTGTACAAAACTAAGCTTCGTCAAAATAAAATTGAAATAGATCATCAAGTAGGATTAGGCCTATCCTAGTAGTGACCACGTTTGAATTCAGAGTTTTCCTTCCCCTAGACTGGTCGCCTAACCAAGGTTAAAGAGTTCAGTCTGCCCTACTATTTACCCATAGCTGGAGGGAGAATAGTTGGATTCATACCTTTCCCAAGGGTATTAGCGCCATGTGAACTGTGGCTTCACATCAGAAATGGTTATTTAATGCAAACAATATGAAAGATCTATTTGAAAAAGTCAACATAGAAGACATTCTTTCCTTTTTAAAGGAAATAAAATTATACTATAGAATACAGACTTAATCAATACCATACAACATGATCCCCAATGATGCTAACACATTCTTAAAACCAGTTACTACAAAAGTGTAAATATAGATACACAACATATTTCCTAACTGCTAGGCATGACATAACCCCATATGGGTTGATATGCCGTTAAAATCAATCAAACAGAAATAAAGATTATTTTGCTTCAATAACTGTATAGGCATAAAATTAATAAACAAGTTTTCTTTTTTGTTTTATTCTCTTTCAAAAAGTTTGAGATTCGTGTTTTTTTGTTAATCCCTTCTATGAAGACCATTCAATAACTAACTAAGGGGAATTTTTTTCCCTCATACATGTAAATTTTACATTGTTTGGAATTAGTTTATAGCAAAAATTATCTTAATCTCACAAAGACATTTGTTTTGAGGCTATACAAAATGGTGGCAAATCAAAAACTGCTCCAGGTTTAAACAAAAGTCTATCATCAAATTTTTGGTGGCTGGGAAGTGCAAACCATGTGAAATTTATAGAAGACTGTGATGTGTATTTAAAATAGTGACAAATCAAACAGAGTACTGCAGGCTTGAACAGAGGTCTGTCATCAAATTTTTGGTGGCTGGGAAGTGCAAACCATGTGAAATTTACAGAAGAATGTATGTTGTGTACAGAGAAACCGGTTTTAGTCAAAAGAGCCGGAGCCAAAAAGATAGTCCATGGAGTGGAAACACGCTGACTCACTAGTGAAGATAAAGTTCTGGGTACAGCAGTCAGTCTTCTGGGACTAGAAAGAATCCAGCATAATGAATAAAAGCATAGGGGGGTCCACAGTGGATAAATTTCCTAGTTTGCATTTATAAATCCCCATAGCGAGAGCTACTATTTTAGCATTTCCAGACAAGGTTTATTCAAGCTTATTTTGGACCAACACAACTTTCAGTATTTTGCAAATTGTCCTCTATAGAACAATCAGAAGAAAATGTTTTTAGATAAATTGTTTATTAAACATTAGAGAATTTGTAAGAAGAAGATTTAAAGCTTCATTTAAGGATCTTCACAAAACGGAAATTCCTGAATGAAATATTTTTCCATTCGATGTTCAAGTGGAAAGTGAAAATTCAGATATTTTTCTTGAAGAAGAATTTATTGAAATGACTTTTGATCTTGAAGCAGTGTCTATGTAAACTAGGGACTGGCAAACGGAGCCTAAAATGCGTTTTTGACAAAATGACTTTAGACCCCTTACAGAAAATAATTTACCAAAAATCGGAAAATTATCGGATTTTAATGAAATTTTCAGTGTTTATGTATCAATAAATGATCTATGTAAACATTTAAAGGAATTAGATATTATTGGATGAACAAAAACAAAAATCAGAAAACAAAACTGTAGCAAAATATCTAAAGCTTTATGCAACTATTGAGTCCATTCTACTAGCTTTTCCAAGTTTGTATATGGTAGAATATGTTTTAGCCATGTGTATTATTTATATAGCAAATAGAAAAGCACTTTGAACATAGAATGGTAGTGATTTGTGGCTCAAATTCACAAACATGCAACCTAATATTCATGATCTTAGTACCCACCAAAACCCATCCTTCCCATTAAAAAATAATTTGAGAATTAAAAGTTGTATTTGCATTTATAGTTAACATATTCTTTTCTTTTTGTAAATTGTATTAAACATTGGTAAATTAGTTATGTTTTGTAATTTAATATTCAATTAATTTATTTGGGGGTGGATGGAAATTAAATTTGGTTACAAGTGGTGCATCAAGTAGAAACTTTGAGAAGGAAAGAAACAAAAATAAGAGGAAAACCGAAAGAAGAGAGGACAGAAAGAAATAACAATAAGAGGAAGACTGAAAGAAGAGAGGACAGGAAGAAATAACAATAAGAGGAAGACTGAAAGAAGAGAGGACAGAAAGAAATAACAATAAGAGGAAGACTGAAAGAAAGAAAAGAAAAGAAAATGAAGATGAATAAAAGAAATAACAATAAGAGGAAGACTGAAAGAGAATAGAAGGAAAGAAAAAAAGAAAGATGAAGATGAATAAAAGAAATAACAATAAGAGAAAAACTGAAAGAGGAGAGAAAAGAAGTAACGAAAGAAAAAGAAAAAAGAAAGAAATGAAGATGAATAAAAGAAATAATAAGAGGAAGACCAAAATGAGAAGAAAGAAGGAAGGAAAGAAAAAGAAAAGAAAAGAAAGTAAATCCTGGCTTAGAGTCTTAGTTTTTACAAGGGCATGAAGATTTTAGATATCTTAAAAATACACATACACTGTAAATTATTCAACTTCTATAATTTCAAAACAAAACTGAAAACTTCTACAATAATAAAAGCATGTACATTATACTGCTAATTAAAACTTAATAAATTTTAGCCATGATTGCAACTTCTTGACAAGGTAATAATAATAATCCCTGGGGGGTAACCATTTATCTACTAATAGTAAAATAGTCATTTGAATCAAGGAGTAGAGAATTTAAAACAGTGAGGAACAGGATATGATTTGAAGGTCAATGCTTAGGAAGAATAAATGTCAACCGACACAACCTAGGTGGACAGGGGAAGACCCTCCCACCCATCACATAATATATACTATTTCCTACAAATAAGAGGAGTAATGAGTAGGGATGCTGATAGATGCTGCCTGAAGCACTGACACTTAGAACAGGTGACACTGATGCTGACATACAAATGTATTAAATAGATTATGGGTCATGATAAAGAATATTCTAATGAGTTGAGAGGTGATGGAATTGGTTCACCAAAATCTATACTCTTTGCAATAGTGGATTTTTTTTTTTTTTTTGGGGGGGGGGTAGCTAAGAGCAGAATTACTAAGAGTTTTGGGATATGAAAACACAGCATAGTATCCTATTAGATGAATGATATTTTTTTTGTGTGTGTGTATATATATATATATATATATATATATATATATATATATATATATATATGAAGTTAAGTAAACAAACAAATGTGTTTATTTTTTATATAGCTTTAAGCCGACAATTTTTGGAGGATATGTGCTTAATTGAAGAATTTTGAAAATTAATTAGTTAATAATTAATGAATTTAGGCGGGCATATATGTTCAAATGTAAGGCTAAAAGAATCGAGAAAATGTCAATCCCTGAATGTACATTTCGACCTATTAGGTCTCATCAGCAAGGTTATAGACATGGGAGACTGCTCCGTGTGTGACTCGAAAATGTAGGAATGGCAAGCTAGTGTAACGGTTAGAGACTTCGCCTGTCAGCTTGACAGTCGAGGTTTCACATATCCTCCAAAAATTGTCGGCTTAAAGCCATATAAAAATAAACACATTTGTTTGTTTACTTAACTTCATATATATATATATATATATATATTAGGTTTTTCCTCGACTGTTTGCCTTATCAAAGTGGAAGAATCCACTCTGCCCTACTATTTACCCATAGTGAGAGAGAACAGATGAATTTATGTCTTTCTCAATGGCATTAGCTCAAAGCAAACAGTTGCATCCAGGATTTGAACTTGAAATGCCAATTACATTTCCTACAATAATAATCATTATGTTAAGTGCACCTCTAATATGTATGTATGCCGTTAACTAAAATTAGTATACAATTGAAATTACTTCTTTATCCATGATAATCTCTATTACCAGAACAAAAGAGAGGGATAAACAAATAATATATCTTTAATCCTACACCAATAAAGTCTGCTTAACAAGCAGAAAATTTATAATGGTTGCTTAGAAATTGGTTTATACTCACACAAAACAGAATTTAATATAGAATCTTATAAAAATAAAGTTGGCAGTGTGGCCTATTGTTGGTATTGACTAGATAACGAGGGAGTCTATTCCCTTTTCACAAAACAGAATTTAATATAGAATCTTATAAAATAAAGTTGGCAGTGTGGCCTATTGTTGGTATTGACTAGATAACGAGGGAGTCTATTCCCTTTTCACAAAACAGAATTTAATATAGAATCTTATAAAAATAAAGTTGGCAGTGTGGCCTATTGTTGGTATTGACTAGATAACGAGGGAGTCTATTCCCTTTTCACAAAACAGAATTTAATATAGAATCTTATAAAAATAAAGTTGGCAGTGTGGCCTATTGTTGTATTGACTAGATAACGAGGGAGTCTATTCCCTTTTCACAAAACAGAATTTAATATAGAATCTTATAAAAGTAAAGTCGGCGGAGTGGCCTATTGTCAGTATTGACCAGATAGCGATGGAGGCCATTCCGTTTTTACTGGCACTAAACCAGGGAGATTGTCTTTGCATCTGAGGTGAGAACCACACCTACTACGAGCTGCCCACTTTCTCACACAGTTCCAAGCTGTGCCGAGGGTCACTAGTAAACCTTGTGTTTCTGAGACAGATGCTCTACCAACTGAGCTAAATCATCCCATAAGTGGACTAATCTAAAAAATTAAAGTAAAAATGCCAGCAAAACTGCAGACATTATGAAGTGCCAACATTCCTCCTGTTTAAAAATAACAATGGAAAGTTTTGTTTTTTTTTGTTTTTTTTGTGGGGGAACAAATCTGTGCTAGAAAAATGAGTTGTTTTGACTTTCCCAAAAGTGAGAATATATAAGATATCACGGAAACTGTTTCACATCAATAAAACAGGGGTTTAAAGTAGCTAAGAGGGTGAGGTCAAAGGTTAGGTGTCACTAGACAGGTGTTGATTTAGAATTGCAGCAGATTATTTTGCACTGAAAGTTTGGATATATTTAACACACAAGTAACAGTAGATAGCAGAGAAAGAGAGGGGGGTTCCTTTTTTTTTTGGGGGGGGGGTAGTAAATGGCTGCTGTCTCTATGCTGAAAAATAGATCATAGTGACATGGAGTTTATTTGCTTTTTTTTTTTTTTTTTTTTTGCTTTTTTGTGATGGTGGTGGGTGCTACAATCAACACAGAGACACTTTTTAGCTGATGAAGAATATCCTGTGGTTATTTCTAGACATTATAACAACTTTTAACCGTTTTTGGTGCGGGGCATTTAGTAACAATTTTAATGGCTGAAATGCACTCTTGACCTGACTATAAAATTTTTAAAAAAGCTTGCAATCAAAAAATATAATATAAAAATAAAATGCTGATGATAATGGTAATGATTTCAGCTCTGAAACTACACTTGAATTTCTACATTTGAAATAATTATTATTCTGTTACTGTCGCCCTTGTTTTCGATTACAACAAGAAGGTTCCTGAGTTTGAGAAGGCTCTCGAGCCCAACAAGAAATACCTGAAGAAGACCGAAGGGCACATCGGCTGAAACAGTATCAGAATAATAATTAACACAGCTTAACACCTGTACCCCAGCTATGGTTAGTGGAATGAGAACAGGATACCCATGTGGATTGAATAAAGGGTTGGGTTCAAAGTTCTGTGATAGCTCCTGATTATGACAAGAAAGCTTCAGAG
>CM042171.1:13201525-13486525 GCA_023376005.1 Doryteuthis pealeii | reverse complement strand
CCCCCAATACATTTACTTGTCGAAAATATCTATCTATCTCCATTTGTTCATAGATATCTATACTATTTTGTTTGTTTATCTATCTATCTCAGTCTATTCCAAACTATATATCCATCTTCATATCTAAACAAGAATTACGACAAATTACGATAAATAAACAAGAATTACGACGAGCTGGATAGTTTTGAATAGACTGAGCTGGGTCGTGGTAGCAATTTTTGAGGCAGGAGACCGGGACGCACTTCCTCATAAATTACCACTGCCTTAAGTGTTGTTATACCATAACCTCTCTCTTATGTTTCAACCCTTTTTTTTTCTGGCACTTTTCCTTCAAATGTCCAATGCAGAGCCTCTAGGTCTGATGATAATCTGGTCTGTGGCAACAACCATCTTTGGCATTAAAGAGAAAATACTATGGAGTTAGCAGATTTAGTACTATTACCAGGACAGAGGGAAAACTGGAACTGAAGAGTCATGAAAACCATGGCAGTACAGATTATAAGCAGAGCAAAACCAACAAGATTCTTTAAAAAAAAAAAAAAAAAAAAAAAGAATTGGCTCAAATTCCATTGAGGGAAAATGCCGAAGAAAAAAAAAAAAAAAAAAAAAAAAAAAAAAGTTAACTGATTATAAACTGAAGTCATTTTGTTATAAAAAACAAAATGTTCTTATTTAACTTATTTGCATAATAGTATGTATGTAAATGGTCAAAGTAAAGTAAAAGCCGTCGGGGTGGCCAAAAAGTCGGTATCAGCCTAACAGTGAGGGAGTCTATTCCCTTTTCACTAGCGTTAGACCAAGGAGATAGTGTTGGTGTCTGAAGCGGAACCACACCTACCATCAATTCCTCACTTTACTGCACAGATCCCTGTGCGACCCATATGTCAAGTTGGCAAGTGTCAGTACTGAACCAGGAAACCAGCCCTGTAAATGACCAAGTTTGGTTTATTTAATGGCATATCAACTCCTTATGGGTTATTTAATGCTAAAATTTAATTCATCTGTAATTGCTTTATTATAATCATAACTATTCATATTTTAAACATTCCATTGCAATCTTGTCTACAATAATCACATTTGCACAGTTATAGGATTTCAAATATTCCTATCTGATACTTATAATTTATACATAATTTTATGGTTTCAACTATTCCTCCTTAATAATAATCAACTGTTTGCACAGTTATGTGGTATCAAGTATTCCTATCTAATACTAATAATTTTCAAACAAATGTATTTGACCCATACATGGAATCCTAGCAAGTACTACCACTCCAGGTCATAGTAAACCTGGAGTAATAGCATTGACGAGGTGACCCCCACATCTCGCAAGAGTCCCAGAACTAGAGCCTCACCACCAGATACCCCTTTCCAGAGGATGCAGTTGGCATATTCTATACCCTGCAGAGAGGGTGAATAAATGGTCTGTATTACAATTCAATTTTCAATAAGAATACAGCAAAGATTTCAATAATCATTTCCCCAGACAATCTCAAGGAACAAGGCCATTCACATATGAAAGTCATGAGGAGCCATATGATTGAGAAGCTGATAAGCTATTTGATTAATCATCTTGATTATCAAGATTTACTTTATTGTAAACATATGATGATTGCTAATAATGAACAGTTTTCTTTGTATTGAGTCATCATTTTAGAAGAGAACTTTCATATTTTCATTCATGCTTATTTTACCCTCTCAAAAATTCATTCATGCTTTTTATACTCTCTCAAAAATTCATTCATGCTTATTTTACTCTTTCAAAAATATACAATGGTACCTTGACTTACGAGTTCCATAACTTACAAATTTTCCAACTAACAAGCTGTCACTCAGTTAAATTTTGGTTTGTGTTTGGGAGCTCAAATTTGAGGTATAAGTAGAATTGCTCTATGGACTGTGAACCACTGATTCAGTATTTTCTTTTGTGTGGACCCCAAGTAATGTTAAATGGACCCTGGGGGTCTATGAGAGCTCCTGTCGAGAACCTCTAATTTAGACGGAATAGTTGCTTTACTGAACAATATAGAGATTTTGGTTATAAAATTATAAAGCTAAAATTTGGGGTACAAGCAAGCTTCAGATATGCTTATGTTGATAATTTTTTGCTCAAATTTGAGGTATAAGTAGAATTGCTCTATGGACTGTGAACCACCGATTCAGTATTTTCTTTTGTGTGGACCCAAGTAATGTTATATGGACCTGGGCACCTCACCTTGTGTAATGGTTAACAAGCTAGATTTGCAGGCTATTGTTAATCAGTTTCGATTCTCATTGAGCACCCAATACTTCTAGCCTTGTGCCACAGCTTAGCTTAGTAAATAACTGGACACCTTATGTGGGGTAACGGTTAACAAGCTAGATTATCAGACCATTGTTAATGAGTTCGATTCTCACTGGGTGCCCCATACTTCTAGCCTTGTGCCACAGTCTAGAGATAACTGTCACTTAGAACTGTCTTAACCTAAATACTTTATCTACTAGGCTAAGACAAGTGACAATTATCTCTAGACAGCAGGATCAATCCTGGTCAAGGGCAGCAGTAACATAGAATAATAATTAACATAGCTTAAGACTTGTACCCCAGCTATGGTTAGTGGAATGAAAACAGAATACCCCCGTGAACTGAATAAAGGGTTAGGTTCAAAGTTCCGTGATGGCTCCCAATTACGACAAGAAGGTTCCCCAAGTCTGAGATGGTTCCAGAGTCTGACAAGGAATACTTGAAGAAGGCCAGAGGGCACATCGGCCGAAACGTTGTCCAGATAACAATAAAGATGAGGACAATAATCCAAATAATACTAATTATCAAACCTCATCTAAAAAATTCAGAGAAATAGTATAGAGAATATGGTTATAATCCTTTATGAGAACTTAGCATGATCAATAAACTGAACATCAAAATTGCAGTAGATTATTAAAAGTCTTTAAAAATGTATCCAAAATAAACGATCATGCATTCATATATATTTATTAGTAGCTGATTGGTTGTTTTACATCATAGCAACCCTTAGATCAGTTGAAGACACTTTGATACCATTTAATGCTGAATCAAGCCATTTTGATAAACAAAGGATTCAGGTTGCTTACAGTACCTGCTGTTGCTTCTTTTACATCTTGTTGAGAATTTTCTAAGTCCACAGCACAATTCCTATCACCATTTATCAAAAATGGGTAAAAATGTCCGTTTCATTAAAAGTTACCTGTTATTTCCCTTAAAGACTTCTAAATATGTTTAATATATATATTATAGATAATTGGGTTTAGGGAAAAGTGAGTTTGCAATGAGAATTAAATTAAAAAAATAAATACAGCCTGAGAAAGAAAAAAAAATCAAAATCATTTTGTAAGATTTATAAGTTTGACCTAATTTAAATTTATTAAGAACGAAAATGTTGAAGTTACTGGCTCACTACTTATGAAACTTAACACACAAATACTTTTTGCATTCTCAAATCTCTCTCTACACTCACTGAGAAACAAACATTTGAATAAAGGCTAATTATTTGGGGTAGGTTAGGAAAATGAACATGACTTCCTGGCAGGGTGGAATGAAGTGGTATAGGACGTTAAGAGTTAAGTGTTGTAGTTGTTATTCAAACCACAGCACCATCACTGACATAATGAGATGGTGATCCTATACTCCATGAAAAATCAACAATTAGTGGTAATAGTAATAACTATTTGAAAAGAAAGGCAGGGGGTCAATGCTGAGGATAAAGCACATTGAATCAATCATTTATTTTTGCCAGTCAATTGTCATATTAGATAGGAGATATAATATTAATGAGTGGATCAATAACTTTCACCATTAAATGACCTGCATTTCAAAATTATCATTCTAATTCTCACAAAATGATGTTAACTGACAACATTGGATGAGAAGTAATTAGATAATCTTTAGGTTTATCTTGTATATGTGGGTGGGGTGTGGTGGGGTGGGGATTGAAGATAACCCCCAAACACATCTTTTAATTTCACACATTATTTGCACCTCAGAAACTCTTCTTTCTCCTAACTCTTATTTTCTAAGATAGATTTTGCATAATGTGTGTGTGTGTGTGTGTGTGTGTGCATATATATATATATATTAAGTTGTTGGGGTGGCCTGAAGTTGCTATCAGCCAATCAGCGAGGGAGTCTATCCCCTTTTCACTAGCGCTAAACCAAGGAGATTTTTTTTGCGTCTGAGGTGGAGTGTCACGCCTACCATCAGCTCCTTACTTTACTGCACAGATCCCTGTGCTACTCATACGCTGAGTTGGCGAGGGCTGATATTGAACTAGGAACCTCATGGTTTCTAGTCAAATGCTCTACAGACTGAGCTAACCCAGCTTATATATATATATATATATATATATATATATATGAGAGTAAAATGAGGAAATCAATCTGACAGTATGTGAAGAAATGTAGACAACATGGGATGTTACACTGGATGGAAGGTTGTAGTGTCGATGTTCGAACATTTTGGTTTATATGAACCTTTTCTACATATTTTCCAAACCAAATAATAAACTTCCATCCAGTGTAACATCCCGTGTTTGTCTACATTTCTCCATTATATATATATATATATATATATATATATATATATATATATACACACACACACACACACTAGATCAAACGTGACCTGTGGAGTCACTCATTGAGCTTTGGGTAGATAATTGGGATTAGGGAAAAGTGAGTTTGCAATGAGAATTAAATTAAAAAAATAAATACATCCTGAGAAAAAAAAAAAATCAAAATCATTTTGTAAGATTTCTAAGAAAGGGAACGTTTGACCTAATTTAAATTTATTAAGAACCAAAATCTTGAAGTTACTGGCTCACTACTTATGAAACTTAACACACAAATACGTTTTGCATTCAAAAATCTCTCTCTACACTCACTGAGAAACAAACATATGATGAGGGGGTAATTATGATATACATAGAGAGGGGGAAAGTTATAGCATTCTAATTAAAAATTATTTCAAAATTAAAATAAATCAATATTAGAAAACCATATGTAAACATGTCATCTTCAGAGCATAATGTTTAGATTTTAAAAAAAAGAAAAACGTGCGATACTTAATTAGAATGCTGTATATGTAATTAAATTCCTGTCAAAACATGAGTCAGCATACAATAAATTTCATCTATACAAATATATTTATATATTATTATTTATATTTTTGCTTGAAGGCAATTACAATGCGTATATCGCATAAAATTTGATAATTATAGAAAATAATCATGACAAGTGAATCTCAAAGAATTGTTCGGTGTGTAGAACATCGTACAGACTGTTTCAACTTTATTAAGTCTTATCAGTGATGTATACTAACGATTTCCCTCCGACAGAAATTAAAACCGGGACTTCAGCAGGCATAGTCAGAGACTATACTGCTTCAGCCACGATACACACTGGACAATCCTTGCGAAATTAACCTGTCAATGATACTGATACGCCTCTACCATATGAGGTACGGGGACGTTGAGTTAACAATAACAAACCAGGCCTATCACTGATGAGACTTAATAAAGTTGAAACAGTCTGTACGATGTTCTACAAACCGAACAATTCTTTGTCGAGATTCACTTGTCATGATTATTTTCTATAATTATCGAATTGTATGCGATATATGCATTGTTGATAATATATACTTTATCAACAATGCTTCTTAAAAAAAAAAAAAAAATCCAAAATCTTAAATGTATTTGTTTTTCCATTTATCTTTTCAACATGTCAGATTCAACATTTCCATTTTCTTTACTTACAATGCATGTAAATATTTTCAGGATAAATCCCATCTTTAGAGGTTTTAGAAGTACTTGTGTTTTTTTTTTTTTTAGTACTTATCTTACAGTGATGGCATAAACATTTGTTGTTTATTAAGTTAAATAAAGGAACGCCGGATGTTTGAAAATGTTTGGGTTTTTCCGTGGTGAATATTCGGCCCGTTCGTGCGTGCAGTTTCAAATATGGATCTTCGTACACAAGTACTTCTAAAACCTCTGAAGATGGGATTTATCCCGAAAATATTTAGGAAACAGGTAAATAAACATCATTTTTCAACACCTATTCCATTGTATTATCAATTGCCTTCTAATTTCTATTTTAAATATATTTATGTTTTTCCATTTATCTTTTCAACATATGTCAGATTCAACATTTCCATTATCTTTACTTACAATGCATGTAAACAGTTATGTAGTAGCACTTGAGAAAAGGAATAAAATAAAACAACTCAAATTTAAAGGCAGCACAAAATGTCAGACATCTATTTTTTATTATTAATATCAACCTATTGTTAATAACAGTCTACATAGCAGCCCCCACCCCCCAAACTTTTTTTTTTTTTTTTAAATCAGCTAATTCCCAACTACTCTTAAACTGAACAGATAACACTAAGAATTGGAGTCTAGCCCTTAAAGCCTTTAATCCTAAAATCAGATAAATTCCTTAAATTGTCTCAGTGCTGAGGAAGCAATCTTTTTTTTTTTTTTTTTCTTTTCTTCCGTTGGTTGCCTATTAGAATGAGCAGTAAGCAAACTATGTGAAGCATGCCATTGAAATATTTGCAACAAACCTCTTTAAATGCAATGAATGCTTCTACAAATACATTTCAATACAAACTTGAACAGAATAAATGCAGAATAATCACTTGCTGGTTTTATTAGAATAATAATAAAGAAACCCCCCCCCACACACCGCTCCTTTAAGTTGTGTATTTGGAATTTATAAAAACAGCAAATTTAAATTTTATGAAATCTAAGCACTTGTAGGTCAGATATAAATAGTGAGATAGATGACTAAAGGTCGATTAAGATTTTAAATTCTATCCCAATAGCTAAGCTAACTTAAATCAATTCAGAAAAAAAAAAAAAAAAAAATATATATATATATATATATTTCATATGACAAAGTATTCTTGTTCTTGATTTTAAAATTAGTAATTATTTATCTATACATATATAAAGTGCAGTTGTGTGTATGTATGTATGTATGTCCGGAGGAAACCACGAAAATAAAACAATTAACAACAAAGTAAATATATATATATATATATATATATATATATATATATATATATATATTATACACACACACACACACACTAAATATAACTGGTTCTTGCTTTTTGTACCAAAATTATGAAGATTTGATTCATATTTGAATATACTTAAAAATTAAAATATACATATAAAATAGCATTTAAATTATGCTTGAAAATGAACAGCATTTGTAAGTCTCAAAAGTAAATAAATATATACACCAGCCCAGCCCTCTAACGAGGCGTCGCTAGGTAACCACTGCTAGTTGAAAATAAAAGAAAATGCTCAACCTGGCATAGTGTAATGGATAACAAATTAGACTATCAAACCATTACTAATTAAGTACCTGTTAAGGTCCAATGGGTCAAAAATTATTCAATAGGACCCTGTGCAAAAAAAAAAAAAATCTCTTAAAGTACACAGAAAAATGTAAATTTGAATGCACAATAAACGTGATTTCTTAACCTCAATTGTAATGAGTGAGAGTCTCAATGGGTGCCCCATACATCTGGCCTTGTGCCACAACTAAGAAAAGCTAAGTAAATAACCAAACAGATATGTTTGTTTGGGGCACCTCGCATGTTAGATCATCTGCATAGATCACATGTGTAATATTTTCTGCTATAAATATAGAGAACAGACAGGCAAACACTTACCAGTTATTGATATAGATTGAGGATTTCTTGCTCAAGAATCTAAGTTCAATCGGTTATTTCCTATAACTCCAACCTTAAAAAGGGGAACCACTCTGAATGAATTTTATAAATTATTCATCTATTTATTGATCTACTCGGAAAAAAGAAGACGGGGTTAGGGTTAGGGTTTAGGGTTAGGGGGTATTTGCCTGCTCATCCCACTTATGAGGGCTGGACACAAGGTCTCGTTTTTACGTGGGCACATAAAAATTGCAAGGATCTGGGAGGCATGGCCCCCTTGGATCGATGCTATTAATTGTACTTTACCGGTCCAGTGGCCGAAGCACACCGGACCCCCAGCCGAGGCCGGGTATAGAAGGTAAGTGTCAAAGCATAGAATCTGGAAGAGATACTATTAGGGTTTAGGGTTAGTTTAATGGGAAAATAATGTGTAGATTAACTAACTGATAAAATTCATTGTGAAGAAAGGAAGTGAATCCGACGGTATGTAGTATATTAAGAAAAATGAAAAAACACAGGTTTAAATGGGTTAAGTGGTGAGTTTATTGGCCGACGCTGCAGTGTTTCGATCTATTAATTAGATCATCTTCAGGGCATTTGTTGGTATATGGAAGGTGATAAGAAATTATTTATCACAGAATAACGAGAAAAGCGAGTGGTAGTCATTGTTATTCAGTCGGTTTAAAAAATTTTGAGGTTTGAAAAAAGGAGACGGTTTGAAATATGACGTCAAATATTCTCTATTTATGGTGTGAGTATGGGACGGTGTAGGTGTGTGTATCGAAATAAAATTCATTCAGAGTGATTCCCTTTTTATTAGGTTGGGGTTATAGGAAATAACCGTTCAATCAATTCATATTGTTCTATTAGGATTTAAAACGGCTTTACATGAAAGATAAAACTGAATAATGGATTTCTTGATTCGGATTTAAAACTGGGGGTCATCCATAGAACAGAGTCACACATAAGTTAGTTTTATATACGAGTATACATTTGACATTTAATTTTTATTTTCTCTCTTTCCTGTTAATGTTTCTTCATACCTTGCTTTTCATTTTATATTTTGAAAGTGTTTTTTTTTCTTTTCCTATGAAAGCACTTAAAGTTCATTTCTTTATGTCTAGCCATAACAGACAATATTTAAAACTCTATTGTGCACCTGAAACAAAGAATCCTCACAAGACTGGCTACTTTAGTTGCCGCTTGTCTGAATTCATAAATAATTTTCATATATTATTGATCAATTTCTGATCAAAGGTAATCAAGTGCAGCAAGTTTTGGTTTCATTTCTTAACTTTAATGTACAGGGTGGTCCGAAAGTCTTATCACCCTTAAATTTTTTGTCTTTTTAAATGGGTAAAATAATTACATAAAACCCAAAATTCTTGAAAATAATCTAATTTTCCAAGTTTTTTTTTTTTTTTTTTTTTTAGAGGTAAAATACTTGTATAATTTATAATTCATAAGAAAAATAAAATTAGTCAAGGGCAATTTTTCAGTGGAATTTAACAGGTTGAAATCAGAGCTTTCCTTCTAGGCTGGTTGCCATACCAAGGTAAAAAGAGACTCATCTCCCCCTACTATTTACCTATAACTGAAGGGAGAATAGTTGGATTCATGCCTTTCCCAAGAATATTAACATTTAACGATTCCCACAACATTAATGTAGTAGTAAAGTTGAAAGAGTGACCTATTGTTGGTATCAGCCATACAGCAAGGGAATTTATCCTCTTTTCCCTAGCTCTAGACCATGGGTCATCAAACTATGGCCCACAAAGGCATTTTATCAGGCTCACCGATAGTATTTGAATTTGTTCGTTAAAACATACGGAATGCAAGACGTTCTGATACCATTTAAATTCAAATATGTTAAGATTACCAAATCTTCATGGACTTGACTACTGTAGGTAGGTTACAAAGTTTTGTGCGTGTGAGCTTTTCACTTGTTACTCACGCAATCCCGAAGTTACGACTTGTTACAATAATAATGTGGCCCATGCTCATTATTTTTTCAATTATCCGGCACACCGCGAAAAAAGTTTGGTGACCTGCTCTAGACCAACGAGATGTTTTTGGCATCTGAGGTGAAGCGATACACCTACTATCAGCTCCATACTTTGCTGCACAGATCCAAGCTGTGCTACTCATGCGCTGAGTTGGCAAGAGCCAGTATTGAAACCGGAACCTAGTGTTTCCTAGGTGGATCAGTCCTAATATTAATGCACCTGAACTTATAATGAAGGATATTTCCTCATTAGCAGCCAAATTTTTTACACGAAAATGGGTCTGGTTTGTTTTACAGCATATCAATCTCAGTGGGTCATTTAATGCCAATAAAGTTTTGAAATGTATTCATTCTTAAATGGATACTCAATTTTTTTTATAAATACATTTTTCTATTCAACCCATAGATGGGACCCTAACAGATACTACCACTCCAGGTTAGAGTGGGCCAGGGAGCAATCGTGATGAAGGGGTTCTCCACATTCCCCAAACCTCCAAAACTGGAACCTCACCATCAGATAGAGTTTAACGTCATTCCCAGGACATGTAGACCCTCAGCCACTGCCTTCTAGCATCCATATGATAAAAAGGGGTTGGGGCTTGCCATAAGGGCAATGGGGTTGGGGCAATCATATAGGTGCTCCGACCGACCACCCGTCTAGCCCAAGAACAGGCCAAAATGGATTCAACACTTGATATAACCTAACAGTATAGACAATTGTGAATATATTCTTTTGATTTTAACCCTATATATTTTGATTGCCAGTTTTTGTGCATTATGCAAGCTGTGCACAAATATTTGACTTTTTCGAGAGAGAAAAATGTGATGGATGACTCATTGGTGAAGCAAAAATAGATTGCATGTACAACATTTAGAGTTAAACATATATCAAGATAGATTCTTTTTCCTTTTTTTTTTTACTGTAAAGATGAATTTGACAGGTTGCCATGAAATTCGGCTAACTTCAATCTTGACATTGTAACGAAGGAGAAGAAATTGTCCTCTTGAACTTGCTCAAAAGAACAACAAAATTCTTGACAGTAGTTGATACAGGTGATTGACAAAGTTCTACAGGAAGTAAAAAGTGGAACAAGAAAAAGTTCAGAAACCTCCGCTAGTTGTTTAAAAACTAAGTTGGATTTTATGAAGGAAATCAATTTTTAATATATATATATATATATAACAAAATCTTTTTTTTTTTAAACATAGTACATCAATCCGAAAATAACTTTCACTATCAAAAGGCTTTTACTTCATGCTAATTCTTTTGGGAAGGGCATGAAGATATCTCTTCTTCCTCCAGCTATGGGTAAATAGTAGGCCAGACTGGGGTCTTTAGCCTTGGGAAGGCAACCAGTCTAAGAGAAGGAAATCTCTGAAGACGAAACAGCTTCACTTTCTTTTAAAAATATTGACCTTGTGTCACATCCTGCAGATGGCAGAGGGGTTTTGTAAATACATACAATGATTTTTTCAGGGTGAGGAAGAGATAGAAAAAAAAAACCTTAACCCTGTTATGCAGTCTAGGAGAAAGAAAACTGAATTCAAACCCATTGTAGACCTGGAGAGGGATGCGCTCTGCTAGGCTATCCCAAGACATGCTATGTGAGTAGTGCCTGACGACCAAACCAGGTTACAGGACCAGTGATAATACTTGATTTAAAAGAGTCACCCCCTCAAAAGGAAGCTCTATATAACAAAAATGGCAAACTGTTAAATCTTTTCAAATTTAAAAAAAAAATTATTCAATATTTACAAATGCATTCTATTACATAAATACAGTGATGCTGATAGCATCCTGGGACGCACATATTTGCTTTGAATGAGTCTCAACTAAAGCTGGCTAACTCCTACCTTGTAACCTATCCTGTATAATTCATTTCAATGAAACTATTGAAATGCATTTACAGTTAGCTTGAAATGGTGAGGGAAGAAAAAGGAAAAACACTGGGACGCAGGGATACAATTTGACTGTGTCCTTTTAGATTTGTGTGTCAGGGACGCAGGACTTGTACCTGTCAGTATATATATATATATATATATATATATATATATCTCCAGACGCTAATGTCATCTACAACACTACGGATGTGTCAACAATACAAATTCTTTGAAACTTTACACCTTTCTTCAATTGTGCTGTGGACTTTTAACTTACTTTTTGTAGCTGGAATATATCATGAACATTTTTGATACTTATTATACATTTTTTATATATTTTTACATCAAACTCTTTTGAGTTTTATTATGGATTATAATGCTTCTGATTTTTTAAAATAAAATTTATTTTATTTTTAACACAGAATACGCATCTTTAAAAATTCCAACATCGAACACTAGCGTTTGCTTGTACCTCCTATCTAACGGTTATTTATTCCGTCTTTCATTCATATGTTGCTCTTGATGAAGACTGCTCTATTAAAATGGTCGAAACAGATTCTGTTTTTTCAAAAAATGTTAAATTCATACTGTCGGATTAACTTCCATTTACTTTCATATATATATTATATATATATTAAAATATAAGTAAAAGTAAAGTCAACGGGGCGGCTTAAAGTCGGTAACAGCCAGTCAGCGAGGGAGTCTATCCCCTTTTCAATAGTGCTAGACCAAGGAGATTGTTTTAGCATCTGAGGTGGAGCGCCACACCTACCATCAGCTCCTTACTTTACCGCACAGATCCCTGTGCTACTCATACGCTGAGTTGGCGGGGACCGGTATCAAACTAGGAACCTTGTGGTTTCTAGGCAAACGCTCTACCGACTGAGCTAACCCGGAAAATATATATATATATTAAAATAGTATAAAAATATCTTTAACACAATGACTAATTGTTTTGTTTTGCTTTTTTTCTTCCAGATTTATTGATTGTTGTATATTGTACTGAAAAAGCCAACTTTATGTTAAAAAGAAAAAAAAGGTTTAAAAAAAACAACCAAGTTTCATTCAGGTTTATCTTGACTTGTAATCCACACCAAGTAAAAAAAAAAAAAAAAATCAATATCAATCATTGATCATTGAAAATGAAAGCTGTACAAGAAGAGATGAAACAGCAAAATAGCAGACACCTGACCTTGAATGTCGACAAGAATTTCAGAAAGAGAGAGGTTATGAGGCCAACAAGCCACCATTCCAAAAAAACTTATTTTATGATAATGGCATGTTAAGTGATGGGATTTAGGCCTTTGAATTTCTATTCAATAAAATAAACATTCAAAATAAATAAATAAATAAAAAAATAACAAAAAGATAAGTAAATTGAATAGATAAAATATTTTAGACCAAATATTTCCTTGATCTTACATAAATAACATGTTAAACAAATTATGAAAAATCTTACAGAGAGAAAAATGAAAAAATCTGATTATTAAAATTCCTTTCACTATTTTAATTGCTCCATTATTTTCTTGAACAATGAAAAGACATTGTAGTGTCTATTTGAACAATGTGAAAATACACATTGATGTGAGAAGAGTAATTAATACCAGAAAACTCTTCTCTACACTAAATATTTATCAGTTGATGAATAATAAACTGCAGCCAACATTATAACCATCCACTACTGTCAACAAAATATAGTCACCTATAGTGGCCTATTGTCAGTATCAGCTGGACAACAGAGAGTCTATCCCCTCTTTACTAGTACCAGACCAAGGCGATCGTTTTGTCGTCTGAAGTGAAGCGCTATACTGTCAGCTCTTCACTTTACCAAACATACACAAGCTGTGGTACTCATACACAGAGTTGGTGAGAGCCGATATTGAATCAGATTTAGCTTAATTGGTAGAGCATTCAATTTGGAACCACAAGGTTCTGGGTTCAATACCGGCTCTCACCAACTCGGCACATGAATACCACAGCTCCACACTGTGCTACTCATGTGCAGAATTGGCAAGAGCCTGTATCAAACCTCAATTGGTAGAGCATCCACCTCAGAAGCACAAGGTTCTGGGTTCAATACCAGTTTTTGCCAACTCAGTGCATTAGTAGCACAACGTGGATCTGTGCAGTGTAGTGGGGAGCTGATCGCAGGTGTATGGCATTCCACCTCAGACACAAAAATCATCTCCCTGGTCTAGTGCTAGTGAAAAGAGGATAGACTCCCTCGCTGTCTTGCTGATACCAACAGTAGGCCACTTTGCCTATTTTACTTTTACTTACTGTCAGTAAGTGAATATTCAAACCTTTTAGACAGAGATGCTGATAGGTACACATTACTGACGCATAAAAATCTAAAAGGACGCAGTAAAATTGTATCCATGAGTCCCTTTTTCTTTTCTTGCCTGCCATTTCCAGCTAACTGTAAATACATTTGAATATTTTCTTGGAAACGAATTACACTGTATGGGGTACAAGGTAGGGGTTAGACAGCTTTAGTTGTTCATAGATAAAAAACTCTAATTTATAAAGAAATTTTAGTTGGGCTGGGTTTATTGCCCAGTGCCTGAGGCGCCCCCTCTTGAGGGGGAATGCCAACAGGATCAACGCATTTTTTGCACCCGCCACCCATGAGACTCAGCTTGTGAGTGGTCCCACATCAATAGGGCCTTGTGCCTAACACGTACACATGGGGGTACGTGGTAAATATAGTATCACTGGAAATCTATAATTAAAAATGTCCTACCTTCAATTCACTTAACTTCCCTAAGAATTTAACAGGTTGTTTTAAAGAGAGACTTTTTCTTTTTAAATTTCTGACCTATTTCCCCATTCGTAAAAACTGATCCTACCAACTGATTGTCCTATCTTTATGCTAATGAATTTGAGAATTAAATTTTTCTTTGTTAGCTATTCAAAACTTGTGCAAAATACAGGATATCAAGTTTTTGTCTGCGTCTACATTAATATTCATAAGAAATTAGTAGGCACTTGTAGCGTAATGGTTATATTGTCATAGTAAAAGGACATGCAAGAGGTCAAATACTGCACTAGGCTGTTTGTGATTCATTTCACTCTAATGCACAAGGAAAAAATCATGAATCCATCTTTTTTGCCCTTAGCTATGGTTAAATAGTAGAATGGATTCTTTAGTGTTGATTAGGCATCCAGCTTAAGAGAAGGAAAAATGAATTCAAATCAACCCTACTCTATTTAAAAAAAAAAAAATTGACCTTGTGTCACATCCTGCTCATTGCAGAGGGATTGGATAAATACATAAATTAATATTTTTTTTAAAAAATTCTCTCTCATAATATATATATATATATATATATATATATATATATATACATACATACATACACACACACATATATATATACACACATGGCAATAGCATAATTTTTTTTTTTTATACACACATACACATACATATACACACACACACATATATACATTTTATATATATATATTATTAAAAACAATTTTTTTAAAAATGTAACCCAAACAGATCTTTACCTGAATATTTATGGTACTTAGGAGGAGAAAGACGGGGAGTTTAAAAGACAGGAAAAATGTGGGAGAGAAAAGAGAAAAAAAATTCAACATTTTATTTCTTTTATGATTTTCAAAAACTTCACAAACCAAATTAAACATCATTTTTCTCAGATGAGTCATGCCCCAATATTCAAGTATTTCATAACCAAATAAAGTAAAAAGAGAAATTTAGGGCACGGAAAGGACTAAAAATAATTAGGACTTTTCATGGGAATAAAACTACTAAACATCATTGATTTAGATTCTCTTAAGGCAATTTAACAAATTGTATATCATTCTTTTAAATTATGCATGCATATATATATATATATATATATATATATATATATATATATATATATATATATATATTTAAAGAGAGAGAAAAAAAGTGTCATTGTGTATCCTGAATTTAGAAATAAGCACAACATATATAAACTGAGAACCAATTTTGTCAAAACCATGCTATTCCTACTTTCCCTTAAACTAACATACTGAACTCTTTCTGAAACAGATGCAGTTAAGCCCCTGCCCCCAAACAACAAAAAAACACCTAACATGTGAAATGTAAATATTTACAGTGAATGAATAAATAAAAATAAAAAAAGATAAAGAACTTCAAATTTTTTAAAATTCATTTTCGCTATTACTGTTAGAAGATTTTAAGAAAATAATCCTGGTTTCTATTATACTCAGTTTGAATTTGAATTTTTGTATTAGATATATGATTCTACAACTTTAGTTAAGTCATATTTGCTTTTGTTATATTTATTTACCCAACCCCTGTGCACGAGCAGGATGTGACACAAGGTCAGTTTGTTTGTTTGTTTGTTTTTTGGGGGGTGTAGAGTTTAATAGGTTTTAATTCAGTTTTCCTTCTAGACTAGTTGCCATACCAAGGTTTAAGAGCCCAATCTGTCCTACTATTTATCCATAGCTGAAAGGAGAATAATTGCATTCATACTTTTCCTCAAGGATAATAATACTATGTGAAAAGCCTTGTCCAGGATTTGAACTCAGTATGCCCAGTCCATTTCCTCTAATGATAACCATTACACCACAAGTGCCTGCTTTTGAAATTAGCTTCAAGTATAAGAATATATGGTTTTATTGTGAAGTATATATGACATTGGGGGAGTCCCTGTGGTGTAGTGGTTAACATGTTGGACCGTGACATTGTAGTCAGCTATGGGTAAATAGTAAGACAGACTGGGCTCTTTAAACTTGGTACAGCAATTGGTCTAGGAGAAGGAAAACTGAATTCAAACCTGTTAAACTCAGTTTAAAAAGATTTACCTTGTGTCACATCCTGCTCATGGGGAGGGTTTAGTAAATACATACAATGAATGCAATTCCCTAATATCTGGGCATAAAATAACTAGACAGGTTGGCATGCCGTTAAAACCGATCAATAAAAATATTTTTGGTGCCGAGATTATTTTAATGCAACTAAGATTCATTTTTGTTGCTCTTATTCCTGCGAATTCAGTTACAGACCTTTCAGAATTTGTCTGCTATACATAACGTTCAATGTAGATCCATAGCAGAGATCCGTAGATCGAAACTATGCTTTGCTACCATTGGTTAAATACGCTTTAAACTAAGCAATCAATGCAAACACAAACGTCAACAAACATATTCAGGACATTTATTTCAACAATCTCCGCTCACTCCACTTGCCAACCTAAAAGTCAGTGTGAAGACACAAGGGCACACGAAAAGGAAATGAAGACGCACGGGTACACAAAAAGGGCATGAAGATGCACGGGTACACGAAAAGGGCGATGCACGGGTACATGAAAAGGGCATGAAGACGCA
The DNA here is from genome assembly GCA_023376005.1 of Doryteuthis pealeii. Taxonomy (NCBI): domain Eukaryota; kingdom Metazoa; phylum Mollusca; class Cephalopoda; order Myopsida; family Loliginidae; genus Doryteuthis; species Doryteuthis pealeii. Next base: position 13,469,588 of record CM042171.1, on the reverse strand, counting down.
CGGGTACATGAAAAGGGCTTCTTGAAAGAGGAGAGTTCTTTTAATGAAAGATAACTCAAGTTATCTTTCTTTGTTCCATGACATCAATACCAGGTCAACTCTGCCAATGTAAAAGTTAGCATGAAGACACGGGCACACAAAAAGGATTTCTTGAAAGAGGAGAGTTCTCTTAAAGAAAGATAACTCATGATATCAACACTTTTGTTGCTCTTATTCCTGCCAATTTAGTCACAGATTCTTCAGAATTTGTCTGCTATACAAGACAAGGTTATTTCCTATAAGTCTAACATAAACAAAGGGGAACCACTCTTGACTGATAAATCATTTATTTATTTTCCCATTAAACTAACCCTAACCCTATCTTTTTTCTTAGTAGATCAATAAATAAATAATTCATCAGTCAAGAGTGGTTCCCTTTTGTTTATGTTAGACTTACAGGAAATAACCCAAGACAATTAGATTGCACAAGTGTTCAATACAGAAAGATGGTTTAATTTTCATCTTCTTTTAGAGAATTGTCCTATACTATATTCATATCATTTTTTTTCTTCCCATACTCTTCTAACATCCCATCAAATAACCTTCCCCAACAAAAACAAACTAGTTGTCTTTGTATTTTTTCCCCCTACTGATATTAAATGGCAAAACATCTTTAACATCATCTTGTAGCATGGCTTCAGGTTACAATGTTGCAGATGTCAAGTATGCAGACACATTATAACCATTCCTTCTTCTCTTGGGAGCGGCAATAATCACTAAGGTCTGTGCCGCACAATTTCTTGTAGGATTTCAGAGGTGAGTAGCTTTTAATTTCAAACAAATTAAGTTCTTTAGTAAAACACGCACACAAAGCCAAGTCGACATAAAACTTTATGAATATTAAACAGGAATCAGAAGTAGCAATAACAACAAAAATACTAAAGCATATAAAATGAGGAAGGTAGGTGGATTCCAGGTAAATTCATAGTGTGATTAAATTTATCACAGGTAAATTCATATCAGATTAATTGCTTTTATAATATAGGGTTTAGTGTTGTAATGGAGACGTTTGTGGTGTAATGGTTATAATCATGGGAAACAATCACAACTATCAGTTCAAATCCAGGATAAGGCTGTTTGCATTTCATATAGTGCTAATACCATTGGGAAAGGTATGAATCAAACTATTCTCCCTCCGGCTATGGGTAAATAGTAGTTGTGGACTGGGCTCTTTAACCATGATATGGCAACCATTCTAGAAGGAAAACTCTGAATTCAAACCTGTTAAACTTCGCTTAAAAAAAAAAAAAAAAAAAAAAAAAAATGGCCCTGTGCTGCATCTTACTTGTGTGGAAGAGTTGGATAAATAAATATAATATAGGGTTTAAACCCTTCTCAGTCAGATATTTTTACCTCCAAAAATTGTCAAAATTTTTCTAACAATTATCAGAATTCTATTAACCAGTGCAGTGATAGCTTTTTTATTTAGTGCATCCTGGGATGCACATATTTGCTTTGAATGAGTCCCCGGGAAAATTGATGAGTCCCAACTAAAGTTTCTTGATAGATTGTAGGATTTTTATTTATGATCTGGGGAAACAAAGCCATCTAATTTGTAATCAAAAACCCTTTATGGATTATTTAATGCCAAAACCATCCTTGTATAAGAACACTAGTGGCATTATTTAACCCATAGCTGGGGGGGGGGGGGGGTTATACATTTCCCAAGAGTATTAGCCTGAAAGTGAACATAATAGCATGACTCATTTACTATGATATTGCAACCTAGTATGCTAGTCACTACACCATAGGTACTCCCACCCCACAAGAAATGTTGCTCTGGTTGTAAGAACCTTGATGATCAGGTAAGTCTAATACCATGGATTCTGAAGCTGTGACCTGACATGAGGTAGGTGCATGCAGCTACATATCAGATGTTAAAATGAGCAAGATCTAAAAGGCTTGTCATTTTTCTACAAGAGTGCATATACAGTCTTTAATAAATGATTCTATTTGAATAATTGATATTATGAAGAATACGCTTCAGAGAGAAAGAGGAAGATTGAAGATGAGAAAAATGCATAAATTCAATTGAATAGATGAGACAGATGTAGCAATGCAATATCACAAGGAGTTATATTAAATAGAGAAGAGAAAATTATATTAAACTAGAAGCAGCTACCTGGCATCGCCAGGGTAGATGGGGATTTTTTAAAGTTAGTCTCGCAGATCCATTATTACTAAATGTTGAATCCTCGTGGGATGCCCTATTTAAATCCCTATGTAAAAAAAAAAAAAAAAAATTAAAAATAGACAAGACATTGCATTGCTCCAGCTACTCTGAAAAGAAATGTTTATGTCTACTATCTAAAGTATTAAATGAAAAAAAAAAAAAAAAAAAAAAAATCCATCCTGTTATCTAAATTTTATTTTTTAATTATCTTCACGAATATAAATCAAATCTATTATTTTTTGCTCAAAAACCAAGCCCTGATGATATTTAATGTGTATATATATTTACTTTGTCGTTAATTGTTTTATTTTTGAAGTTTCCTCCGAATATACACTGCCTTTATATATGTTTAGATTAGATTTAATGCTTATGTATTGCAAGATTAGAGAGAGAAAAAAAAAAAAATAAAAATTTTTTTTTAAATAGACATTGCATTGCTCCAGCTACTCTGAAAAGAAATGTTAATGTCTACTATCTAAAGTATTAAATGAAAAAAAAAAAAAAAAAAAAAAAAAATCCATCCTGTTATCTAAATTTTATTTTTTAATTATCTTCACGAATATAAATCAAATCTCTATTTTTGCTCAAAAACCAAGCCCTGATGATATTTAATGTGTATATATATATATGTTTACTTCTCGTAAGTTCGTGTAGAGGTCACTTAAGAGGAATATAAATACCTACTCCTTAACAAAACGAAGAAATCTGCTAAGTCCGTTTGGTGTGGTGGTAAAGACGCTTGACAGTCAGCTTGACAATCAGGTTTCGAATCGCACACGGGGCGGTCTTTGTATCTATAGCTCTGCTGATGAGGCCTAATAGGCCGAAATGTACATACAGAGATTGATTTTTCTCGATTTGTTTAGCCTTAAATTTAATAGGTAATCCCGCCTAATTAATTAATTAATTATTAATTAATTAACTTTCATAAAATTAGGTTCGTCTTCATTTAAACACATATTCTCCCATATATATATATATATATATATATATATATATATATATATATATTTACTTTGTCGTTAATTGTTTTATTTTTTGAAGTTTTCTTCCGGATATACATATACACGCAACTGCCCTTTATATATGATTAGATTAGATTTAATGCTTATGTATTGCAAGATTAGAGAGAGAATCAAAAGTAGATAGTCGAAGAAATAAAAACAAAAAGGGAATGAATAATGCTACACAAGTTTTATTTAAATTTAATTCACAAAATTAAAAAAGAAAAACAAATAGAAATGAGAACACACATGAAAGAATGGCAAAACAAAGTTGGGTCTGATATTGCTGAATCCAAAGAAAACATCCTTTCCTTGGGGGGACTGAATTTTCAGTAATGTTTAGAAGGGGTATATATAAATACATGTAAAAATGGAAAAGGAATTGAATCCGACACTATGAGGAAAAATGAGTAAAGAAAAGAAAGTAAATGGATAAAATGAATTTAATCGATATCACATTAATCGATATCACTTACACATGTGTTTCGGTCAGTTTATGTGTGTTAAAATATTTCGCACACATACAAGAATCGACCTTCATCAGAGTGAACATTTATTTTTATAAAAAAAATAAAAATAAAATTTTTATAAAAAAAATAAAAATAAAAATAAATTTATTTTTATAAAAAAAATAAAAAATAATGTTCACTCTGATGAAGGTCGATTCTTGTATGTGTGCGAAATATTTTCACACACATAAACTGACCGAAACACATGTGTAAGTGATATCGATTAATGTGATATCGATTAAATTCATTTTATCCATTTACTTTTCTTTTCTTTACTCATTTTTCCTCATATAAATACATACATTACAGAGAAACAGACAGGTGGGCAGGCAGGAAGATGAACATTGAGGGCATTGTCTTATGAGGTGAGGGAGGGTCACTATAAAAACACAAATAGTTACTGTGGAATAAAAGAACAAAAAACAAATGACAATGGGGGGGGTATATACGGTCAACACTCACCGACCAGCCTTTCACATTGGCCTCTGTTATTCATTTATACTATGCATAACATATATACACATAAAAGGGGCTGAAAAGGTCTCAACACTACCAAGAAGGAAATTATAATTGTAGTTTTGTTAAGGGTTAAAGAGACTTTAGAAACAATATGACAAATGTGTTGAAGATCAGGATGTATATAAAGTCAGTTCAAAAAGTATCAAGACTGAAACTGTATTTACTAAGACGGAAAGGAATAATGAATGAAATGTTTTTTTTTCTTCAAAATAGTTCATGATATTTAACATACTTATTCCAGTAAGTTTTTTACTGGTCAAAGCACCTCTGAAATTACGCCTTTAATATGCTGCAAAGTAGCACTGTCATATTTCAATGTCCTCTAGATTCTCAAATCATGCCACTGAAATTTCTTTTCAGGTTTGAGTTTTGTTTAACGGCATATCAACCTCTGTGGGTCATTTAATGCCAAAAAGGTTATTTTGGATTTCAGTCTTTAAAGTAGTGGTTCTATGGAGATAATTGGTTGTGTTCTGTTATATTTTGTTGAAAAGGTTGTTGTTTTTTTTTATAAAATTTAAAATGTTTTCAGGGTTTGTATTCTTAAAGAGGTCTCTCAGGTTTCTTGCTTGATAGTAATTTGTGCAGATATGTTTAAGTCTGTTACAATTTAGAAGGATATGCTTGGTTGTAAGTTGTACTTTGCATGTTGGGCACACTGGGGCTCATTTCAGTTTTAAATAAAAAGAGAAGACTAGAGGTTGAAGAAAAAAATATCAAGATCCGGTGAGTATTAAATGTGCCATAATTGCACAGTACTGGATTTTGTCAAAAACATTTTGTTCAAAAAGTATCAAAATTGGCTTTATAATCTTTTTGCAAATTGGCACCAACTCCTCCATATATAATATGAACTGCTCATCTGTGAACATTTCATTTAGATCTTAAATTTAAAGCATCAAGTCTTCACACTTTTTATTGCATTTTTATGTGGAATAGCATGTGTTCCATAACTTTCCAAGTCATCCCCTTCTCAGTCAAGGCTAAAAACTATATATATATATATATATATATATATATATATATATATATGTGTGTGTGTGTGTGTGAAGAAAGGAAGTGAATCCGACGGTATGTAGTATATTAGGAAAAATGAAAAAACACAGGTTTAAATGGGTTAAGTGGCGAGTTTATTGGCCGACGCTGCAGTGTTTCGATCTATTAATTAGATCATCTTCAGGGCATTTGTTGGTATATGAAGGTGATAATAAATTATTTATCACAGAATAACAAGAAAAGCGAGTGGTAGTTATGTGTTATTCAGTTTAAAAATTTTTGAAGTTTGAAAGAAGAACGGTTTTGGAATATGACATCAAATATTCTATTTTACGGTGTTGGTATGGGATGGTGTATGTGTGTGTATCGAAAGGAAACATTGTGCATTTTTTTAGGTGTGTGGTTGTGTGTATATATATATTTTTTTCTTTTTCAAACACATCCAAATTTTCTGTATTCATACAGTTTTATTTTCAAAAATCAAAACATTCCGCCCCAAAGAAGACCGCTTTTTGTATACTCAAATTTTAGGTTTCTCTATCATTATTATTCTATTTTATATTTAAAATAATACTAAATAGGATACTATTTATACAAGGATTAACCCTTGGTCAAAACAAGTGTCGGCATTGCAATAAATAAATTTTTTATCCATTTATCTTTCAACATAATTGTCGGATTCACTCCCATTTTTCACACACACACACACACACACACACACATATATATATATATATATATAAAGAGAGAGAGAGAGAGAGAGAGAGAGAGAGAGAGATGAAGAACATTGGATTAGAGCAAGGTTGGCCACAAATGATAAAGCTCAAAGAGAGTTTGAGAGACACAGGAGACAGTGGAAATTTAGACAGATAATAAAGACAAGTAATAAAAGACGGACATGGTTTTCCTGAGTTTTCATTACAAGCCACACATTTCTTGCTTTGGATTTGGGTCAAAATTTCTAGAATTTTCCACCAGCTGTATATCATTAAAGGGGAGTGAAAAAGCCAAATGTGGCTCGCTAATGGCAGTGAGGCCACTCCGGGATAAGAGGATCAAAGAGAAGACAACTTTCCTTCCCAAATATTATAATAATTTATTACTGTTATTTTAAAGTAGAAGTGAAATTAAGTTGAAAAATTATTCAAGTAATGCAAAAATGATAACTAAGAAAATAAAACAATTAGTTTTTAATATACAACAAAAAATTGAAAGCTCCACAGGTTATCATCATAGGAAATGGAAACAGCTAGACAAGTTCAAATCCTGGGCAAGGCTGTTTGCATTTCACATAGCCCTGGGAAAATGTATGCATGTAACTATTCTCCCTCCAGCTATGGGTAAATAGTAGGACAGACTGAGATTTTTAACCTTTGTATGGCAACCAGTCAAGGAGAAGGAAAACTGAATTCAAACCTATTAAACTGCTTAAAAAAAATTGACCTTGTGTGACGTCCTGCTCATGTGGAGGGGTTGGTAAATACATACAACAAAAAATTTAGAAGACAACAAAGAACTGCTCATAAAGGTAGCTCTAGCAAATCTAGAATAATACTGTATTGTGTATGTTTTTTTAAAAAGTCTATATAAACAGTGATTAAGGTGTGCCGATAGCATATGTTTCTTTGACTCTTGTCATCCATCACTATCAGTCATTGCACTTGGCAAGTCCTCTAAACAGCATCCAGTTTCCATATAGAACTTTCCGATATTATATAAATGGTCATTACTCACAACTTTTGGATAAGTTAATTTCATATTTAAAGAAAAAATTAAAAATATGTGAAAACCAGGACTCTAGTAGCAGACAAAGGTAAACAACATGCAATTAAAATTGCTTAAAATATGAAATAAAAAGATAATTTTTATAATTTGCTTGAAGCATTGTGTTTATTTTGGTTTGGTGGTTGGTTTTGAAGGCTATCACAATGCAAGTGTAAATAAAAATGAGGTAATTATGATGTTTGCTTACCTTTGATTTATTCTTAATATTTCGAGATAAATATCTCTTTGTCAGAATGGAAAATTCCTAGCAACAGATCCAGACTTTCAGAAATCTTCTGATGAAGAGATCTTTATCTCGAAATATTAAGAATAAATCAAAGGTAAACAAACAACATCATAGTTACCTCATTTTTCGGTGCTCTTCCAATAATCTACCAAAGGTTTGTGATCTACTATTCATGGCATGTGATCTACTAGGAAAAAGAAGTTAGGTTTTAGTTTAATAGGAAAATAATGGGTAGTTAATGGGTAGATCACATATTGGAATGTAAACAACTCTGTAGATCACATATTGGATTAGAAACCATTCGGTAGATCACATATTGGAAAAGCATCCATTTTTCTTTACACTGCATTGTGAAAGCCTTCAAAACCAACCACCAAACCAATAAAATAAAAGATTACATAGCCAGATTTTTTTTTTTTTTTTTTTAAGTTCACGAGCTAAAATTTTCAGCAAGTCATAAAAGGTATCATCCCAGTGACTTTAAAATACCCAGTATAGGCAACTAAAAAAAATAAAAATTTAAAAAAATTTAAATTAAAAAAAAAAAAAAAAGACTATAACTAAAAGCTAATAAATAAATAAAACTAAGAAAAATAAAGATGAGAGATGAATGAACAATGAAAATAACTAGAGTTTAAAAGGTTCTATTATTCAATATTACGTATACTTAGGGAATTTTTTTCTTCTTCTTGCATATTGAAAATTTGTTCCATAAATAGCAATGCTGGGCTTTTAGAATTTTCTGTCTAAACATAAGGTCTTTTTTGTGGTACCAGATCGTTGCTAATAACTCATCTCAACATCTAAGATGGGATGAATAAGAGTCATTTTAAAAACTTGCCATGAGAATGCCTAATGTAGTTTCCATCGTCGTTCAGAGGAGATGAAATAAAATGTTTGTCATGCCTTACTTCTTTTCATAATTACAAATGGAAAAGGAATTATTTTGCTAACAGATCTCAAAGTTTATAGGAATTTAAGTCAGTGACTCAGCTTTTATGGATAATAGACACTTAACCTTTAAAGCATTTGGGTATCAAACGAACACAGAAAGATAGATGATAAAATTTGATAAGTAGCACCATAAATATCTTTTAGATATTCTCTTTAAATCACTTCAAAAAATAAATCCTAAAGGATTTCTTCTTTTTGGATTCTTATATACAGTAGTATAGAGCCAGTTTAGCTCAGTCGGGTAGAACGTCTGACTAGGAACCACAAGGTTCATATTTGGTAGAGCATCAGACTAGGAACAAAAAGGTTCTGGGTTTGATACAAGCCCTCACCAACTCAGCGTATGAGTTAAATCACTTCAAAAAATAAATCCTAAAGGATTTCTTCTTTTTGGATTCTTATATACAGTGACATATATTTACCACCCCACCACCCCACCTGCTATAGAGAATATAGCGACAGTGAGTTATATTGCTTTGTCCTTTCCTCAGATGAATAATAAAAGTGATCATAAAGTAACAATTGAGTGTCTATGAAACCATGAATCAATAGTCATTTTTCTTTTTAATTATGACTTTTCATTTTCTTTGTCAACATGGCATATTCTATTTGTAGCCACCAATACTTACATGAGTAAAAGCAAATTTCAGCAAATTAGGCTATTTTCAGTATCAGCCGGACAGCAAGGGAGTCTATCCCCTTTTAACTAGGGATAGACCAGGGAGATTGTCTTTGAATGTACATATTTACCAATCCATCCACACAAGCAGGATGTGACACAAGGTCAATTTTTTAGGCAAAGTTTACCAGGTTTGAATTCAGAGTTTTTCTTCTCCTAGATGGGTTGCCTAATCAAGGTTAAAGAGCCCAGTCTGCCCTGCTATTTACACATAGCTGGAGGGAGAGCAGGTAGATGCATACCTTACCCAAGGGTTTTAGCACTATGTAAAATGTAGGCAGCCTCATCTAGGATTTGAACTCTCCATTTCCTACGACTCTAGCCATTACATAGTCTTTGCATGTAAGGTGGAACACCACACCTACCATCAGCTCCCCACTATACCGCAGAGATACAAACTGTGCAAATGCGTAGAGTCGGTGAGGGTAGGTATTGAACCCGGAATCTCGTGGTTCCTAGGCGAATGTTCTACTAACTGAGCTAAACCACCACCACCCTCCAATTAATATCAATTTAAAATTCTCTTGTTTCATATCATATGAAGAGAAATGAGGAGAATACATTAGGATTTCTGATCTTGCTTCTAAAAATCAGTTTACTTAAGATTAAATGTCAATATATCTTCTAGGATTCTCTTCAGAATGCAACAGAAAAAAAATATTTTGCAATAAAGTGAAATAAGAGAGATAAAATTGTTTCAAGAATTATTTTGAAGGAACAAGATTCTACATTCTTACATTTTTCTTAGTAAAAGTGAAATATATATATATAAATTGTCGGCTAAAAAAAGCCATATCATAAATACATCGCTTGTGTATCTACTTATATATATTTCACCAATAATGATGACTTTTATACTAAAAGTCAAGTTAATAAAGAAATATATAAATATTTACTAAGCTTAAGTTTGGCACAAGGTCAACTTATAAAAAGAAGATTTGATTTCCCAAGTAAAGAGAGCATACCTAACTTGGAGATGTAAGAGAGAATCAACATTTAAAATCCTGGATTTTTTTTTTTAACCAGGATTTGAGTAGCAGCAACCACTAAGAAATATTTAACTATCTCCAGCAACTACTGCAAGTTCAGTTACTAGGGTAACTTAAAAGTCTTGCAATATTTTGTTATGTGCTAGTTTGCATAGAGTCTTTCACATGACCAAAGCAGTTGAAGGTACCAGCTGTGGTCGGTAGTATTGTGGTAGTTGGTGCACTGTGACATTGTGCATTGCTTCACTCCATGTAGGATTTGAAAGACACGCAGACGAACATGGGAAAATGTCACAATTAATTAATGGTGTCAAGTTTTGTTGAGATATAAGTTTTTAAATCAAGTGAGACATAAGGGATTTATCAAGTAAATACTTTGTTTTTTTTTTTTTTTTTTTAGGTCTAGACCTAACGAAATCAAAAGTTATTCCCCTTGATCAGTAGGGGTTTGATTGGAACCCGAAAGTGGGGTTTCTGCCATGACACTTTTGGATTGGGATTCATATGGTCAGGATGCACGTGCACACAGTTGAGCTAATTAAGTCACTTTTCCATGTGACTTTTATCTGGATTCTACCAAACAATACCTACATAAGAGTATTATTTGGATTATTAGGACTATCATCCTCATCTTCATTGTTATATGTACAACGTTTCGGCCAATGTGCTCTCCGGCCTTCTTCAGATATTTCTTCTTCTCTAACTCAGAAACCTTCATTTTGTAATCAGAAGCCATCACGGAACTTTGAACCTAACCCTTATTCAATCCACGGGGGTATCCTGTTCTCATTCTGCTAACCATAGCTAGGGCACAGGTATTAAGCTGTGTTAATTATTATTCTATGTTACTGCTGCCCCTGACCAGGATTGAACCAGCAGTCTAGAGATAACTGTCACTTATAACTGTCTTAACCTAACTCCTTTATCCACTAGGCTATGTGTCCAATTCCGAGAAATAATCTACATAAAACTTAGTAACATTTGATTTATCTACTTTGTGGGACTATTAATATTATCTTGTACTAATGAGGCCTGAAGAGATATAAAAGTAGCAAAAAGCTGAGCAACACAAATCAGCTGTTAAAAATACACAACCACCCCCCCTTTTTTTATGTCCCACACCATTACCTTACTAGCTCAGCCCTCAACCTTTTTCCTTTCCTTTTAGATACTCATACCAGCTGAATAGAGGTAACTAGATAGCAGCAGACTAACAAGCAGGTACCACAACCCAAAATGGACTCCATTCTTTGATATCTTTTTCTTTGCTTTGCCACACCAAACCCCCCACGTTTGTAGTGAATGTTTACATAAATATATAGTTAGATATAAATACATATAAAATATATACCACTCCCTAATAATTAAGATTTCTCTTTTATACATTTTTAAACTAATTAGTAAAAGTAAAAATCTATGCAAACAAGACTAAGCATAAAGAAAGTTGAGAATATTTATTTGATATCAAATTAAGAAAGGAATTAATCAAAGTAGACACAGTCCAGGTAAATAGCTTAGTATGAGTAATCCGAAGTTGAACCTTTTTGGCTTCGGGTTACCCTTACTGTGCTTTTAACCTGGAAGTTTCCCCAAAAGGTAAGTACAGTGATGCTCATAACTTTTTGATTTATTGCATCCTGGGACGCACATTTGTTTTGAACGAGTCCCTGGGAAAATTTATGGGTCCCAACTAAAAGTTTCTTAATAAATTGTAGTGTTTTTATTTATGATCTGGGGAAACAACTAAAGCTGGCTAACTCCTATCTTGTAATCTATCCTGTGTAATTCATTTTTAAGAAACTATTGAAATGTATTTACAGTTAGCTTGAAATGTTGAGGGAAGAAAAAAGAAAAACACTGGGATGCATGGATATGATTTTAGTTTTACTTTTAGATTTTTGTGTGTCAGGGACTCGGGACGCATACTTATCAGCATCTCTGTAAGTAATAGTAAAGAGGGGTGGCCTATTGTCAGTATCAGCTGGATAGCAAGAGAGTTTGTCCCTTTTTCACTAGCGCTAGACCAGGGAAATTGAACCTGCAGCCAAGAGATAACTGTCACTTAGAACTGTCTTAACTCAACACCTATATCCACTATGCCATGTGTTCAATCAGACAATTCAGAGTGAATTTTAGGAACTTGTAAACCTTATGTCTTGTTTTACCTAGAATATTTACTTATGTTTTTTGTTTTTTTTTACCTTGACACATATTGCGGTTTTCTTTTGTTGATTTCTATTTTTTATTTTATCTAGCCTTTTTAATTATAATTAATTTAATTATCAAACCTCATCTCAAAATTTCAGAAGTGGTATTTATCTTTTAATTATGCAAATTTTTGACAAAGAAGATAAGTATAAAATGCTAATTAGCCTTTCACTCCTTCCTAAATTGGAAGGTCTATCAGAAACTGCTGTTACACAGGGGGAACCCAACGGGGTTGTGGGTTGTCTAGCATATGTATTAGTGATAATCTCTTAATAGATTGCCTTTTGTAAACAAGTCATTTAATGGAAACAAAACAACAAAAATCCAACCAACAATTAAATATCAGGTCTAAACAAGTTCAAAACATGTCAAGAGTTTGCTCCTATAATAGTTTAATAAGGCCATTTGTCAGCATTTTGTATTGGATAGGAAAATGCATACTAAACAGAGAAATCAATTTTTTTTTTTTTTCAACAAGTCCTCAAAGTATTCATTTAAAAAACTTCCTGTATTCATCAATTGCAAAGAGTTTCCCTTTATCTCATTTTAAATGGAGAATAATGCCAAGCTTTAAAAAAGAAATTTTTAAAAAAAAAAAGGAAAAAAAAAAAAAAGAAAGGGAAAAAAGGCCCCAAAGCCTTGAGTGAAATGTTCTCTCTCCCAACTGCCAAATCATCTGGATATCTCCAGGTTAGAAGAGGAAACAGGAAGGTATCCAAAAATAGCTTATTGATTAACTACCTCAAAAACTAAAGAGCTCTATAGAAAAGAGATTTGTAACCTTGAATTTAATCAAGGAATTGTCATCAAAACTGGCAGATTTTTTATTCTTCGTTGCTAAATTCTAATCAGAAACATATATATATATATATATATATATATATATATATATATGTTTGCTATATTTATAAATAAACACTACTCAATATCAGTGATAGCACATTTAAGTTAGGATAGCGAGATAGGAGATATAGTAATAAGTGCTTAGTGATGATTGCATAGACGAGAAACTGACAGTCACCAAGAGTCGTTGACTATGTCTATGCTATTCTAACACAGAAACACAAGTAGGGATATAGTAAAAATGAATGACTTGGCTGCACATTTCAAGACTTTTTTTTTTTTCTTTCTTTCTTTCTTGATCTATCAAGGGACAAAAATAATATACTAAATATTATTTGTGTAATAAAAGTGTTGCAAAAAGTTTTAATATATTAAGGTAATAAAAGTGTTTTGCAATTTGCTTGAAGCATTGTGTTTATATTGGTTTGCTGGTTGGTTTTGAAGGCTATCACAATGCAAGAAGAAGAAAAAAAAAGAAGAAAAAAAAGAAAAAGAAAAAAAAAAGCAAATGAACAGACACACAAACATAAACGTGCACACACACACACACACACATAAACAAGCACCCTCTCACACACACACACACACATAAACAAGCACCCTCTCACACACAGAATTTGGAAGATATGAGACAGAACAAATGAACAGCCACTAGCAACAACTTCAGTTGTAGTAATCTTCTGTAGATGGGATTTATCCCAAAATATCAAGAATTGAGAATAAATCACAGGTTAACAAACACCACAGTTACCTTCTTTTTTCTTTACACTTGCATTGTGATAGCCTTCAAAACCAACCAGCAAACCAATATTAAGGTAAGTCAAAAGTTTTGAGGCACATATATTCCATACCCAAAGCAGTTCAAGCTATAGAAGGTACAAGCTGTGGTCGGTAGTATCGAGATAGTTTATGTACTGACACATTGTACTTTGCTTCACTTCATGTAGGATTTGAAAGCTGCACAGACGAACATTCTGCGTAGCTTATTTCCAGAATTTATGCTGGGCTATAATAACACCACAGCAGCAACCAAAAAAATTTGTATTATTCGGACTATTTTCCTCATGCCTTGCCTGAGGAAAATAGTCCGAATAATACAAATGTTTTTTTTTTGGTTGCAAGGCACGGAAATGGGTGAGGCAGAGAGGAGAGTAGCCTCGACAGAAAAGAGAGCCAGAAAGAGAGAGAAAAGCCAGCAGCCCCCAGAAAGCATCACATTTTGTGTGAATTCAGTGCACCAAAGACTGTCACTCAAGAATTGGCCTGCAGAGTCACTTGCGCAGATGCAGATAAAAGTTTTTATTTTGGACACTACACCATCGTCCTTAGTGGACGGAAAGGATCCAATAATAATTTTCCTCAACTTGTTATCTGCACAATGTTTCAGCCGATGTGCCCTCTGGCCATTGTCAGGTATTTCTTGTAGGTCTCGGCAACCTTCTCAAACTCAGAAAACCCCCTCCTCAAACTCTGGAACTTTCTTGTAATCGGGAGCCTTTACGGAACTTCAAACCTAACCCTTTATTCAATAGGTAGGTCAAAAACCATGAATTCTGAAGCTGTACTTAAAGTCATAGAGGCAAATCCGGAGAGTAGCATTTGGAGAGTATCAGGTGAGTTCAGTCTGTTTTGTCACCTTTACAACCTCAGCTAAAGCATCCAGAGTTGCTGAATTGTGCCTCATCAAAATATTGCAAAACTTTTGACTCACCCTTGTTAAAAAACAGTGGGGGAGTTTCAAAGCTTTTTTTTTTTTTTTTGCATACAAGTTGTTTGAAACGTGTATATTTATAGTTCATGATCAAAAATAGAATAAAAATATACAACCAAATTAAATTGCAATATATAAAGCCATTTTAGGCAATCTTAAACATTTCCTTTTCCCACATTCATTGAATATGACTCAAGACTTAAGAGAAAAAAAATTAAGAAAAAAAAAACCTTTTCGTTTTTAAATCTAGAATGAATCATTTGTTTATTAAAAAAAAAAAAAAAAAAAAAATTTTTTTAAACATTACCTCTACCAGTCGACTTCATTTTGAGATTTATTGTTAAATTACTCATACAGTAACAATGCATCTTACCTGTAAAGAGAAGAAAAAAACACAATAAAATAGATAATTATTTAAATTAATAAAACTAAATTACACACACATAACTTAGAGGAATTTATTCAATACATTTAAACTTGAAATTAAGCGGTAGTCATCAAGCTGTTTAATGTTAAGGTTCTTCTACAGCGTGACCCTGAAGTTTGGACACAACAAATATCACTAACTTTAAACAACTATACATTTGATTAAATCGAACTTAACAGACCTAAATATTATTTCTAAGCACCCACCAACAGGGCAAGTGTGATAATTGGGTTCACAGAAGTCTAACAAGATTTTGATTCCGGGGGGGGGGGGGACAAACATACAAATACAAATCCATAAGTCCAAGCTAAATTTATATTCTTGACAGTGGAGAGGGGTGCTATTATAA
This sequence comes from Doryteuthis pealeii, assembly GCA_023376005.1. Lineage (NCBI taxonomy): Eukaryota > Metazoa > Mollusca > Cephalopoda > Myopsida > Loliginidae > Doryteuthis > Doryteuthis pealeii. The sequence goes on along the minus strand of CM042171.1, from coordinate 13,454,177 downwards.
GGTCATGGGAAATGGAGTAGTCACCCCGAGTTCAAATCCTGGATTGGTAATTGCATTTCACTTAGCGCTAATACCCTTGGGAAAGGTATGAATCCTACTCTCCTTCCAGCTATGGATAAATAGTAGGGCAGACTGGGCTCTTTAACCTTGGTTAGGCAACCGGACTAGGAGAAGGAAAACTCTGAATTCAAACATGTTAAACTCCGCTTAAAAATGACCATGTGTTACATCCTACTCGTACTGAGGGCTTTGTAAATATATATAAGGTCTTTCAGAAAAAATGAATATTCTTGAATTACATATGGGAAACCACATCCTGTTCCCCTTCAGCTGACTTAACAGTCATATATATATATATATATATATATAAAATGAAGCTGGCACTATGCCAATCCTACCTTCCTTAAGTGTTCCAATCACACTAATATTTGGCTCCACACTGTCCAATGACCTCTTTTGATAAGAGATCATTAAGAAAGCTAAAATGGCTTCCAATCAAAACCTCAAAAATATCTAGTTCAAAGTTTCTCACTGTGTCAGCCATTATTAACTACCACTAAAACTATGTAGTAGTATTACACTCCTTTTATGGGAACTATTAAAAAAAATGACTTCTATAATCCAGTATCTATGTAGTATCATTTCTTTTAACAAACTTAAATGCAATGAAAGCAGAGGGACATTAACCAAGAAGTCTGAAGCACTATTTTAATCTAAACTGATTATTGTGGGGAAAGTTGCACAATACTATTATCACCACTTGCATGTAGATAGGATAGAAGTAAAATTTAAAATTTGCTCACATGCTTATATTATTAATATTCTTCATGATAAGCCTATATATATATATATATATATGCGAGTGGAGACCTAGAAGGGTGTGCCTGTGTGACGGGAAACAAACTTGAATCAGGGGACTCTCGGCATGCTCACATCCGAACTACTTGTAGGAATGGCCTTATTCTGTGAAGAAGTGGCAATCACCATATATATATATATATATATATAATATATATAGATAGATATATAGATAGATAGATAGATAGATAGAGAGAGAGAGAGAGAAGTAGACAAACACGGGATGTTGTACAAGAAGGATGTTTATTGTTGGTAGTGAGGTCGACATTATAACGTTTTGGTATTGGATGGAGTTCTTGCTTCAACAGTGGACATATTCATACTGGTGAGTTAGGAGGTTGTGAATAGGGGAGGGGTGGTCAATTGCTAGTGCTAGTAGGAGCAATTAAGTTGGTAGTGGGAGTTCTATTTTTTAAATTTTCTTTTTATTATTTTTGTTTTGTTTCTCTGATGGAGTGTGTAGCTAGTAAGCTTCTGTTAATGATGCCACAGGTGTTTCTCTGATGTGATGTGTAGTTAATGAGTTTAATTCTCACTGGGTGCCCCATACTTCTGGCCTTGTGCCAAACTAATCAAAGCTTAGTAAGTAAAAAGTAAAGTCGTCGGGGCAGCCTAAAGTCGGTATCAGCCAGTCAGCAAGGGAGTCTATCCCCTTTTCAATAGCACTAGACCAAGGAGATGGTTTTGGCGTCTGCCATCAGCTCCTTACTTTACCGCACAGATCCCTGTGCTACTCATACGCTGAGTTGGCGAGGACCGGTATCGAACTAGGAACCTTGTGGTTTCTAGCCGAACGCTCTACCAACTGAGCTAACCCAGCCCATTAAAGCTTAGTAAATGACTATAATTGTTAAAGTCTTCAATACACCTCAGAGATTTTTTTTTTTAAACTTGAACCTGTTGAATACACTACCTTCCAACTAACTTTGTGTGTGGCCAAATTCAAAGACTAAAATGTTTCTGGGTAAGTTTTCAATGAAGCCAGATTAATAAAACCAATTACATTACCATTGCTATATAATCATTATTCAACATTATTCAAATAGTCTTACATCTTCCTGCTGTAGGTTTTACTTATTTAGTTTTCTTTAGCACAAGATTGAAATGGCAGAACACCTCACAAAGTTCAAACTTAATTGCAATGGAGGCATGTAGTGTAATGGCTATAGTCATGGGAAATGGACTTATCGGCCCAAGTTCAATTCCTGAACGAAGCTGTTTGCATTTCACATGGCACTAATACCCTTGGGAAAGGTATGAAACCAATACTACCTCCAGCTATGGGTAAAAAGCAGGGCAGACTGGGCTCTTTAACCATGGCTAGGTAACCAGTCCAGGAGAAGGAAAATTCTCAAACTCTGCATAAGAAATTGACCTTGTGTCACATCCTACTCGTGCAGTCAAACTATTCAAAAATGACTTTGTAGATTTGGTCATTGTTAGGCTTGGATATACAGGGAACACCTGAGAAAGGCTGGAGGATATAGTGCCCAAAATGTTGGTTTTACATACCACAATAAAGATGAGGACAACAGTCCGAAAAATCAAAATTATATTTCCGACTTTATTTTAAAATATTGTTTGTAAATATATATAATTGCTATGTTCCCTAAGACTGGCTTGCTAACTATTAAGGCAGGTGCTATCCTTATTTTAGTTTTTTTTTAAATACATAGAAGCAGTATTTATAAAAATTTAAAAAATTAAAAAAGAATATTAAAAGATCAAAGTATATCCCAATTTTTATAGTTTATTCAAGTAGAGAGAGGGAAGGACCAGAGTATGAAACACTGCTACACAGTGAAGCACCCACACATGTCTATGTTAAAATAAACACACAACTATGAATTTAAAAAATTGGTTCTTTGTACACATTGTAAATATTCTAGTCTTAAACTTTTTTTTTATATGCAAATATATTTTAGTTATACAAAGCATGGGACCATTGCTATTTTTGTAAAAGTCTGAAAAAAAGAAAATGTACAAATCTTACTTACAAAATATATATGTTCATAAATGATAAGTACAACATTTTTTTTATCTATATCTGATTATTGGTTATTTTTTATTGATTTTAAGAATCTTAGGATTGTTTGTCACTTTGTTGGAGGGGAAAAAAAAAAAAAAGGTGAACATTTAGGTAAAGTTTTTTTTTGTATTTGGAGTATATGAGAACCTCTGGATTTGGAATTTTTTTTATTTTTTTGGATAATTCAAGTGCCATTTTATCTATCAAGTTATACAATAGCTCTTTTCAACTTTTAAAAAATACTTATAAGCTCTTGAGATATGTCTACTCTCCATGAGGGATGTCTAAGGACAACCATATTATCAGGATATCCTGCTTTTTGAAGGTTTATTTATTTATTTTATATTTATATTATATATATATAATATATATATATATATATATATATATATATATATATATATATATATATAATCAACCAGGAAGAAAAAAATTTTTGAAAAAAAGAAAGGACCAAGATATTCGTACCAACAAAAAATAATCTATTGGTACAGTATTTGGCCAAAAGAAAAAACAATTTATATGTATATATATATATGTATATAAGATCTATATATATTCATATAACCGCTAGGAGAAAGCTAATATGTAAAAAGTGCTCGATACCTAAGTAGAGCCAAATAACAAAGATAATCTAATGAGTCAGATGAACCTACTATTAGTTTCGCATAAAGCTCTTCAGGGCTAAAATCTGACTCATTTTAGCCCTGAAGAGCTTTATGCGAAACTAATAGTAGGTTCGTCTGACTCATTAGATTATCTTTGTTTATATATATATATATATACACATACTGAAAATTAATTGCTTCCATACATACAACAAGGCTATTCCCTTTGGTTTAATCCGTAGAGTACCGCACAGATTTTGATATTAGAAACTATTTAGATTTTTAAATTTCTGTAAACAGAAAATGGTACAATATATATATATATATATATATATATATATATATATATATAATATATATATAACATTTAGAAACGAACACAGGATTTTATGATGGATGAATATTTCTAGTCGATGCTCAAACATTTCGGTTTACAATGGACTATAAATTTCCATCCATCATAACATCCCATGTTTGTTTCTAAATTTTCTCCAGATACTGTCGGATTAATTTCCTCATCTTACTCCATATATATATATATATATATATATATATATATATATAATGATTTAGGAAAAAAATCATTTTGTGTACTCACACACAATTTACTCATTAAGAAACTAAAGACTATTTGTAAATACACAATCTTTTTCATTCAATGAATTGAAAATGAACATAGGACCATTTCCAAGTACTTGTATTTATAAAGTCCTGATCTTATGGATCTTGATATTTGCATTTCAAATGGAAACTGGCTTTTGAAATGTTAAACCTTTTCACAACAGATACAACAGACAGTATTTGATCTAATAGAAATATCTAAAACAGGCATAGTCAACCTTTTTCCTTTTTTTTTATGAGCATTGGGACTCATTAGTAATTACTTATTGGATCACATCACTTAAAAAAATATCACTGTCAACAGGAAATAGAATATATTGACTGTATCCTCTGCAGAGGAATAAGACTCCCCACAAAAAAAGGGGTTTTCTGAGTATGATTTCTGACTTTTTGATATGAGGTTTGTGCAGGAAACACCAGTAAACAATGACATTATTATTTGAATCAAATCTTCAAAAGTTCTTCAAGGCCTTGTTTGATCAAAAGTCAAACTATTCAAAATGACTTTGTAGATTTGGTCATTGTTAGGCTTGGATATACAGGGAACACCTGAGAAAGGCTGGAGGATATAGTGCCCAAAATGTTGGTTTTTACATACTACAATAAAGATGAGGACAACAGTCAAAAAAAATCTAAATTATATTTCATACTTTGTTTTAAAATATTGTTTTGTTTTGTTTTGTTTTTTTAATTATATATATTTTCCAACCCTTTCACACAAGCAGGATGTGACAAAAAGTCAATTTCTTAACCGGTTTTTAACAGGTTTGAATTCAGAGTTTTCCTCCTTCTAGACTGATCACCTATCCAAGGTTAAGATCTCAGTTTTCCCTACTATTTACCCATAGCTGGAGGGAGAATATATGGATTCATACCCTTTCCCAAAGATATTAGCGCTATGTGAAATGCAAACAGCCTTGTCCAGGATTTGAACTCCAGCCAACAATTTCATTTCCTACAACTCTAACCATTATACCACACACCTCCATACTTTTAAAAAAATTATATGAATGAACTTCTTTATCAATATCAATGTTGGAATATTTGGATAAAGATATGCTCTAATTCCCCACCAGGATTTATAGACTGGCCATGGTCACGTGATTGACTCCTGCAGCCAATCACTAAACATACTGCGTGGCTGATAGAATACTTAAACCCCCCACATTGGACATAATTCTAACTTTACTCCTTGAGGACAGACATAGGATTACCAGACCTTTACCAATACCCAGTATGGACTTATACGATTACCAGAGTAACCAAAGGATTTATTATCGAGGGACTCTTTATCAAGGATCCAATTCCACTGGATAAGCGCCCCTGTTTTAAGGCCAAAGGATGGCACTTAAAAACTTGATCAAATTTTAAAGTTTCATTTCCAGTCCAATACTCTAACCACCAAGCCAAAAGTAATCTTAAACTATCAAGTGTTGATTGTAAAGTCATCATGTTCATCAGAAAAACAAACAAAACCTAGGAACAGTAACTTGTTTTTGTAACCTGACAATAAGGAAAAATATTCAAAGATGTTTGCTTCCATTGGCCAAACCGGACATCTTACACAAACAAGAAAAAAAAATCAAGAAATAAATGATACTACTAAGAATAAACACTATGTGGCATTTTAACTTGATTGGCTATTCATCAGGATATAAAACACCAAGATTTGTTAAACAACTATTTACAAGAATGCAGGGAATTTATTAGAGATGAACTTGAAATGTAAACTAGAAGTTAATATGATAGCAAGAGATTATTTGAAAAGCAGACATTGAATATTTAGGAGAAGGAAAAGAGAAAAAAAAAAAAAAAAAAGGTGTAAAAAGCAACTAGAATAACCTTTTCAAAAATACAAAAAGCAATCCTTTCAATATGTATTAATAATGGAGATTTGGTCTCAATTTATCTGTAACCGAAACTATGTCACTGCTTACAACACATTACCCAAAATTGTCAATACATAGAATAAAGAACAAACAAGAAATGGTCATTCTTTTTTTTTTTCTTTTTTTCAGTATCAAAAGGTTAACTAAAAAGTTTACAAATAAGTAAATACCTATGATTTTGTGTAAAATTTACGAGCAAAATATTAAGAATAATTATTTAATTTAATAATCAATAGATTCACACAACATTTTATTTGAGAGGGACAGAACTAAGTTTCCATTTCAAATTGTTTTTTTGTTTTTTACTCCTTTAATAAATTTCATAATTTTAACTATAATACAAACCCTCCGACATTGAATTTTTAACTTCCCACCCACCCCAGACAATATCTTTCAAAAAATAATTGTTACACTGCCCAGAGGGGTTTGTTTCTTGGGGGGGGGGGGTTTGCTAGTATCACTTTATAAAAAAAGTAAATATCCCATTGTCTTGATGCCAAACGCACTTGCAACAGTCGTTCATGGTAGATGCAAAGTTTCATATGCAAAATTACCCCATCCAGAGTTTGAGGCTCATGTCGCCATCTTTGTTTATAGGATAGATTCTTAGAGCTCCTTCTAGTAAAAAGTTTATTTTGGAAGCAAGTCAAGGTTATCTCTCTATATATATTCATATACTCAGTACAGCAGAGATGCTGATAGGTATGAGTCGTGCATCCCTGGCACACAAAAACCAGAAAGGACATAGTAAAATTATATTCATGTTCCCAGTGTTTTTCTTTTTTCTTCCCTCACCATTTCAAACTAACTAAATACATATCAACAGTTTCATACAAATGAATTACACAGGATAGGATAGGGGTTAGGTGGCTTTAGTTGTTTCCCAAGATCATAAATAAAAACCCTACAATCTATTAAACTTTAGTTGGGACACGTAAATTTTCCCAGGGACTCATTCAAAGCAAATATTTGCTTCCCAGAACGCACTAAATTAAGCTAACTAAATACATTTTAACAGTTTCATACAAATGAATTACACAGGATAGGATAGGGGTTAGGTGTCTTTAGTTATTTCCCAAGATCATAAATAAAAACCCTACAATCTATTAAGAAACTTTAGTTGGGACCCGTAAATTTTCCCAGGGACTCAATCAAAGCAAATACTTGTGTCCCAAAACGCACTAAATCAAAAAGCTATCAGTATCACTGGTACAGTTATGTCTGGAACCTGCGGTAATCAAGTAGTACATATCAGGTAAACATAAAAAAAAAAAAAAAAGGAAATTTTGCAATTTAGATTGCAGAGATTAAATTAAGCTTAAGATAGTCCTACAAGGTTATAACCAGTGATGATCAAACTCACGAGACACTTGTTATCTAACAATCATTCTAAAACATGCATTCAGTCGGTACAGTCAAGGTGACACATTTTTATCAAATAACACCTCAATGCCACATCTAACAATTATATCTGAAGATATTTATGACAAACTAAAAGACACACCCACGTGCTTCTAATTAGGAAAGGGGGGAGGGTGAAGGATTCATATTAACAATTCAAATGAACAAAATAAAAATGGAATTCAGTACAAACAAAGATTAAAGAAAATTATCATTCAGTTGGACTGGAAAAGGCTTTGGTAATTTATGAGGAAGTGCGTCCCGGTCTCCTGCCTCAAAAATTGCTACCCGGTGACTATTAAAATAACGACCCAGCTCAGTCTATTCAAAACTATCCATCTTCATATCTATTTATCTCAATTTGTTCATATTTATCTATATTACTTTAAATACTAAGATTTTTTTATTCATGTTTATTTAATGTCTTGTTTTTAGTTTAAATAAACAAGAATTACGACAAAAAAAGATGCCCACCCCCCAATACATTTACTTGTCGAAAATATCTATCTCCATTTGTTCATATCTATCTATATTATTTTGTTTGTTTATCTATCTATCAGATCCCAGTCTATTCCAAACTATATATCAATCTTCATATCTAAACAAGAATTATGACAAATTATGATAAATAAACAAGAATTACGATGAGCTGGGGTTGTTATTCTGATAGTCACCGGGTAGCAATTTTTGAGGCAGGAGACTGGGACGCACTTCCTCATAAATTACCAAGGCTTTATACTTAAGCACTTTTTTAGTATATTTCACACATCCATTACTACTGAATAGTGAGTTTGATCTTTGCAGGATGCCCCATATAGAGATACTCTTGACTTGCTTCCAAAATAAACTTTTTACTAGAAGCTTGTTAATCATTACACCTCAAAGGGTACATCAATAATGAAGGCGCTGTAACTTCAGGGGCACAAGGACTATATAGTGGAAGTGATAAAAACAACAAAGATGAAGACGTTTATTAGAGAAATATACTCATTCATTCATTCATTGTCAATCAATGAATGAGCATATTTCTCTAATAAACGTCTTCATCTTTGTTGTTTTTATCAAAGGATACATCCATAAGGGCATGGCCTGTCCAAGTTAACTGAATTCTGATTTAAAGTTTTCACTGTATAATGTTCAGTTTTTGCAATTAACCACTTACCTACAAATCCTCAGAGTACTTACTTTCACCCATTGAAAAATCTATAACAAAAAGATCTGATCTACCTGTCTTTAATGAAGGGTTGTAGAGTCGGAGTTGGAACCAACTGGAGTTGGTAAAACTATACAGACTCCGACTCCAGTTAACTCTTAAAGTCCTATACCACCTCATTCCACCTGGCTGGAAGTCTTCTTTGTTTTCCTAATCCACCCAAAATGATAGTCTTTGTTTAAATGTAATATTAAACATATTTAGAAGTCTTTGATTTAAGGGAAATAACAGGTAACTTTAGATGCAAAGGTCATTTTTAGCCATTTTTTTTATATATCCTTATAGGAATGCTCTGGACTTAGAAAATTCTTAACAGGATGTTAAGAGTTAAATTAACATTTTATATGACCCTAGTTTAGTCTGTAAAGTTATATAGTGTACACTCCTTATAATTAGGATTATAAAAAATTTTTATATTTATTATGAATTAATTGCATAAAGAGGAGTCAGAATCAGAGGTGCCAAAAATAGAGGAGTCAGAGATTTTGTGCAATGACTTCACAGCCCTGCTTTAATAAAATTAGCAATGTATTCTTAATTCAAAGTATCATATTATTTTTAACGTTCTTGCAAGCAATGGATGCAGAGTATGGTTTTCAGCCTGATGATACTTGATGATAAGAATGCATTTGGCGCCCACGCACTTTGGAGATGAGAGCTTAATGGAGAAGCATTAGGTTAAGTATATTGACAAGGAAAGAGATTATGTTGAAAAAAATGTTTGTATGTAAAAAAAAAAATTTTTTTCATCAAGCCTACAGACTTATTGATGTACTATGTAAAAGGTTAATAATTATCAGATTTAAAAAAATAATAATAATCCTTTTCTTTTGTATTATTCCTTAAATGTTAACAAAATTACTAATTCAACAGCTTATCAACATAAACAGAAATAACAGCTTAATTCTTAATATATTGAACTAGCAAAAAAAACTAACACCCTCCGGGTAATGTAAAAATTATTTTTTGAAAGAATTGCCCGAGGTGGTAGGAGTTAAAAATTCAATGTCAGAGAGTTTGTACCATAACTAAGTAAAATCGCCAAATTTCATTAAAGGATTAAAAAAAATAAAACAATTTGAAATGGAAACTTAGTTCTGGTAACTTTAAATATATATTAATATAAAACAAACCTTATATAAATATATTAATACCGGGCATGTATCTATTAAAACTGGTTTTAAAAAAATAATGAGTATTGTCTAAGGTTGCATGCTCAAATTTTGAGTATATTTATTCTATGTTATGATGATTTTGGGTAATGTGACATAAGCAGTGACAGTTTCAGTTACAGACAAATAGAGACCTAATCTCCATTATTAATAGCTAAGTTAGTTCTACTTATATCATTCACAAAATTAACCCTTTCTTAAGCAGACAATTTTTGTAATCCTTTGTAGAGTAGACAAATTATTTTCAGAAAATTTGCAAAATAGAGGATATGGTCAACTCAAGTCAATCATATATTAAAAAAAAATTCTTAAATTAAAAAAATTTTAAATTCAAAAGAAAAAAAAGTATAAAAAATTATCAGTAATTTTGTCTCATAGTACAATAGCATGAAAACAAAGCACTCAATTATATTTTGCGAAACAATCTTTACACAATGTTTCGGCCAATGTGCCCTCCAGCCTCCTTCAGGTGTCTCCTATCAAACTCGGGGAATCTTCAAGGAACTTCAAACCAAACCCTTTATTTAATCCATAAAGGATTCAGTTCGAAGTTCCATGAAGGCTCCCCTCTAGTTCGATGACAAGAAACACATGAAGCAGGCTCAAGGGCACATCACTCCGAAACGTGTATATAAACAATAAAGATGAAGATAACAGTCCGAAAAAATTATCAAGGCTCATCTCAAAAATTAAAAGAAACAACCTTTACACAATCCTACACCACATTTCTATACATTAATATAAAATTGGACAAGCAGCTAATAGGAAAATGCCTTACATTAAGCTACCGCCATTTGACAAAAATTTCAGTCTGCCTGTAAAAGGATTAAGGCGGAAAAGGTATATAAAAAGATGTGTCGGCCACATCCTTAGTAGTTAGAAAATGATAAAAATCGTTTAGTATTCCAAGAGAGCAGGGGGGGAGGGGGGTTCTTGATATCAAACTAAAAATACAAATTCAATTTGTGTCTAATTAACGGTTCTAGAGATTATACAATGTAAAACGTGTTGAAAACAGCAAGTAATAAACCTTTAACTGCCTTGAGGAATTGTACAGAGCAGCCATGCTTTACACCCCCCCTCACCCCACCCCCCAGTCTCTCTCGGTTGTAAAAATTAAAACCTGACTAACAAAGCAGATAAATTACAAAAACCATTTACCTTAAGTATCAGTGCTTTACTAATGCAATCTTTTTAAGAGACAAATTACAGGAAATTATATGTAAAAGACTAATTAAAAATAGATGCAGACTAATTAGCTAAAATGACCAATTTCTTTAGTGCAATTACCCCCCCCCCATCCACACACACACTATTCCAGTATCAATGCAACTGTGATCTGGCTCTATAAGAAAAATCATTTGCATAGCAAATTTTAGAACTATACTAGAAATAGTTGCAAATTTGTGAAAATCAGGTAGACTAAGTCAAGGTCTCTAATAATCTTCATACAATGACTGCTATTTACACAGTAGCATTGCAACCAACAAAGCCCTTATCAGATGATGACTCTGGGTTCAAGCATGGTTTCAGGGACTCTATTGTGAAAGGTAGGAAATAGAGAATTGTGTTCATTGTACATTTATATCTCTGAGGTTTCTTTGGAATGAGAACAGATTGACAAGATCAACACTTTAAAAAAAAATCTGTCATCTGAAATATTCTTTAAAATGACTAGCAAATATATGAACCCTATGGATGTATGAAATAATCTTCATACAATGACTGCTATTTACACAGTAGCATTGCAACCAACAAAGCCCTTATCAGATGATGACTCTGGGTTCAAGCATGGTTTCGGGGACGAAGCTTCATTACCACTAACCCAGAGCACCCCCAGCAGTATCTTATGATACCACCAGATTTTTTCGGTTTGATGTCACATTGTAGGATTGCTATATCCACGCTGATACAGTTAGAGCTTTATCCTGGATCGTTCTTATGTATTTCCTCTTGTCTGGTGGAGAAAGTCCAAGTTTAATAAAAAATGCCAAGGTTGAGATGGTAATAAATCCTCGGCATCCGACTTCGATAGGAAATACATCCGTTATCCATCCATTTCTGATGCATTGTTCACGTAAATCTTCATATTTTTCCAACTTACGCTGTGAAGGGGTCTTTATAAATAATAGTAATTTCATAGCAATATTTCCACTGACAATTGTTTAACTTGGATATAAAGATATGGTTTGGTTTATATTGTTTTTACAGCATATCAACTTCGGTGGGTCATTTAATGCCAAAAAAGTTTTGAAATAAATTCATTCTTAATAGATACTCAATTTTTTTTTCAATTTTTTTATAAACTCATTCTTCTATTTAACCCATAGATGGTACTAACAGGTACTACCACTCCGGGTCAGAGTGGACCTGGGAGCAATGGTGATGAAGGGGTGCTCCACATTCCCCAGAACTAGAACCTCACCATCAGATAGAGTTTAACGTCATTACTAGGACATATGAAGATGTGAAGACAGGCAGGATGTGACACAAGGTCAATTTTTAAGCAGAGTAAAGCTGGTTTCAATTCAGATATTTCCTTCTTCCAGATTGGTTGCCTAAATAAGGCTAAAGAAACCAGTATGCCCTACTATTTTCCTCATAGCTGGTAAAAAGAGAATAGATGGATTCATGCTTTTTTTCAAATACATCATCACAAAGTGAAACACAAACAGCCTCATCCAGGATTTGAACTTGGGTGATTGATTCCATTACAATGATAACCATTATGCTCAGTACAAGACTGATTTAAAGACTGATTAATGTGAATGTATGAATTTACCCAACCCCTCTGCAACAGGCAGAGATGTGACACAAGGTCAATTTTTAACCAGAATACAGCTGGTTTGAATTTAGAGTTTTCTTTCTCCTAGACTGATTGCCTAATCAAAGTTAAAGAAACCAGTCTACTCTACTATTTTCCACATAACTGGTGAAGTGAGAATAAATGGATTTATGACTTTTTTTCAAGGGTAATAGCACAAAGTAAAACGCAGACAGTCACATCCGTGATTTGAACTTGGGCCGCTGTTTCTATTTCCTACGACGATAACCGTGACGCTAAGCACACTTAAATAATGTGAATGGAGGTAAAAAAGTAAAGTCGACAGGGCGGCCTAAAGTCGGTATCAGCCAGACAGCGAGGGAGTCTATCCCCTTTTCAATAGTGCTAGACCAAGATTATTTTTAGCATCTGAGGTGGAGCGCCACACCTACCATCAGCTCCTTACTTTACTGCACAGATCCCTGTGCTACTCATAAGCTGAGTTGGCGAGGACCGGTATCGAACTAGGAACATTGTGGTTTCTAGCCGAACGCTCTACCGACTGAGCTAACCTGGCCCTAAAGATAAAATACCCACAATACTGAGAATTCTGTAGGAGGACTAGAATCAAAGATTAATGTCTAAAATAAAGATAAAACACCCACAATACTGAGAATTCTGTAAGAGGACTAGAATCAAAGACTAATATCTAAAATAAAGATAAAACACCCACAATACTGAGAATTCTGTAGGAGGACTAGAATCAAAGACTAATGTCTAAAATAAAGATAAAACACCCACAATACTGAGAATTCTGTAGGAGGACTAGAATCAAAGACTAATGTCTAAATAAGAATCATTTGAAAATAAAACATCTAGTTTGTAATTCAGAAATCTTAGCTAGTGAGAGCCGCAAAACACAATCCAGGTATTTACAGATGTTGAAATGAGAAGTTGGCAATATGAATGTAGATAGAAATCTGCAATCCTTTAGATTTTCTCAGCATGCCAAAGACAAAAATAACAAGTTTCTTAAAAGGATTCAGTGTTATTAATTATGCAGATCAGATAAGGAAGATGCGTTTTGCAAGAGGAGAGCAAAGATGATGATAAAGGATTGATTGTTGTTGAACTAAAAGGAGAGCATCTAGTCTTAAACAGTTTGCTGCTGTTTATTCAAAGCTGAACTATGGGCTGGGATTGTCAAACTATCTCCACGCATTTTTATATCAATGAAACGATTCTTACTTGCAAATTTAATTAATTTGTAAACTTAAAGTACTAAGAAGAAAAAAAAATCTTTAAAGGATACATGTCCAGCTATATAGATTGAACTATCATTTAGAAAATTGAAAATACACAACTTAAAAATATGTGTGTGTGTATATATATATACAATGGTTTGGTGGTTGGTTTTGAAGGCTATCACAATGCAAGTGTAACAAAGAACAAGGTAACTATGGCGTTGTTTGTTAACCTGTGATTTATTCTTAATATTAAGAATAAATTACAGGTTAACAAAAAACCTATACTGTTGGATTAATTTCCTCATATATAAGAGAGAGAGAGAGAGAGAGAGAGAGAGAGAAAGAGAAAGAGAGAGAGAGAGAAAGAGAGAGAGAGAGAAAGAGAGAAAGAGAGAGAGAGAGAGAGGGGGGGAATTAGCCTAAGAAAGGCACAAGCAAAAATTGTCTTAGTGGACCCCTTAAAAATGAGGCAGCCATAGCAATTTTTTTAGAATTTGCAAAATGTATGTTTTTTATTTGTAAAAAGTAATATTAATATACAATCTTTTTTAAAAAATGATCAAAATAAACAAAAGCCTTAAAATCAAATATTTCTATTGACAAATAACAGATTTATGAGGAGTAGAATTAGAGGGGTTGTAGTCAAAGGCACCAAAAATAGAGGAGTCAGAGATTTTATGTTCAAGACTGAACAGCCCTGTTTTATTGAAACTACCAATGTATTCCTAATTCAAAGTATCATGTTATCTTTAATGTTCTTGCAGGCAATGGATGCAGAGTATGATTTTCAGCCTGATGATACTTGATAAGAATGCATTTGACGCCCACACACCTTGGAGATAAGAGCTTAATGGAGAAGCATTAGGTTAAGTACATTGACAACGAAAGAGATTATGTTGGAAAAAAAAATATTTGTATGAAATAAAAAAAATAAATAAATAAAATAAAACATTTTTTTTTTATTAAGCCTACAGACTTATTGATGTACTATGTAAAAGGTTAAAGTTGTCAGATATGAATAATTATCAGATTCAAAAAAAAAAATATAATAATCTCCTAATCAATATAATCTTAAAGGAAATGTTGAATGAATCCAATTAGCAACAAATAAAAGTCAATTTTATTGTCTACAGACATTGTCTAATCAATCATATCAAATTTACAAATAATCTTCTCACATGTCAGAAACAAACTGAGTATCATTTCACTAAATTCTACAATGTTTTTCTTTTTTGTAATTACATAATTTTATAAGTTCATAGCTCAGATAAACCTCATGAAATACATTGTTCTTTGAATTTCTAAGATGCTATAAAAAATAAAAAAAATAAAATAAAATAATACACCTATCATCATCATGTTGCATAAGTAGCACAGATATCCATGACATTCTCTCTCCAACCATCCCTATTATTCATTGCCCGTGGGGAGGTCTTCTGTGCAGCAACAACTCTGGTTTCCGGCCACACCGGGGGTCCAGTTAGCTTCGACCGCTGGACCTACAGAGTAAAATTAATATCATTGATCCCAGGGGGCCATCCCCCCAGGCAACACCTACCCCCTCGATTTAAAGGGACAGGGCTGGGTTTATTGCCTGGTGCCTGAGGCAACCCCCTTGAAGGGGAATGCCAATGGAATCAACAAATTTTTTGCACCCACCACACCATGAGTTTCAGTTCATGGGTGGTCCCACATTAATAGGGCCTTGTGCCTAACCCGTACACATGGGGTATGTGGTAAATAAAAACATCCTAGCATAGTTGGTCAATGTAGGTCCTTGGTGGGTGGCCCAAATTAGCATGTCTGTGACCGATTTAGGTTTTAAATTAGAAGAAGAAAAAAAAAACAGAAATATAATTCGCCGGCTGACCTCAGCCGTAGATTCAAAACAGATGGGCAATCTGGAAATGACCATATCAGGAGGTGAGATCTCAAGTAGGTCAGGAGAACTCCCAGAATCGGCAGCGGTCATAGACCAGTCTTTGATTTGGTCAGACTTAAGTCGCACGGAAAAAGATAAATCCTGTTTTATAGATTACTGGAAAATGAAAAACCGGAATTAAGGAGAATCTTTTGTTTTATTGTTTCCTTAACACTTGAGAATGGAGATAAACCCTTGTTGAAAATCGAAATTAAAAGAAAGTCAAATGTATTTAAAAAAACACTCAAAGTAGCCAGAAGAACAGAGGCCACTGTCGATTTGGCGGAAGTGAATTCGATTGGCTGGGTTGAACTAGAAGGAGGCGGTGCCTTTCCAGAATAAGATGTCCAGAGAGGGTTACTAATATCTTCATGCCGGCCGGAAATAAAATTGTTCCGATTGAAATATTATTTAACTCAGACGTTTTTTGGCTTGAGAAGCAGATGAAGCCATGCCGGGCTTGAAAGAGGACGTTGTGATTGCTTGAGGATCACATGAGCTGACCGGGCTAGCTGACAAGATTAACGCAATACTGAAAGCCGAGAGTAACTGACTTCAGCTAAGACCATTTTGAAAACTTAGTCAACTTACGAACTGTTTTGCACAATACTTTGCAGAAGACCAGAAGTATTTAATTAAGGGTACATCACTCCCACAAGCCTTGAGAAATAATTGTTTGTATTCTTTTGTTATTTGAATATAAATTTTATTAAGTTTGAAGAAAAAGAGTCGTTTTTTTTTTTTTTTTATGTGACCACTAGGCCGCCGTTAACCTTGGACATCAGTTTCTATAGCAGATTTCTAGTCGTTTGAGATCTTAACACAGCGTGGGCATTCGGCTAGACTTCCAGCAAATATAGAGACCCTGCAATCCTTGGTTGATGCAGAAAATCCGATCTTGACGGCCAATTTCGAAGATTCTGTGAGCCCTTTAGCTCAGTAGCGACCGACGGGTTATATGTCCATGTGTTGGCTTGTACAGAATAACGTCACTTATGAGCTCGTCTTTGCTTCTCCAACAGTGTCAAACCATGAGAATACACAGTCTTCCATATAACTGCCATAGGGTAACTGCCACTTCTTGACAAATGATAGCAATCTTTACCACCAAAATTACAACTCAAATATCTTGATTAATAACTGATTCAATTTGTGAAAGATATACAAGATGCAGAAGATAAAGTAGTGAAACATCTGTACGTTGTTGGACTATGTATTTTTACAAGGCTTCTACACCAGTCTGCCCTGGTATTTACCTACAGCTGGAAAGAGAAAGGTCGAAGGGGCCGGTTTAGTTCAGTCAGTAGAGTGTTCAACTAAGAATCACAAGGTTCTTGGTTCGATACCGGCCCCCGCCAACTCAGCATATGAGTAGTACAAGGATCTGTGCAGTAAAGTGAGGAGTTGATGGTAGGTGTGGCGATCCACCTCGGATGCTAAAATAGTCTCCTTGGTCTAGCGCTAGTGAAAAGGGGATAGACTCCCTCGCTGTCCAGCTGATACCAAAAATAGGCCGCCCTGACAACTTTATTTTTTTTTAATTAGTACTATGAGAAATGGACCCCCCCCCCAAAAAAAAAAAAAAAAAAAAAAAACAGAAAAACTCCTCAAACTAAAATATGAAAAACATTGATTTAGAATCATGATGACATATTTCAAATAGAAAGTGCTAAATATTTACCCAACCCATTTGCCATGAGCAAGATGTGACAAGGTCACAAGTATGGGGCATCCAGTAAGGATCGAACTCACTAATCAGTAGTAATGGATATCTGTGAGACTAGCTTGCTAACCAATACACCATGATGTGACACCCTAACATGTGAAGCAGCATTTTCTTTTTGCTTTAGATAAGTTTTGATGAAACTGCTATGTAATGATGAAATACCTTTCAAGTGCAAATCAATTTTTTTTTCTTAGTAAATAGAGTAATAGATTCAATTATCTAATATTTTTGTATCTAATGAATTATTTCTGGCTCCAAAAAGGTGGAACTTCCAACAGAATTAACAATGTTATTGATAATTGGTGCCAATAAATGGACTGAATGAATAAGGTATTTTCTTTTTAAATGATGCCAACTATATAGATTGCGTAAAACAATGAAATTGCACTTCTTTTAATATAAATCTACAAAGACTAACGTTGGTCATGTGCCAAACTAAGCTTAAGTTTAGTAAATGACTACAAAGCTACTAAACTTTACTTTAGTTACTATAAAGACTAAAGTTTACTTTTAATCACCTCTGGAGTCATTAATATTAGTTGAATTCAAACGATTAAAAAGTAATATACTATGTTTAAAAGCATCAAATTTAGATTATTTTTTTTTAAGTTAGGGTTCAGTGATGCTGATAGCTTTTTAATTTAGTGCGCCCTGGGACACACATATTTGCTTTGAATGAGTCACCAGGAAAATTTATGGGTCCCAACTAAAGTTTCTTAATATATTGAAGGGTTTTTATTTATGATCTGGGGAAACAACTAAAGCTGCCTAACTTCTACTTTGTAACCTATCATGTGTAATTCATTTCTAAGAAACTATTGAAATGTATTTAGAGTTTGCTTGAAATGGTGAGGGAAGAAAAAAGAAAACACTGGGATGCATGGATATGATTTTACTGGTTCCTTTTAGATTTTTGTGCATAAGGGACGCAGGATGAGTCTCTGCCTGTTGATGTTTACATCAGCCATCAACAAGAAAGTCATCAGTTCATATTAACTCTTAACGTCCTATACCACCTCATTCCACCCGGCTGGAAGTCACATTAATTTTCCTAATCTACCCCAAATGATAGCCTTTTTTTAAATGTAATATTAAATATATTTAGAAGTCTTTAATTTAAGGGAAAAAAAACGGTAACTTTTAATGAAACAGCCATTTCTACCCATTTTTGATAAATGGTTATAGGAATTGTGCTGTGGACTTTGAAAATTCTCAACAGGATGTTAAGAGTTAAATGAAAAGAAACCTTTTAGATTTTTGTGCATAAGGGATGCAGGATGAGTCTCTGCCTATTGATGTTTACATCAGCCATCAACAAGAAAGTCATCAGTTCATATTAAATGAAAAGAAACCTTTTGTTTCTATTGTGAAAGGTAGGAAATAGAGAATTGTGTTCATTGTACATTTATATCTCTGAGGTTTCTTTGGAATGAGAACAGATGGACAAGATCAACACTTTAAAAAAAATCTGTCATCTGAAATATTCTTTAAAATGACTAGCAAGTATATGAACCCTATGGATGTATGAAATAATCTTCATACAATGACTGCTATTTACACAGTAGCATTGCAACCAACAAAGCCCTTATCAGATGATGACTGGGTTCAAGCATGGTTTCGGGGCCAAAGCATCATTACCACTAACCTAGAGCGGCCCAGCAGTATCTCATGATACCACCAGACTTTGTCGGTTTGATGTCACAATATAGGACTGCCATATCCACGCTGATGCGGTTAGAGCTTTTTCCTGAATCTTTTTTAAGTATTTCCTCTTGTCTGGTGGAGAAAGTCCAAGTTTAGACAAAAATGCTGAGGTTGAGTTGGTAATAAATCCCCAACATCCAACTTCAATGGGAAATATATCTGTTATCCATCCGTTTCTGATGCATTGTTCGCGTAGGTCTTCATATTTTTCCAACTTACGCTGATGGGCCCAATCAAGATTTTCTTCAAATGGAACAGTCAATTCAACAATAAAAACTTTCTTTTGATTAACAGACCAAATGACAATATCAGGACACTGGGCCGTTAAGGTTATTTCAGTTGGAAAAACAAGTTGATGTTCCAAGTCACACGCAATGCGCCAGCTCGTGCCTATTTTTACGCGAAAATTTCGAAATGTTTACTTCTTTAACAAAATGTATTGCTTTGTTGATGCTATTATCAGCTTTATTTCCAGTCTCACAACAACCTATCTTTAAGTATTTAAGTTTTGATGTAATAAAATATTATATCAAATTAGAAAGGCTAATGAAACTAAATAAGAATGCAGATTAAAAGATTTGAAACAGAAGGGGGTATAATAAAAATAATTGAAAAAAAATAGAACAACTGAAACTTACTCTTCCATCACTCCAGTCTTTCATTGCTAAATTTTCCTTATTCAACTATTTAGTTAAAATAGGAAGTAAAGAATAAAATTAGTTATTTCTTCTTGTTAATGGATTTCTTTTCAAATTTATTGAAGAGATTTTTGCTCATATTTATTAAGATAAAACCAAACAATTAGAAATCAATAATACTAAGGACATTTATCAAAATCAAATTTTTAATATCAATAGGCAAATTAGTCTTCCCATTAACACTGTAAACTGCTATTTTGTTGTATATATAAATACAATTCCATGTTATTCGTATGTAGATAAGGCCAACAGTAATAATAATATAAAATAATTCTATTGATAACTGAGGTTTAAATAAAAATAAAATCATGGGAATTGTGACTTGAGTAATGATTTTACAGTTACAGAAAAACACAATCTCCATTATAATAAGATATTGCCAAAACGAAAACTTTTCTAACAACGCATTTCATCTTATGAAATCTTCTTGACTATAAAAGAAAGGAAAAGTTGATTAAAATGTTTATCATTGATGTCTTCCCTTCTTGCAAAGTCACGTTAAGTACATTTTTCACAGATGAAAATAAACTGACAATGTACAAGGCTATTAACAAATTCATTTAAGATTGGGCACATACACACTACAATACTGATTATCAAGTTAGTTGGTTGTTTCGTCTTACAGTATATCAACCCTTTTCAGGTCATTTAATGCTGAATCAAGTCATTTTGACATCAGGTTGCTTACTGTATCTATTGTTGCTTAAATGGTCACCAATCTAAGTATTGAACAGACTGCTTAACTTTGGTGACCTAGCATGAACCAGTGATTTAAACGTGACTTGACTGTAAGCACTTAACATGTAAGCCATATCAAGTCTATATAGTACTATTAATTTTGATCTTGTACAAGGTGTGTCATTAAAGTATCGATATTGAAGCAGTATTTACCAAAATAGAAAGGAATAATGAATGGAACATTAATTTTTTTTTCCAGAATACAAGGTGTGTCATAAAAGTGCCAAGTTTAAAGCTGTATTTACCAAGATAGAATGAATGGAATTTTTTTTTTCAGAATACAAAGTGTGTCAAAAAGTACAAAAAATCTCGATATTTTTGTGACACACCTTGTATATATTCTGTTTTTTTTTTAAGCCACATATTTCTACTTTATAAAAGAGTTTATATAAACCTTTTTCGGCGAGGGTGAAAATAATCTCCGATTAAGTGTCTATACAATATTGCCTTTGAATGTTCTGCCAATAAAACATAAAATGCAATGTCATTTTCTTTCAGATATAATAGATCAAAACACATGAAATAAAGGATGACTCAAAATCTACTATTAAACTAAGATCACATAAATACAGGGCGAGGCGGAATGGGGGGGGGGTCAAAGATTAGGTACCAGACATATATGCCCAAAAGAGCAGTCCCTTTAAGGAAAAATTGGGATAATGTAAAATGTACCTGGTACTTATTACTGAACTCTTAACATCCTGTTAGAAATTTTCAAAGTCCAGAGCCCCATTCCTATAAGGATTTATAAAAAAATGGCTAAAAATATCCTGTGCATTTAAAGTTAACTCTTATTTTCCTTAAATCAAAGACTTGTAGATATGTTTAATATTACATTTAAACAAAGACTATTGGTGGCAGATTAGGAAAATAAATGTGACTTCTGGCCGGGTGGTATAGGACGTTAAGTGTTAAGTATAACATTTATTATCTAAATGTAGATATAATATAAATCTATTTATATATCTAGATAATAGATTAAAATAATTTATAATTATTTTTAAATGCATGTCATGTCATTTTTTTCCTCTTAATTTGAACTTTTAATTTAACTGATGAAGTCATTTTAGAATTTAATAAAGATAGACAGCACATATTGAAATCTAATAGATTTCAATGGAGTTATCAGAATAATAATTAGAATAATCTAATTCTTTATTGTCTAAAAGAACTACAATGATTTAAATGTACAAAATTACAAAAATACTAATAGTACCACGTACTCGCTTGGTTACCTAATTTTAGAAATGATCCCCCCCACCCCCCTTTAGAGTTACCAGGAGGAGTGTCAAAATTTAGGCACCGGACATGTATGAAAAAAAAAGAGCGAGTCCCCTTAAGGAAAAATTTGATATAAAAAGTTTATAATCTAATTTTTCCTTAAGGGGACTCGCTCTTTTTTTTGCATACATGTCCGGTGCCTAAATTTTAACACTCCTCCTCAGTGAGGCAGAATTAGCTCCTGAATTTTAAACTGTTACCTGTGTGGTACAAGTGAACTTAGACAAGTGGCAATAGTAGCTCCATCTAGATAATGTCTTACCTTTTTTTCAGGTATGATTATGGCTTGGACAGGTGCACATCGTGCATTTGCTGTTGAAACGTTTTTTTTGTTTTGTTTTTTTAAACAAAAATCTGTAATTGTTACAGAGTTTTTTGTGCTTATTTCATGTTATGTTGGAATGATGCTGTTCTGAATAGAATTTTTCAACCCAGAGCAGCATCAATTTTCTATTGGGAACAACATTGTAACATGAAATGAGCATGAAAATGTGACAGTTTAAAATGTGGGAGAAATTTCTGTCGCATTTTGTATAACCACAAAGAAACTTTCAAACTGTATTTAACACTTTATAAAAAGAAAAACACTAAACATTTTACAAATATAAAACTAGAATAAAAAAAAAAAACTAATCAAAATGACTCTTATTAATTTTGACTAATATTCTCTTCCATTTAGTTGTTTTAATGAAAAGTCAAATACCAATTTAAATTAATAATAATGATTTGTGATGCTTCATCTATAAATAAAAGATCCTAATCAAAATTGTTGACCCCTTAACATCATTAGAAAAATAAATATTAGCTGACACGTTATAGTTTGTTGTAAGAAGAAAAGTAAATTTTAAAAATAGGAGGGAAAAAAAAAAAAAGACCAAACATACTTCCCTAAAATAGTCAAGGAATAGAATTCTCTTCCTGCAAAACTAATTTCTTCTCAAAACTAAATCAGCAAAATAAATCAAAACTAGTCAGAGTTATTCTGAAAAATAAACAGAAGATTTGGTTTATTTGGGAAAGTAATATAAAAAAAGAGATGAAACAGATTTTATTGATAGTAACACAGATAATCTATGATAAAGATTTGGTGATTTAATATATTTCACAGGAAAACCAAGTGCCCTATTTTTTCTTTAATTTGAATTATCTCTCTCATCATATATATGATTAATAACAAATGTAAATGTCAGCGTGTCAGATTTTTTTAAAAACTTTATTCCTAGAGGCCATAGCCTAACATATACCATTTTGGAATCAGGCCAACTCCATGAGGAAATTAAAAAATATTCTGAATGGATCTGGACTGACAAACATTTTGGATTACTAAGTTTTAATTACTGCGATTGTTTTTGGTGATTTTTTGTGACTAATTTTTTTTGTATGATAATTTTTATAAATCAAGCTATGAAATAGAAATAATTGTTTGTATAGCGAGTAAGGACCTATGTACAAATGGAGGTGCATGGTGTAATTGTTAGTCATAGGAAATGGACTCATCAATGCAAGTTCAAATTCTGGATGAGGCTGTTTGCATTTCACATAGCGCTAATACATTTTCGGAAAGGTATGCATCCAATTATTCTCCCTCCAGCTTTGGGTAAATAGTAGGGTAGACACACACACACACACACACACACTCTTCCCATGATGCACTGCACAAAGAAAACCAGCCTTCCCATGATGCCCCAGAAACTAAACTTGCCCTACCACCTTGACTCAAGTGTCTGACCCATCCCATGATGCATCACACACAATTCCCTTGGTTTGAAAATCACATAGGTGAGAAACTGTCAGTTACGAAGTACTGTTGACTTTATGTCTTCACTATCCTAACTTATGTGTGCATGTTGACTGTCGACTTGCACACGAGCAAGACCATTTACGTTCCTTTTTTTTTTTTTCCATTGCAAGCACCAGAGGCTGTGAGCACAAAGATAACTTTTCAGTCCACTGAGACTTCTGAAGAATCTGCTACATAGTAAATATACAGGAGTGCCGGTAGCACTTGACACTGGATCCTTGTGTCTTCTTAGATGACTCACCAGACCAGCCCTGGAGAGACTTCCACTTCCACATAAACTACATAGAATTTCTCCACTTAGATGTCCATGGACTCAAATTCACCCTCATATATATATATATATATATATATATATATATATATATATATATGATTATGAGGGTGAATTTGAGTCCATGGACATATTATATATATATATATATATATATATATATATATAATATATATATATTAACATACACGCACATATATATATATATATATATATATATATATATATACATATATATATTACATACACGCACACATTTATGTATTAATAAATGTGTTCCTAAATTGTACAACCGTTATCATCTTGCAACACCTTTTGGTTAAAAATCAAATCATCCAATATGAAATGCAAAATGTAAATCCTGGTGTTGTATTTGGTGTTGCTTATCTGTCAAATTCTTATGAGTGTTGTCACCTCAGCTAAATAATGGAACATTCTGTTTTTATAATAAAGAAAGGGAAGAAAAAAGACATGCTACACAAAAAATATAAGAAAGAAAGAGAGAAGGGTGTGAGCATGCAGAAGCAATAACACTAATCTGTTTCAATCGAACATAATGAAAAGGAAAAAAAGAGAGATAGTTAAATCAAGATTATACTTTTTACATATTTAATTATGCAATAGCTCTTATGTAAAATACCAAATGTTGTAATAATTAAATTATCATATTGTGGTATATCCACAGGTCCTGCTAATATATATATACCCACACACACACACACACACACAAGGTGTGTCATAAAAGTATTGAAATTGAAGCTGTATTTATCAAGATATAAATGAACAATTAACGGAACATTAATTTTTTTCAGAATACAAGGTGTGTCAAAAAGTACAAAAAAATCTCGATACTTTTTGACACCTTGCATAAATATATATATATATATATATATAATTCTCTACCAAAGAACCCATATAACCATGTAGTTAAAATCAAGTGTATACATGTGTAAAAGAAAAAAACTAGAATAAACAGATTTTCAATACAATGAAAATTGAAAATGTTTGACTAATTTGCAGATAAAAATGATATTCATTATGACTAACACAAACCATATTTTGAAATACAATCAACAGAAGGGCTACAATTGCATTAGTTGTTTGGGTCTTTCAATAATACAATGGAAAATCTTTAAATGTGATTATACATTTAAAAAAGAAAAAAGAAAAAGAAAATGTATTTTTAATGGTGAACTAGTTTTGTGAAGAGGTCAAAACTATTCAAAACTTTCTAGTTTTTGTTTTCTTGTTCTTTTCTTTTAGACAATGAGAAGGGCTAATAACTGTAATTCTAAATCAGTTAGTTGAAACATTTTGATTCAGTAGAAAGAACTGAATGAATGCTTTCACCAACACTTGTAAACAATATAGTTATGCGTTGCAGGCTCTCCGTAGCAGACCGTTCATGTCTGGCACAATACCATGAAGCCAAGAAGTCCAGAAGAAAGCAGCAGCAACAAAGCACCGGCACAGCCTTCACATGCGACATCTGTGGTCGGGAATGTTTTTCGAACATTGGATTTCACAGTCACAGAAGGCGCTGTAACTTTAGGGGTACAAGAACTATATAGTCTTCAGAGACTTCAATGCCGATGAGTATTGGTGAAGTATGTATACACTTCATCTAGAAAAGATCATAAAGTTTATGGCAAGAAATGTTTATATTAAACTGAAGTCTTAGGAATTTATTCTATTTCAAGTCTATAGTTCAATTACCTCTTTTTGTATATCCTCCTTTCTCAAAGTCTTTTTTTTTTCATTTCACTGGTCCCATAACTTGGTGTAAGCATGTCTTGGCCAGGAATAGCCCGGCAGAGAACATCCCTCTCCAGGTCTATAACTGGTTGAATTCGGAGTTTTTCCCTTTTCTAGACCAGTTGCCATTCCAAGGTTAAAGAGCCAAGCCTGCCCTACTATTTATCTATAGCTAGATGGAGAATAATTGAATCCATAGCTTTCTTAAGGGTATTAACACAATGCAAATAGCCTTGTTCAGGATTTGAACTCTAGTAGCAGAATCCACTTCCTACAATGATAACCATTACACCACAAGCACCTCCACTTCTAATAGCATGATCATATATCTATCCCATTCCTTCAGATGCAAATTACATACAATCACTGTCCAAAATCACAACATTAAGGTTTTTTTTTTTTTTTTTACCTCAACACATTTGTCTGACTAGATAAAATAAATAATTTTTTTTTAAATTACAAGAAAACAGTATTATTCAGACTATTATCCTCATCTTTATTGTTATCTGTAGAACATTTCAGCCAATGTGCCCTCCAGCCTTCTTCAGGTATTTCTTGTCAAACTTGGGAACCTTCTTGAACTCGAGAACCTTCAAGGGCGACAGTAACATGGAATGATAATTAACATAGCTTAACACCTGTACCCCAGCTATGGATAGCGGAATAAGAACAGGATACCCCCATGGATTGAATAAAGGGTTAGGTTCAAAGTTTCATGATGGCTCCCAATTACGACAAGAAGGTTCCTGAGTCCAATATAAAATACCTGAAGAAGGCCGGAGGGCACATCATCCGAAACATTGTACAGATAACAATAAAGATGTCGCATCCTGCTCGTGCGGAGGGGTTGGTAAAATATAAAGATGAGGACAATAGTCTGAATAATCGAAATAAAACTAATTATCAAGCCTCATTTTAAAAAATTCAGAGAAATATACATACAACACGTATCATTCTCAAACCTCTAGACATAAAATAACCCAAGACAGGTTGATATGTTGTTAAAATCCATCAACGAACCAAGAGAAAGAACAATGAGCAATATTCTCACAATAGAATCTATGCTTAGCTGCGCTTTCTCAATAAACATTGGTAAAGTATGTTACATGAAATACTAACTCAATATAACAAGAGATATTGATCCAAGCTTGGACCGAGTAGCAGTAATGTTATTCTGAAACAAGACATTCAACTTCATTCAATACAAGATACTGCAGAAACAGTGTATATCTATTGTAGAGTAGTGATTAGCAGATTAATATCACAAGGTACTGCAAGAAGAGAGTTTAATCTTAAAGGGACGGTTTAGCTCAGTTAGTAGAGCATCTACCTAAGTGTCAGAAGGTTCCGGGTTCAAAACTAGCCCTCTCAAACTCAGCACATGAATAGCACACCCATCAGAGATCCAACTGTAACATTTAAGTTTATATTTGTTATATATATATATATATATATATATATATCAACCCCTCTGCACGAGCAGGATGTGACACAAGGTCAATTTTTAAGCAAAATACCCATTATCAACCAAGCATTATTAAGAGGCTGGTTTAGCTCAGTTGGTAGAGCATCTGCCTAGGAACCACAAGTTTCCAGGTTCAATACTGATCCTCACCAACTCAGCATATGAGTAGCACAACTTGGATCTGTGCGGAGGTGGTGGTGAGTGTGACACTCCACCTCTGAGGCAAAAACAATCTCCCTGTTCTAGCATTAGTGAAAAGGGGATAGACTCCTTCACTGTCCAGCTGATGTCGAAATAGTTCACTCAACCTACTTTACTTACTATATCAGCATGTATACAAATAAAACATTCATTTAAAACAATAAATATTTTTTTAAAGTTACTCTAAATATAATTTATACAACACTATTCATTTGTGTACAGAAATAGAAATAAGAAATTTTAATTATCATAAGACTGTAGCACTCCACCTCAGAGGCAAAAAAATCTCCCTGTTCTAGCATTCGTGAAAAGGGGATAGACTCCCTCACTGTCCAGCTGATACAGACAATAGGCCACTCTGCCGACTTTACTTTATGAGTCACAATTGTCTTTTTCTCTGTCAAGTTAATGAAAATGAAAAGGTAGAAGTCCATCCTGTATTGCATAAAAAACACATTCCAAAGAATAGGTTAATGGAAATAATTTTATTTAAAGAGAGACTAAAAGAGAAATAATGGTGATAAATTAGAAAAGTGACCATGTCTGGTCTTAACATATTGTCCACCCTGCTATTATCATTAGGAGATAACAAATCACCAAAGCTGAGTCAGCTGTTAACAAAAAAATAAAAAATAAGCCACAACCCCACTCTCAAAAAAAAAAAAAATAAATAAATAAATAAATACCGTATTTGATGACATATAGGACGCATGTTTTTTCCAAAATTTTGGCTCAAAAAATTGCCCTGCGTCTTATACATCATACATCGTAGGTGAAGTTTGAGTTTAATTTTATTATTATTATTATTATTATTATTTCCTGCTATTGAGATGTCTTGTGATTGCTTGCCTGTATTGTCAAATTGCTTTTATACAGCTATGTTTCTGCTTGTGTAATGCACAGCTAGATTGTTTTCAACAATATATGCTTAAATACACTAAAAACTTTTTTCCCTGAATTTGACCTGCTGAAATGGGGGTGCGTCTTATATGCCGTCAAATATGGTAAATAAAACAATTGGAAATGGAAACTTAGTTCTGATAACTTTAAATATATATTAAAATAAAACAAACTTTATATAAATATATAATACCGGGCATGTATTTATTAAAACTTGTTTAAAAAAAACAATGAAGATCGTCTAAGGGTGCATGCTCAAATTTTGAGTGTATTTATTCTTCTATGTTATAAGAATTTTGGGTAATGTGACGTAAGCATTGACATAGTTTTGGTTACAGACAAATTAAAACTGAATCTCCATTATTAATAGATAAGTTGATTCTACTGATATTATTCACAAAATTAACCCTTTCTCAGGCAGACAATTTTTGTAATCCTTGTAGAGTAGACAAAATTTATCAGAAAATTTGCAAAATAGAGGATATGGTCAACTACACAGGGTGGGCCAAAAGTAGGGTTACAGTTACTTCATTAACTTTAAGCATTAACTGTAACCTTATTTTTGGCCCACCCTGTATATATAAAAAAAAATATATAAAAATAAATATTTTTAATTAATTTTACAGAAATTCTAACCAACACAAACTATTATTTATTATTAGTAAGCAGCCAATGAGATTAAAACTCTTCACTTGATGCTTCTAACTTAAAAGAAGACAAAAAAAATTCATTTAAGAATGATCATTAGTTTCTCAATAGTTTGTAGGGTAGTTTAAGGTTATTTTTAACCGATACCAAACACTAATCGGATATCAATTTACAGTCAAATTACTAGTGTGATTCCAGTAAAAGACTTGTCACAGGGACACTGACAAATCATTGGCCTTAGTAAGAAAAAAAAAAGTGTCAGTCCTTGAACACTAAGAATAACAAAATACTTAAATACTGGTGTGAGCTCATGATGGCCAAATTACATCAATATATATCAACTACAAAAATAAAATAGTCTAAAACAGCTTTTGGGAGACAGGAAGGAGAGAAAGAAAAAAAAGTTTTTAAAAAAAACTAATACTTTGTCACATCAAGGGAAAAATAAATTGCTACTACTGTCTACAGCTAATAATTATAATAATCATTTCCTAAAATATCTAAACAAGCTTTGAGAGAAAAGCTCCAGTGAGCCACTCCTTCTCTAAAACCCAAATCAATTCATATTTAATCCTTGTATCCACAAATCTCGAGTTCACTGGTCTGAAGCAGGTAATTAATTGAACAATGACTTGTTGTTATATCAATAGAGCTACCTAAATCTTACATTAAATCATGATAGATGTAAAAATACAAAAAAAGAAAAGAAAAAAGAATGTTTATTTCTAGTGATTAACAAATGAACACATCTTAGCCTTTTTCTCCCTCCCCCCAGAGTTCATTATCTTTCCATAGATAGTTGAATTTTTTAAAAATCAACAAAAAAAAAAAAAAAAAAAAAAAAAAAATCAACCTTCAACTATAAATTTGGCTGAACTATAGCCAATCATTTTCTAAGTGGACAACATTTTCATTTTTTTTATTTTTTAATGGCAACAGTCTAATGTATTTCCTGAACAATTTCTAATTTGAAAATCAAAAATAATCAGTGACTATATTTCAAAATATATGGTTGGTATGGAAGTGTGTGGTCTAATGGTTAGAATCATAGGAAACGAACTTGTCGGCCTGAGTCCAATTCCTGGACGAAGCTGTTTGCATTTCACATGGCACAAATACCATTGGAAAAGGTATGAATCCAATTCTCCCTCCAGCTATGGGTAAATAGCAGGGCAGACTGAGCTCTTTAACCATGGCTAGGTAACCAGTCTAGGAGAAGGAAAACTGCTTAAGAAATTGACCTTGTGTCACATCCTGCTTCATGCAGAGGGGTTGGTGTATGTATATATTTCAAAATGAGACAATTTCATCATAAATAAGATTGTTAAACAGGAATTACAATTTAGGCATTATTAATATTCTAGCTCAGTCGGTAGAGTAGCCACCTAGGGAACTACAAGGTTCTGAGTTTGACATCAGCCCTCACCAATATAGTACGCCATGGTACTTACTCATAAGTAATCAAACAAATGTTACATAAGACTGTGGGTGTTCCTCCCTTTTTTTTTGGAGTATGCCAAAATACATAAATAGCACATGCTAAACATTTGAAGTTCAATGTAGATCAATGGTTCTCAACCTTTTTTTACCTATTGACCCCCTTTTAATCTTATTTTACTATGGTAGACTCCCCATAGCCATTTGTTGTTTAAAAATCCCATTGTATTTTTATAGTTAAATACATTTTACTTGCCTGGGTCCCAAAGAATGTTATATGGTCCCCGGGGGTCCATATGGACTCCGGTTGAGAACCACTAATGTAGATGAACAAAATTCTCAGAATTGGTCTCCAGATTATCATCAAGACATTTAAAAAGATTATATCATTAGAATTAGAGAAGTTTAACTCCTGATATGCATAACTTTCAAATGAGGAATAAAATATAAATATTCATTTAAGAGAAAATAAAAGAAAGAAAAAAATCTTCCTTTTCTTTTTTTAGTCTTGCTTTCTGATAAACTTTTAGTTTTTGATTGAAATAAATCTTTATTTTATTACACTCTTAGATGTACATTAGTGTACAAATTAACATGATAAACCCACTCAATAGGACATGTTTAAGATTTACTGCTTAGTAGTAGACATTGTTGGTTGGTATTTAATGGCATATCAACCCATGTAGGTTATTTAATGCCAATTCTTGTTTATATGTGTATGCATGTGTGTGTGTATGTATGTATGCATGTGTGTGTATGTATGTGTATGTATGTGTGTGTGTGATTTGTTTAACTTCATGTGTATTAATTGGTAGAAATAATTGTTGGTTGATATGCCATTAAGAAAAATCACCGGGATTTTTCTTAATGGCATATCAACCCTTGTGGGCTATTTAATGCTAAATATTGTTTGTTTTGTTTTTTGTTTTTTTTAGTTTTTTTTTTTTTGGGGGGGGGTATATATGATTTGTAAAAGGTAAGCAAATAGTTTGTAGGTAAATATTATTGTTTGGTTACGTTTAATATACTAGCAGAAATAATTTTCACTAACTTCATGTGTATCAATAAATTAGAATAAATAACTTGGTATGTATTAATATATTAATGGGTGATGATTAGCAACCATCTTCTAGCACCTCTAAGATGAATAATGTTTGCCATAAGAACAATTTGAAGAATACAGTCAGGACAATCATATAGGTGCTAGAGCTAGACATAACCAGCCAATTGATTGGAACAGGCCGCTCAAACCACCTGTCCAGCCCAAATAAGGGTCAAGGTGGTAGGTCACAAGATCACTTAGTATCCAGTTCACAGACTGCTCAATCAAGATCCTGTTTTCAGGCATTACAGGTTGCTACCCACAGCCCAGTGGTGAACATCTTACCCCCTCTGCAAATCCAAACAGGAATACTACTAAGAGATGGAAGAAGATGTGAGAGTCTGGTTGGTTGAATTTATAGGGGGCAGAGGGAGAGAGAGGAGAGGGAAAATGTCTTTTCGACTCGCCTATGACGTCACCCGATATTTTCGTCATGGGTGCATGTTGTTTTGTGCTTTTGCACATGCAATCATACTTTGACAACCTGTCAAGTCTGTTCAACAGTGAGCTTTCTGTATTCGTGTTTCGATTCTGCACTTCAGTACCCTAATTCAGTGTTCAAGGTTGGTTCTCTGCTACAAGTTTTGCACAAGGCCCTCTCTGCTCTAAGTGCCTCTCAGCACATATGTTATAAGATCAATTAGTTATCTAACAGCAGATGAGTGGTGGCGTCTTCCTTATTAACAATCAGCTCGAAAAGGCCAATGATAAATAATTATCTTGAAAAATTGCATGTGCTTTTCACCCCACCTCCCATCCAATGCATTAAATTTATTTATTTTTTTTTTTTTTTTTTTTTTAAATTAAAAAAAAACGATAAAATGAATGAAAAAGTAATTTTTGCTGCGTTATGAAAAAGAAGGATTAAAAAAAATCACGTGTAAAAATCATTTGTTTTACAGTCTTTAAAATGGGAGAATTTTTAAACTTTTATAAAAAAATAGTTTTTAAACTTTTATAAAAAAAAAAAATTAAAAATTGTCAGTCTGATTTTTGTTTTTCTTTCTTAAGAAATTTGAATATAAAAAAAATTCTACGAATCTCTAAATTATAACAATGAGATTTTAATTTATAAAATTCTCTCATTTTAAAGATTTTAATGATAATAAATCTTTAAAATGGGAGAATTTTATAAATTAAAATCAGTCAGAAATGTGCATTTTTGCCGTTTTTCTCTCTTGAAGATGTGCTCTTTTTAACAGGATTTATTTCATTGTTATAATTTAGAAATTCATAGAATTTTTTTTATATTCAAATTTGTTTTTAAGAAAGAAAAACAAAATCAGACTAAGTGACAATTTTTTTTTTTTTTTTTATAAAAGTGCTATTTATAACTTTTTTATAATAGTTATGGCTCCCATAACTATTATAAAAAAAGGTTATAAATAGCACTCCCATATTACTTTTAAAGTCATTTTGAATGAGATGTAAATCTATAAACTTTATAAATATTTAAAAAGATCTTATTAACCATAAAATAAATAAATCTAATAATTAACCTTGTTTCTTAATGAAGACAATACATTTATTTTGTTTATGCCAATTTTTTTTTTTTTTTTTGCTTAATTCAAAAAGGTAGAAATAAGGATTTTTTATCTATTATACAAGGTGTATCATAAAAGTACCAAGATCGAAGCTGTATTTACCAAGATAGAAATGAACAATGAATGGAACGTTAATTTTTTTTTCAGAATACAAGGTGTGTCAAAAAGTACAAAAAAAAAAAAAAAAAAAAAAAAAGATACTTTTTTGACACACTTTGTAGATAATACTTAAAATCTACACAGAAATAGATAATTTAAAAAATGGTTTTATTAGATTTCTTAAGAATTAAAAAAAAGTGTTTCACAACTTTTTAGTTTAGAAAATCGTTACTGTAAATACTAAGTGCAATATAAACTTATTTGGTGTTTCTTATTTTGTTTGAAACAATTCCATTCAACAAAGGAGACAGAATATCTAGTTTATTATCAGCTCATACTAACCAATACTTATCAGCTCATACTAACCAAAAGTTTCAAATACACTTTGATCTTTTTTACATATCTTACAAATAAGTTAATATTTTAACTCCTTTATTAAAGTGACTGATAAATAAACAATAACTTTTTTTATAACTTATACTGATAAAAGAAAAAGGTTAATTTACTTCAAACTAATATACTTGTTTATCCATATGTTATCTCATGTTAATTAGGGCAGACTGGATTCTCTATTCATGGTGGGCAACCAGTCTAAGAGAAAGACAACTAAATTCAAAACCAAGAGGTGAATCCTTAAAGCAGTTTGACACTGTCTTCAGCACCATTCTGGCAATTCCAGTAATAACACTGGTGCCAAAATGGACAACATTGGTAATATGAAGAAAGACTAGTTGCATGGTTTTGTTTAATGGCATGATTAACCTTCATGATGTGAAAACCATCCTTGTAGAAGAACAGTAGTGGTACTGTTTAACCTATAGCTAAAAGGGATGAGGATGTCAGCAAAAACAATCTCCCCAGTCTAACACTAGCAAAAAGTGGATAGACTCACTCACTGTTCGGCTGATACCGACAATATGCCTCTCTGCCAACTTTACTTATATATACACATAACTTAATAATAATGAAATTTATTGTGTACAGTGCTCAGGTGCACCACAACTCATCAAAGTCTCATGTCTAGTACATAGAATAATGTACTAGTGTCAGGAACATGAACAGCGTACAGTAACAATATACATGTATGTGTGTGTGTGTGCATGCATGGGAATATCAGGTATAGTGTTAGCGGACCACAGGAAGCATGGAGGCTTTGAAAAATGCAGCATTTCGGCAGCCCATGACGGACGCAGGCAGCTTATTCCATGCCTCAGCAACTGAGTGTGAAAAAATGTTTCCGAAAGTCATGTGAGCTATGCTGTTTTCTGACTTTGTAGGCATGCCCATGTGTGTTAGAAACATGGAGATCAAAAAGGTGCTCCAAGTTGCTGTTGTTAAGATGATTAATGACCTTATGTTGCCAGACGCCGGAGTTTCAACATAAATCAGAATAAATCCCTAACTCATCTGCTAATTTTATTTGTTCCAATAAAACCATTACTGAAAGGGAGAAAAAAAAATCCAGGAGTAGGAAGAAAGTCTTATCTCCATTTGACCAAAAGAATGTTTTACTTTTTTGTAAATATCTAAACCTTAGTTTCAACAGGTTTCTAATATTCACATATGATTTTGGGTGATCTAGCACTAAGTAAGTTGTCGGGGTAGCCTAAAGTCGGTGCCAGCCAGACAGCAAGGTAGTCTATCCCATTTTCACTAGTGCTAGACCAAGAAGATTGTTTTTGCATCCGAGTTGGAGCGCCACATCTACCATCGGCATTCCACTTTACCGCACATATCCCTGTGCTACTCATACACCAAGTTGGCGAGGGCTGGCATCAAACCAGGAACCTTGAGGTTACAAGTCAGACACTCTACCGACTGAGCTAAACCTAGCACTATTGTTAGAGATGTAATACGAAAAATTGAGCAAAGAAAAAAAGTTTGGAAAAGTTGGAGATTTTTCTCCTCTTAAATATTAACCCTAAATAATGTCAAAGATTTTTTTTTCAGCAGAACATATAAACATTTAATTTCAACAGGTTTCTAGGGCCGGCTTAGCGCAGTTGGTACAGTATCGAGGCTCAGAACCACAAGGTTCTGGGTTGAATACCAGCCCTTGCCAACTCAGCATATGAGTAGCACAGTGATCTGTGTGGTAAAGTGGGGAGCAGATGTTAGGTGTGACACACCCCCTCAGATGCAAAAACAATCTCCCTGGTCTAGCATTAGTGAAAAGGGGATAGACTCCTTCACTGTCTGGCTGATACAAACAAGAGGCCACTCCGTCAACTTTACTACTATTGTTAGAGATGTAATACGAAAAATTGAGCAAAGAAAAAAGTTTGGAAAAGTTGGAGATTTTTCCCCTCTTAAATATTAACCCAAAATAATGTCAAATATTTTTTTTTTCAGCAGAACATATAAACATTTCCTAATATTTAAAGAAAGAGTAAAATTTCAAAAGAACTTATTCATAGATTAGAACCATTGGCACTGAGATGCAAGGATAATAACCATCAAATTGATACTGTTGCTGAAAATTCACTTTCTTCAAATATGACTTCCAGTAATAAAAAAAAAAATTAAAAAAATTTTTAAATCCTTATTTCTTTCTCCTCTCCATAAAAAAAGTTTTTGGAGAAAATTATTTTATCGTTTAGCAGGTTCCATAATTTTGCATTATTAGGATTAACATGCTTGGCTTTACACTCACAAGAAGCGCAGTTGTCTATTGGTTAGAGATGCAGAAAATGGACTTGTCGACCAGAGTTCAATTCCTGGACGAAGCCACAGTTCCCATATCTAATACCCTTGGGAAAAGGTATGAATCCAACTATTCTCCTTCCAGCTATGGGTAAATAGTAGGGCAGACTGGGCTTTTTAACCTTGGTTAGGCAACCAGTCTATGAGAAGAAAAACTGAATTCAAACCTGGTCACTACTAGAATAGACTCAGGCCTACTTAGTGATCTATTTAATTTTTTTTTTTTTTTTTTTTTTTTTTTAAATTTCATGATATTTCTTATGACTTTTCAGTATGCATCGCCTTTTCAAGTAAACATTTAACAGTTAATACTGGTTTGTATATCATCGGAATCTATGACTTGACTGCACTTTTCCGTCACCCATTGTGACATATCAGTAGAAAAAAAACATATGTAAAAGACTTCTGACAACAGAACAGCCCATAGGAAGAGGATGAGTCATAGCCTTCCTAAAAGGCATAATTGTTTTGTATAGACGTCCAGTCCCAGAGGGATATCCATCCAGGCAAAGCCCTCTTTCTGAAAGGGTAAGGGTCAGTTTTATTAAATGATGTCTGAAGCACCCTCTTTAAGGGGGGAATACAAATAAGACTAGGTCAATTTCTTGCCACTACCCACCTTGTATTATTCTGCCAAAATAATGGGGGGTAGGTAAATCCTAAGGTACTAAGTGAACATACACAGCTTCAGCCAGAATTTTAAATGCCTAAAGGTTCTATTTTCTGGACTGATAACAGTAAACCTACATTTTTTTTTTTTTTTTTTTTGGTGGGGGAGGATATTTTATATTAGTGGGCTTCAACTAGTGGGCACATTTCCACCCAAGTACTTTTTATTTTTTATCACTAATTAGATAGGTAATTACTATTATCTTTAATAAGAGCTACTGCTTTATTTATATATATTTATATATATATATGTGGGGGGAGGGGGGATGAAAATTTATGGGTCTCAAATAAAGCCGGCTAGCTCCTACCTTGTAACCTATCCTGTGTGATTCATTTCTAAGAAACTATTGAAATGTATTAACAATTCTCTTGAAATGGTGAGGGAAGAAAAAAGAAAAAGACTGGGACTGCATCCTTTTAGATTTTTGTGCGTCAGGGATGCAGGATGCATACCTATCAGCATCCGTGTGTGTGTGTGTGTTTATATATATAATTTGCTATATTTATAGAGAAAGAGTGCTCAATATCAACAATATAGCCTATATATTCAAAATTAATATAGCCTAGACAGAGTCAACGCCACTTGGTGACAGTCAGTTTCTCGCCTATGCAATAATCAGACCATGTGATGAGTATCCTTTTATATTTTCAATATATACTCAGAGATGCTGATAAGTACATGTCCTGCATCCCAGTGTTTTTCTTTCTTCTTCCCCTACCATTTCAAGCTAACTGTAAACACATTTCAATATTTTCTTAGAAACAAATTACACAAGATGGGATAGAGGGTTGGGATTTGATGATTTTGTTTCCACAGTTCATGAGAGAAAGAGAAAAAAAAAAAAAAAAAAAAAAAAAAAAAAAAATTTATTAAACTTTAATTGGGACCCATTAAATTTCCTGGGGACTCATTCAAATCAAATACATACATGCCCAGGACACACTAAATTAAAAAGCTATCGGCATCATTGTATACTATATAAAGTGATACCCACTACATAGAAACCACTTAGTCTAATGATCACATATGTGAAAAAACTGAGGGCCACCAAGCGCTATTGACTGTTTCTACGCTATACTAACACACATGTCCGTGTGTGTGTGTGTGTGTGTGTGTGTGTGTGTGTGTGTGTATATATATATATATATATATATATATATATATATATATATATATATATATGCAGACAATAACCAGCAGATGGTGACACTGATCTGCCTACTGATGGCAACATATGCCCCTGCAGCCAAGTGAATAACATTAGTCCTACTCTGATACAATGTAGGCCTTTACAAAAACTTTGAGAAAATAGTTTTTACTATATTTTAACGTTCATATTAATATTTGCTAAAATTCTTTATTTTCCCAAATTTATTTCAAGTGTTTTGGAGAGGCGATGAGCTAAAAATAATTCTTATTAGAAACCCAGAATATTTCTAATCTTTGGTGAACAATACATAGAAGAGACAACACCAAACAATTCTTCAGAAATTGGAAGACTTAAATGCAAGAATTGAGAAATTAAAGATTTTCATGTATAGAATTAGAACATCGGCTAGAAACCACAAGGTTCCTAGTTCGATACCAGCCCTCACCAACTCAGCGTATGAGTAGCACAAGGATCTGATAAAGAGCTGATGGTAGGTGTGGCGCTCCACCTCAGACACAAAAACAATCTCCTTGGTCTAGTGCTAGTGAAAAGGGGATAAACTCTGCTGATACTGACTTTAGGCCACCCCGA
Organism: Doryteuthis pealeii; assembly: GCA_023376005.1. Taxonomy (NCBI): domain Eukaryota; kingdom Metazoa; phylum Mollusca; class Cephalopoda; order Myopsida; family Loliginidae; genus Doryteuthis; species Doryteuthis pealeii. The sequence continues at coordinate 13,415,970 of CM042171.1, read as the reverse complement.
CGACTTATATTTCGAATCACACACAAGGCGGTCTTCCTATCTATAGCTCTGCTGATGAGGCCTAATAGGCCGAAATGTACATACAGAGATTGATTTTTCTCGATTTGTTTAGCCTTACATTTAAATAGGTATGCCCGCCTAATTAATTAATCATTAATTAATTAACTTTCAAAATTAGGTGCGACTTCAATTAAGCACATATTCTCCACAAAAAAAAAAAAAAAAAAAAAATTGTCGGCTAAAAAAAGCCATATCATAAACACATCGCTGTGTATTTACTTCTCATATATATATATATATATATATATATATATATATATATATATATAATTATTGCTAAAGTTTCTCAAGGAAGGAAACACACATGGAATGTAAACTCACTGAACAAACCTGTGTTAAATTCAATAAGTTACTATTGAATAGATTGGCTTGGTTTAGTTTCTTTGTTTAATAGCATATCAACCTTCATGGGTTAGTTAATGCCAAAACCATCTTTTTTAGAAGAGCAATGTACCATTTAACCCATAACTGTGGAAATGAGGAGGTTCATGCCTTTCCCAAGGGTAATATTCTGAAAGTGAACATAATAGCATGACTGGAGTTCAAACTTGCTTACTACAATGTCATGGCACTATTTAACTCATAACAGGTGGGATGAGGGGTTCATACCTTTCCCAAGGGTATTAGTCCAAAAGTGAACATAATTGCATCACTGGAGTTTGAATTCTAAAGTAAAAGTGTAGCAGCAAATTTTCTTCATTCTTTTTCACAATACAACGTTGATATACTTTAGAAAAGAGAGCTTACAGTCAAGTCACATTCAAAGCACCAATTCCCACTAAATCACTGAAGTTAAGACAGCGATGAGCCTGTTCAATACTTAGATGGGTGACCATTTAAGCAATAGCAATGTAAACAACCAAATATCAAAATGACTTGATTCAGCATTGAATGGCCCAAAAAGTTGGAGGTGTGTGGTCTAATAGTTAGAGTCATAGGAAATGGTCTCATTGACCCAAGTTCAAATCCTGGACGAAGCTACAGTTCACATAGCACTAATACCCTTGGGAAAGGTATGAATCCAACTACTCTCCTTCCAGCTATGAGTAAATAGCAGGGCAGACTGGGTTCTTTAATCTTAACAGGGCAGCCAATCAAGGAGAAAGAAAACTGAATTCAAAGTTGTTAAACTCTGCTTGGGGTGGTCACTACTAGAATAGGCTCAGTCCTAATTAGTGATCTATTTCACTGGGTTCTTTAACCTTGGTTAGACAACCAGTCTAGGAGAAGGAAGACTCTGAATTCAAACTTGTTAAACTCTGCTTGGGGTGGTCACTACTAGAATAGGCTTAGTCTTATTATTAGTGAAATAGATCACTAATTAAAAGTTGATATGAAAAAAAAAAAAAAAAAAAAAAAAAAAAGAACCACCTGATAGTAAAAATGGAAGCCAGAGTTCACATAACACTAATACCCTTGGGAAAGGTATGAATCCAACTACTCTCCCTCCAGCTATGTGTAAATAGCAGGGCAAGCTGAGCTCTTTAACCTTGATACGGCAACCAATCTAGGAGAAAGAAAACTGAATTCAAGTCTGTTAAACTCTGCTTGGGGTGGTCACTACTAGAATAGGCTTAGTCTTATTAGTGAAATAGATCACTAATTAAAAGTTGATATGAAAAAAAAAAAAAAAAAAAAAAAAAGAACCACCTGATAGTAAAAATGGAAGCCAGAGTTCACATAGCACTAATACCTTTGGGAAAGGTATGAATCCAACTACTCTCCCTCCAGCTATGTGTAAATAGCAGGGCAAGCTGGGCTCTTTCTGGACTGAATTCAAGTATGTTAAACTCTGCTTGGGGTGGTCACTAATAGAATAGTGTCAGTTCTAATTAGTGATCTATTTCACTAATAATAAAGGTTGATATGGGGAAAAAAAAAGAAAGAAAAAAAAAAGAACCACCTGATAGTAAAAATGAAATAACAAAAAAAAAAAAAAATAACCTTGAGTAAGTGTTAACTTAGTGCATCTACCAAGAACACAATAGTATAATATAATTTAAACTTACAGTTGAGAGAGAATGGGTGTGATTTAAAGAGAATGGAGCTTTGCTTCACCATATCAGCTAATTTCAAACCAGTGATTTGATCAGAGTTGAAGGAAAAGAATTACCTTATAAGTCTATAAGAACTTTGGAAAAAAGCAGGGAGGGGGGAGAATTTCAAAGAGAGAGAGAGAGAATGTGCAGTTTGCTAGGGAAAAAAAAGAATACCATCCTTCGTTTCCAACATACAAGCAAGGGAACAGTCAGAATATGTGGGATGAGTGATAGAGAAGAAAGAGAAAGAAAAAAAAAAGAAATAATGGAAAATAGTGTTGGAGAGAATGTTTGAAGAGAAAGAATGAGTGGTTAGCACTTTCCCAACTATCTTGTGTTAATTACCAGGCACATTCCAACAGCAGCTGCTGCTGCTGCTATAATGCTAACTCTACAGAGGGGGGTGGTAAGGAGGAGGAATAGAGAGGGAGGAGGAAGGAAGTATTTTATACAGGAGATTTCTGACAGGATAAGTTTAGTCATTGGCACCTCTCTTTTGGTCAACAATTCCGACTTTGGTGTGAACTAGTGTTACCACTCCTATCCAACACTTTTCTTTTTTTTTCTTGGTCAAATAGAGAGTCATTGACCACTCTATTTTGTCATAACACGTCCAATCCCTCGGTGAAATTAAATAAATAACAGAGACCAATATTCTAAGGATAAAAACGTTAACTTCAAGAAGAAGGGAGAAAAAAATTAAGATAAGAGAAATCGAAGATTTTTAGCCAGAAATGACTTTTTTTCTAAACTTATCTTACAGACTACAAGAACTTGTACAAATTTATGCACATATACTCGGGGGAAAAAAATAAATACAATAAGATAAAATAAAAAGTAAAAAAAATGCTTCCCAGTCAGAATGGATAGAAAAGGATTAAATTCTGCAAATTATTAAAATATTTGTCATAAATGAAAAAAAAAAATTAAGATGAAATGTCTTAATATTCAAAGTTATGTATATCAATGACAAAATGTAAAAAGCAGGAGTTTTTATGCAACACAAACTCAATGGAAATTTTAGCAAAGATCTTACTTTTTTTTTTTTAACTTTGTGTACAACAATAAATTTTGCTAGATGCAGAAAAGTGGTTGTACATAAGTTGGTTTATAGAATCTACAATATTTTTCCTAATCTACAAAATGGAGTGGGGGGGGGGGCTCACTATATATTGTCCTGATGAGCTACTAAACGAAACTATTAGTAGGTATATCTGATTCATTAGGATTAACTTTACTATTAACTCTACTTAGGTATCGACCACTTTTTATATTTTAGCTTTAGACAATCCTAGCGGCTTTTTATATATATATATATATATATATATATATATATATATATATATATATATATATATATATTTATTTATTTTGGCCAAGTGTTAATCAATTACTTTCGGTTGGTGCGATTCTCATAGTTTTTTCTTTTTTTGATTTTTTCCCCCAGGTGAAGTTTGGAAGTATATTTTTACCAACAAATTATTTGCCTTTTTTTTTTCTTACCATAAGGTTTTACTAATAGGATTAGTGTGTGTGTGTATATATATATATATATATATATATATATATATATATATATATATATATGATAAGTAAAGTAAAGTAAAATCGTCGGGGCGGTCTAAAGTCGGTATCAGCCAGATACACTCCCTTTTCAATAGCGCCAGACTAAGGAGATTGTTTTAGCATCTGAGGTGGAGCACCACACCAACCATCAGCTCCTTATTTTACCACACAGATCCCTGTGCTACTCATACGCTGAGTTGGCGAGGACCGGTATCGAACTAGGAACCTTGTGGTTTCTAGCCGAACGCTCTACCGAATGCATAAAAAAGTGTCTGATACTATTATGGAAAAACAGGTATATAAAACCTAAAAGATATAATTATAAATACTAGAAGTCTGCTATTTCAAGTTTCATGTGGTGTGCACAACCATCACACAGACACACACATATATATATATATATATATATATATATATATACACGCACACACACACGGCACTAAGTGAGGAATATTTATGTTGTTAATCACGGTACCACACTTATTTGTCAAGGTTTGCATTAGTAACTGGTAAATATAGTTTTGAGTTGTAGAGAAAAAAAAAAAAAAAAAAAAAAAGTCAAGATACAAGTAGGTGTTACAGAAATTACAAATAGTAAGCTGATTACAAAGATATTTTTAAAATTGTCTTTTGTGAGTAAATTTGTAGTAACAAGTATTATCTACCCGGCACCAAAGCAAGAAATAAGTAATCAAATATTTTTTCCACCAAGTTACACCCATAAGTGACCAGGCAGTAAAAAGAAGAAGAAAATGAATAAATAAATAAAGTGTAGATTAAATTGCAGAGTGAGAAAAAGAATTTATTGATTAAAAGCTGTGTAGCAATCTCATAATCAGCAACACCTGACATTACTGAACTCATTTTCTCATTTTTCACATGACTATCTTGCACACTCAAATGCAAGAGAGAAAAAATTTGCTTTGCGTACAGAGTTTAATCACAAATTGAAAAATCGGTAAAACTTGCAAATCATACTCAAAATCCCATGACCCAGAAAAAACGGAACCCACAAATTTTGTATTAAAACTTAATTTTAACTAGGGGGGTTTAGGGTTAGGGTTAGTTTAATGGGAAAATAAATAAATAATTTGGGTTCTGTTTTTTCTGGGTCACCCTGTATACAGGGTGACCCAGAAAAAAACAGAACTTACAAATTTTGTAATAAAACTTAATTTTAATTAGGGGGTTTAGGGTTAGGGTTGGAGTTTAGGGTTAGTTTAATGGGAAAACGAATAAATAATTTGGGTTCTGTTTTTTCTGGGTCACCTGTTATATCATGGGATTTTGAGTATGATTTGCAAGTGTAACTGAAAAACCTCAAAGCAAGAGGAAACTTCAGACAAAAGAAAGAAAAAAAAAACTGAGTGCCAATCAGATAATCATACTGAACAATTCGGTTAAATATACAAACTGCAAATACCTATACAGGTATACAATAGAATAGTACTTTGCTTTGTGAAGCCTGATGAGACTATACGTCTATAAGTATGTGTCATCAATGCTAGGTATATTTCTAAAAAAAAATCTATCTATACATATATAAAGGGCAGTTGCGTGTATATGTATGTCCGGAGGAAACTTCGAAAATAAAACAATTAAAGACAAAGTAAATATATATACACATTAAATATCAACAGGGCTTGGTTTTTGAGCAAAAATATTAGGGATTTGATTTATATTCGTGAAGATAATTAAAAAATAAAATTTAAATGATAACAGCATGGATTTTTTTTTTTCATTTAATATTTTAGATAGTAGACATTAACATTTCTTTTCAGAGTAGCTGGATCAATGCAAGGTCTATTTTTTTTTTTTTTTACATAGGGATTTAAATGGGGCATCCCACGAGAATCCAACTCATGATTCAGTAATAATGGATCTGCGGGACTAACTTTAAAAAATCCCCTTCTACCCAGGCGACGCCGGGTAGCCACTGCTAGTTGAAAAATAAACCTCATTTGGTCACATTCCATGAGAGTATCTTGGTCAGCCTTTGAACTTTTCAGTCGACAGTCAATTTATTTCAAGTATTTTAGTCTTACTTACAACAGTAATAAAGATTGTTTTCAAGTGTATTTATAACTACCACTAAAGAAAAAAACTCAAATCACAAAGAAATATCATTTAAAATTAAGCTTAGCATAAAAAAAAAAATTAAAGTTATTTTATGTTTTCCAATTGTTCAATTCAGATTTGATCAACTAGTTTTTGTTACAAAATTAAATAACAATCAGAAATATCTTCCTCCTTAAAATATCACTTAAAGAGGAATTCATTTCGGGTATTTTCAGATACATTTAATACTTCATATTTTGCTAATGGATGTTTAGAACTATTAATTATTTGAACTACCTTAGTCATCTTAGTTATTTCAATCATAGATAACTCTTCCAGGCCAATGGGAAGATAGTCCCAACACTCAAATTAAGTGATTTTCTCAATCCTTTGAAATAAACTGTACTTGTATTAGTACACAACAAAAGTGTAGATGATTTGACAAAGGGATGATTAACAAATCATCTAAATGGTATATTAAAATTATAGAATTGTTTGTTCTTCATTTAGGAGAGAAATGCCATAATTATTTATGTATGATACGCACTAATTTTCAAGCCCAAACGTTAGGAGTGCGTATTATGCACAAGAAATATATGATTAACTTTTTTTCCAACCACATGCCTCACCATATTCAGGATGGAATGACTGAAAGCAAGTTATATCTATAGTCCAATCCAATGTGTTTTACACAGTTATTTGTTTATAATTTTGTTTCTCCTAATGTGAGCTTATTTTCACCACAATCCTGTTGGATTGATGTGTGAACATGTTTGGGTGTTTGCTCTAAATACTGTGTAAATTTTGTATTTTAAGACATAATGTAAACTATATACATTCTTATTTTTAGTCTGTACAAACCAATGAAAAGTTGAACCAATGCTAAATTTAGGCTGCTACAAATTCTAAAAGTCAGTGAATCTTTTTTCCAGAATATCATAGTCCAAAGTTAGGGATGTGTATTATACAGGGCAGTGGAGCCAGAAAATAAAACTTTTGACTCCTATGCCTCTATTTTTGGCACCTCTGACTCCTGTTTATGTAATTAAGTGATTGCAGTTCATAATAAATATAAAACCATGATTTTTTCAAATAATCTACTTATAAAGGAGTGTGCACTGTATAACTTTACAAACTAAACTAGGGCCATATAATGTGTAAATTCAACTCAATTGTACTTGTAATCTCAAAACCTACCAAATAACATTAACAATGTATTAAAGTTTCTTTTGGTGTATTTACTAATTCCAGATAAGGACATTTGTTAAACAAGTACTACTACTCTTACAATTACACGAGAGAGAGAGAGAGAGAGGCACACACACAACAGATAGAGTGAAGACAGAGAGAGGAGATAGAGACAACAGAGCGAAAAGAGAGAGAGAGATAAGGACATTTTTAAAACAAGTGTTAAACAAGTACAACTACATGAGAGAGAGACACACACAGACAGACGAGAGGAGACAGAGAGAGCGAAGACAGAGAGAGAGAGAGCGAAGACAGAGAGAGAGAGAGCGAAGAAAGAGAGAGAGAGAGCGAAGACAGAGAGAGAGAGCGAAGACAGAGAGAGAGAGAGCGAAGACAGAGAAATAAGATTTTCCTTTGGATCTTTGTTGACCATTATTTCTGGTCCTTAACCCTTTGAAGCCAAGCAGCAGGTATTTGTGCCACTAACTAGATATACAATACATTGTGGCTATGGATTCCCCCATTTCTACAGCCAATAAAATGTTGCAATTTTACATTTAATTTCATTATATTTTTTATATTTACATGATTTTATCATTTTTTTAATATATTTTAAATTGTCTGTAGAATGTTGTAACCTGTTATCATTTAACTGCCTGTAAAGTGGTTAAATAACAGATAACATTTTACATTTTCAGCTATTTTTTTTTTTTTATCAAGCAAGGAGCCCAGGGTGAAGAGAGGTCTATGGTTGTGGGAGGCTGAGGGTTAAGAACATTTCAGTTCAATACTCTCAATATTTATAAAACATCAAAAATTGTTATTTCAAATGTTAAACACAAACAGCCTGAGTTTTTTTGTAAAGAAGAGAAACAGAGATAGAGAAGGCAAAAGAAAGAGAGAGACAGACAGACAGACAGACAAAGAAGAGAGCCGGATAATAACAAAAATAATGATATATATTTAGATAGATAGATAGAGAGAGAGAGAAGACAGATAAACAATGAGAGAAGACGGGGGGGAGGTAGACAGAAAATAACAAAAATAATGATATATATTTAGACAGAGAGAGAGAGAGACACACACACACACACACACACACACACACACACAGCAGAGTGAGAGAGAGAGCGAAAACAGATAAACAAAGAGGGAAGACAGAGAGAGAAAACAGATAAACAAAGAGTGAAGACAGAGAGAGAAAACAGATAAACAAAGAGTGAAGACAGAGAGAGGAGAGAGAGAGAAGAGAGACAGACAATAACAACAAATAATGAGATATATTTAGCCAAGTAATTATTTACCAGCTTGTATTAATTTAAACTTGCTTGGATATAAAACAAAGTTTTGAAGATAGCTATGGTTTAAAAACAAAATATAAAAAACTTTTTAAGCTTTTAAAACTTTGTAAATGCTTCACATTTTGGTGTAGAGGATTTAATCTGCTGAGTAAAGGATTAATCTTTAGAAAAATTGCCAAACACAAAACAAATGTTTACCAGTGGTTGAAATAGTCAATATCTATATTGGAATATTAACATTATATTCAGTGACACATTTCAATTGGGGTGGGGCGAAAAAGTTTATTTATAGAAAGTGTTGCAATAATAGTAATAGAATTTGTTAGCAAACGTGTTGTGTTCTATCTAAAGTCCACACAAATACCACACACACACACACATACACATCAAGTGAATCACTACAGATAGGCAGATACTAAACAAGCAGAGTACTCAAAAGAGAATGACTAACTTCCTTCAAGTACTTCAATATGCCTCTTAGAATGGTTAACTATGTCTACTACTTAGAGAGACAGACAAACCACATTCAGTGGGGAAAGATATTTCTGGTTTTCATTTTTCTGAACAATTACAGATATGTGCTAAGTAAACAACATTTTTTGTCATTAGTATTTGTATTTATCCTATCAGCAGAATCGACAGACCTAACCTCCAGCAGAAGAATTATTATTTATCCATGTGTTTATTATATTTATAACCAGGTTTTTAGGTTGTTTTGTATTATTTCAAGAAACGGGGGGGGGTAGAAACTAGGCCAGGTAAAGTATTGGTGTTTCTCTACATCACTAGGTCATTTACTGCTATCTTATGAAACATACTTTAGTAATTGTAGAATAAAACCTAGATAACCTGTGATCCCTGAGTTCCCATTTGTAACAGTTGTCCACGATGATATCATTTTTCTATTTAGGAACGAGTGACAGATTCTGTTTATCATTTATAGTTATCTCAGTTATATAAAAATTCTAAAAAGTTGGTTGAATAATGCAAACATTGATACCACAAAATTATCCAGTTACAAATTGAACTGGAAATGGCTTTATTCTCAAGGAGCATTTTAAATGTGTTCCTCTATAAAAAAATTAAAAAATAACTACTTAGTTAAATTAGGAAGTAAATAATAAAATGACAGTTATTTCTTTTTGTTAATGGAATTTTTTTAAGGATTTATTCCCGAGATTCTTGCTCATATTTATTAAGATAAAACCAAACAATTAGAAATCAATAATACCAAGCACATATTTATTAAAATCAATATGCAAATTAGCCTTCCCATTCACACTGTAAACTGCTATTTCGTTGTATATATGAATACAATTGCATGTTATTAGTATGTAGATAAGGCCAACAGTATTAATAATGTGAGACAATTTTATTAATAATTGAAGTTTAAATAAAATAAAATCGTAGACAATGTGACGTAAATAACTAAGGGAATTGTGACTTGAGTAGTGATATAGTTTCAGTTACAGACAGACAGACACACAATCTCCATTATAATAAGATATGTTTTGAATATTTCACTATAAATTTGTCTTACAGTCAAAAGAATTGAATCTATGAAAAAATATTAACAGAACCTTTAGATTCCACAATTTTGAAGAAATGAAGAAAAGTATTATCTGCGTTATTCGGACTATTGTCCCCATCTTCATTGTTATTTGTACAACGTTTCGGCCGATATACCCTCCGGCCTTCTTCAGGTATTTCTTGTCGGACTTGGAAACCTTCTCGGACTCGGGAACCTTCTTGTCGTATTCGGGAGCCATCACGGAACTTTGAACCTAACCGTGATGGCTCCCGAATACGACAAGAAATACCTGAAGAAGGCCGGAGGGTATATCGGCCGAAACGTTGTACAAATAACAATGAAGATGGGGACAATAGTCAGAATAACGCAGATAATACTAATCTTCAAGCCTCATCTCAAACATTCAGAGAAATAGTAAATGAAGAAAACATCCATACTTCAATACATTTCTTATATTGCCATCTGCTATGAACATTTTAGTATTGAAGAAATGATATTTCAGCATAAGCTTCATTTAAAATAGCAAATGAGAAATAATCTAAATTAATCAACCAACCAACCATAAACAAATATTAAAAAAACATTTACTATAATACAATGATCAACTGAGGTAGCAGATGTTTTAAAAGCTCAATAGTACAATTTCTATATGGTAGCAAAAATTATTTATACACATTTATATCAGATTGCATAAGCAAGAATACATTTGTAAAAGTCCTTAAATATCTAACTAAGCTAACAAATTCTTTGTATTATTCGGACTATTGTCCTCATCTTTGTTATATGCACAACATTTCGGCTGATGTGCCCTCCGGCTTTCTTCAAGTATTTCTTGTCAGACTCGGGAACCTTCATTTAGTAAAATAGATCACTAATTAGGACCGAGCCTATTCTAGTAGTGACCACCCCAAGCGAATTTAACAGGTTTGAATTCAGAGTCTTCCTTCTCCTTGACTGGTTGTCTTGTCAAGGTTAAAGCGCCCAGTCTGCCCCACTATTTACCCATAGCTGAATTCATACCTTTCCCAAGAGTATTAGCACTATAAAACTTTAAAACTTAAACATTCTCACAAAATAAAAACTTGTAGAATATACACATTGAAATGAATATTAAAATAAATAAAGAAAATATATTTAGTATTGTAACATAACGGGTGCAAGAAAAATAAAACATTTAATACAAAAACACGGACATAAAATGGGGGTTCAGTTTATTTTATGGTAGGAATTTACGAGCAAATAGTCCTTTATCATCGAAAACTGATCCAGGCTCATGATAAAAGTTGGAAAATATAACTGTCCATTATCTCTAATATTCTTCACTTGTATCACTTTTATTTTCTGTCTTTTTACCTCACGGATATCCTTTCAAGAGGTGTGCTATTTCACATTCTTAAAGATTATTTACATATAAGTTATTAACAAAAAAATGTGCTCTCGAGAAGACTAATGTTTATACAATGCCTTTTACAATTGTTTTATTTTTAAAATAATTTCATGTGGATTATATTTTATAAACATTATAAAGTTGAATCAGGCGCTTGTTAGCACAATATATACTATTGTTTTTCTTTATATTTACCTTAAACTGTCGGTTTTGATTCAATTTTATATACTTACAGTGATGCTGATAGTTTTTATAATTTAGTGCATCCTGGGACACACATATTTGCTTTGAATAAGTCCCCAGGAAAATTTATGAGTCCCAACTTCCGAGTTTTCCTTCCCTTTGGCTAGTTGCATTACTAAGGCTAAATAACCCATTTTGCCCATAGCTGAAGGGAGAACATATGGAATCATGTCTTTCACAAGGGTATGAGCATCATCTAGGATTTGAACATGGGTTGCTGATTTAATTTCCTATAATAGGAGTCATCAAAGTACAGCCCGTGGGCCGGATCTGGCCCACAAAGGCATTTTATCAGGCCCACCGACGGTACTTGAATTTGTTTCTTAAAAAAGAACAACTTATATATGCGAGCAAACCTTTTCAAAATTGAAATATGTGAAATCAACCCATCAAATGAAATTGACTGATAAACATTTGAAAGCAATTCTCTTGATTGGATGTAGCAATTCCAAACCAAATATTGATATTTTGAAAGGCAAACTTCAGTTTCACAAATCTCACTAAACCTTTCTGCTAATGTTGCTTCCTTTGATAATGTTTTGAAAATAAATATGTTGGTTAAATTTGTTTTTATGCATCTTACACCACTCATCCATGAATATAACTTATAAAGATAAATTCTGTTTTACATCTTTTTCTCAGAGCTTTCGTTCTGGATAGCAAGTATTGAACACAATAATAATGTGGCCCGCGTGTGTTATTTTTTCAATTATCCGGCCCACCGTGAAAAAAGTTTGGTGATCCCTGTCCTATAATTATAACTGTTATACTAAGCATGCCCCCTTTATCTTTTTCAAGGAGTAAACCTGACAATAATTTAAATATGAAAGTGACAGTTGAAATAAAATAATAAATGACTACAGAGAGGGAGAGAGATAGAAAGATGGGTTAAATCCTACTTAACAGACATAAATTCTACCATCGTATGTCACCCCGCCATAAAAAAAAAAAAAAAATTTTTTTAAATTTAAAAAATCAGGGAATTAATCGAATTTAATGAAATTTTCAGTGTATTAATGAATAAAAGATATAATTATATTTTATTTAAAAACTTTTACATTTTTTCAGGTCAATTAACTTTGAACCACATATGTTTGTGAATCTATTAATTTTTTTTCTTTCACGGGGTGACATACGATGGTGGAATTTATGTCCGTTAAATAGGATTTAACCGAAAGATGTTTGCAAAATAGGTAAAGACAGTCGATATATACATATGGATTAAACATATAATCAACATAAAATATTGGGTATTAGATATATATGTCCACCGATGCATGACACATTTAACATCTTGCACAATGCAAAGATTAAATCATCAGGTATTATGTTGCTAACAGCAACATGAATTGCTTAAAGAATTAATGCCATTTAGAAAAGATCCTGGTGTTTACCCAATCTCTCTGCAACAAACAGGATGTGACAGAAGGTCAATTTTTAAGCAGAGTTTAACAGGTTTATAGAGCCGGTTTACCTCAGTCGCTAGAGCACTTGACTAGGAACCACAAGGTTCCTGGTTTAATACCAGCCCTCGCCAACTCAGCGTATGAGTAGCACAATGATTTGTGTGGTAAAGTGAGGACCTGATGGTGTGGTGCTCCACCTCAGATGCAAAAGCAATCTCGGTCTAGCGCTAGTGAAAAGAGGATAGACTCCCTCGATGTCTGGCTGATACTGACATTAGACCATCCTGACAACTTTACTAAATTACTTAACAGGTTTGTTTTGTTTGTTTAATGGCATATAAACCTTCATGGGTTATTTAATGCCAATGCTATCCTTGTATATTTCAATAGTTTTAGAAATAAATTTATTCAGGATAGGTTACAAGGTAGGATTTAGGTGGCTTTAGTTGTTTCCCCAGATCATAAATAAAAACCCTACAATTTATTAAGAAACATTAGTTGAAACCCATAAATTTTCCCAGGGACTCATTCAAAGTAAATATGTGCATCCCAGGACACACTAAATCAAAAAGCTATCAGCATCACTGCTCAAGTACCGTATTTGACGGCATATAGGATGCACTTTTTTTTTTTTCCCAAAATTTTGGGTCTCACCCTGTCGGCTGGGGCGTTAGAATGCACCGACTGCACCTCTGCAGAGGGGTAAGACTCCCCCAATGGGGCCACCTGTTGGCCGTGGGTGGCGACCAGTGATGCTTAAGGATAGAACCCAGGTGGATGAGCAGTTCATGACATGCAATACTCCACTTTGGCCCTATCTCGGGCTAGACAGGCGGTCGGAGAGGCCCCCTCCGATCAATCGGCTGGTCACGTTAAGCCCTAGCACCTATATGATTTTCCCAACCCTATTGCCCTTATGGCAATCCCCAACCCCTTTTTATCATATGGGTGCTAGAAGGCAGTGGCTGCGGGCCTACATGTCCTGGGAATGACGTTAAATTCTATCTGATGGTGAGGTTCCAGTTCTGGAGGTTTGGGGAATGTGGAGCACCCCTTCATCACCATTGCCCCCTGGTCCACTCTGACCCGGAGTGGTAGTACCTGTTAGGGTCCCATTTATGGGTTAAATAGAAAAAATGTATTTATAAAAAAAAATTGTATTATCCATTAAGAATTGATTTATTTCAAAACTTTATCGGCATTAAATGACCCACCGAGGTTGATATGCCGTAAAACCAAACAAACCAACCAAAATTTTGGCTCAAAAAATTGCCCTGCGTCTTACTCTTATACATTGTAGGTGAAGTTTGAGACCTTCTGAAATAGGGGTGCATCTTATATGCCATCAAATACAGTATTTCATGGGAAATAAAACCATTCATACATTGCATACAGATATGTTTAATGAACAGTTACAGTGAATAATAATTCAGAAAACAAAAACTAAAATGTCACATTGAACAACATTGGCTTTGGAAACGGACAATAAACGTTGAGGATACGAAAGAGTTAATCTCTTGAAGAAATTGCAATTTGCACTTGACATTTTTATAATAACAACAACAAAAGGTTACTTTCTTGACAATCACCTAACCCCACCCAGTCTTTTTCTCATTTCTTTCAAATACTCAGGCCAATGCAACCAAATGAAGCAGAAACTTGTTCACTAACAAGAAAAAAAAAAAAAAAAAAAAAAAAAAAAAAAAATACATAAGTTTGTTTCAGTAGACATCAAGAGTATTTCCCTCCTCCTCCCCTCGTTCTACACAAAAGACTCCCAGACACAATCTTCATCTTTGATTTTCCTCTCCTTCTTGGCATAAATAGATAAATATGCTTTTTGTTTCTTTACTGGTTTCTTGAACGAAAACATATGTAAAGGCCACCTACTCAAAAACACTTCTCTTCTGAGTGAGAATAATGCAGAGAGACATTCACACAGTAATGTTCTATTATAGACAGTGCAGAATGGAGAATTTTCTTCACAACAAGAAAACAAGCTGTTACATTTTATTTATTTATTTTATTTATTTTTTTTTTTTTTAAAAAAGGAGACTCATTAAATGCATATACTGTAACAGGCAGTGTGGGAGTAGAGTGCACATAGTCATATAAAGCATTTAGTATTAAATATTTTACTCAAATAAATAAGTTTAATTTACCCTTTTGGGGGAGGATGGGAGGCCTATAAAACATTCTTTTTACAAGAGTAATTCTCAACATGGACCGGAGAAATTTTTAAAATGGTCCTGGATGACCTCACAAAGAAATGTAATTTATTGCAGATCTAAAAGAGAAGAGACTTGAATATATATATATATATATATATATATACATACATACACACAGGGTGTCCACAAAGTCTGGGTACATGGGGATTAACACATACTTTTAAAAATAAAACAAAAGGAAAAAAGGAAAATTATTATTTCTTATCTCTAATTGTTTATGTTATGATTTTATTTACTGCTAAATTACCATATCTGCCTTCTCGGAAAAATAACAAATAAATACAATAGTGAAATTTCCATGTACACAGACTTTGTGGACACCCCATATATATCTCATTCACAACAGGCAGGATTTGGCACAAGTATGAAGAATCAAAGTAGCTTTTCAGTAGGATCTGTGGGATTAGCTTGCTAACCATTACACCACAATGGGACGCCCTTGAAAAGAGACTTACGCTTGAAGCTGAACCAAGGTTTGAAAGTTCAACTTGATAAGCTGATAGATTGACACCAAGAGCAGTCTAGTCAACAGTCAGGATTTATATTTTCTACTACATTTTGCTTTTGTAAATAAAATGTATTTCCTGTTAGATGGAATTTCTATTTGGACCTGGGTGGTCCTCTATGCAGCATACAGAATCAGCACAGAGATGATAGACACTAGTAACAGATTTCTATTATATTTTGCTTTTATAAATAAAATGTATTTCCTGTTAGATGGAATTTCTATTTGGACCTGGGTGGTCCTCCATGCAGCATCCAGAATCAGCACAGAGCTGATAGACACTAGTAACAGATTTCTTTTATATTTTGCTTTTATAAATAAAATGTATTTCCTGTTACATGGAATTTCTATTTGCATTCATGTGGGCCTGATTTTTTTTTTTTTTTCACACACACCAAAAATGGGCCACAAAGAAGACAAGGTTGAGAAATACTGTTTTACAATGTCCATTGTTTTAGGATAATGACGACTATAATGTTAGCGGTGTAGTTATCTGGCATTATTTTTGCAGCAGAAAAAAACATTAAAAAGATAAAATTAAAGGAAAAAAAATTTAGAAAAAAAACAAAACTTTAAAAGTTTAACTATTTCGTGTGAAAAGGCTTAAGCAATGGTGACAGCTGTCAACAAGTATTTTCAAACACTCTCTTAGAATATTTTTTGAAAGACTGAGGAAACTAGAGTTTATAATGCAAGTTGAACACAATAGATTTGTACAGACACACGCATAATTATATATGGAAGTAAAAATAAGGAAATCAATCTGACAGTATGTGGAGAAATGTAGACTCAACTTATTAAAAAACATCCATCACCTTTTGAACAACAAAAATCTTTTTTTTCTCCTCCTTTTATCATATTGTCCTGAAGAAGGTTTTTATATAAACCGAAACATTTGAACGTCAAACATTACCACCAATAATGAACTTCCATCCAGTGTAACATCCCATGTTTGTCTACATTTCTCCACATACACACACACATATATATATATATATATATATATATATATATATATATATATATTTACCAATCCTCCGCACAAGCAAGATGTGACACAAGGTCAATTTCTCAAGTGGAGTTTAACAGGTTTGAATTCAGAGTTTTCCTTCTCCTAGACTGGTTGCCTAACCAAGGTTAAAGAGCCCAGTTTGCAACTACTATTCACCCATAGCTGGAGGGAGAGAAGTTAGATTCATACCTTTCCTAAGGGTATTAGCACTATGTGAACTGTAGCTTTGTTCAGGATTTGAACTCAGGCCATGCCCTTCCCAAGGGAATTAGTGCAAAGTGAATCGCAAACAGCCCTGTCCAGGATTTGAACTCTGGTCACCAATTCAATTTTACAATGATAACCATTACAATAAGCACACCTCCAGTAGTCATTTACTAAGTTTTGCTTACTTTGGCACAAAGCCAGGAGTTTGAGGCACACAGTTAAAATCAAAGTCACTGCTCGACAAGTTCACTAAACATTAAACCATGCAAGGTGCCCATAGCAGCTCCAGTAACAAACATTAAAATGTCAATTTAATGAACATCTCTTCTCAACATGGTGAAATGTATAGTGGTCCTGCTGGTATGAAAGTTATCAATTGCCAGTATATGGGGAGTTTCTAGTTTCACATTAAAATATATATATATATATATATATATATATATATATATAAATAAAAAAGAAAGTTTGGTATGTACGTGTCGACCTAAAACTCCGAAAAGAGATGTCACTCAGATTCAAAATCTTTCATACATCTTAATACCTTCTAATTAAGAAACACCAAATTTAGGTATTCATTTTTACTGATTAAGGGATATAATTAATTAATTGAACAAAAATCAAACGTTTTTCGGAAAGTATCATATAGCTGCTCTTGCTTCTGGGTGTATCAGCAGGGGCTTACCTGCTGCCTATATCAGCTCCCTGTTGGCTAGCAGTCATTCAAAATGTCTGCTACAACTATGACTAAATTTTAACGTAAGATCAAATTCTTTTTTTTTTTTTTTTGCCAATATCTAAAATATTTATTTGGTTAGAAAGAATATAGAATAATCTTTGTCATTTGTATGTGTTTTTATTCATTGAATTATTTTTTACAATGTGTTCCTAAAAATGTTTTTGTCCGGTCATGGATCGGGTACTTTTGCTAGTATATATATATATAATGGTGTCAACTATTATATTTTTCTGGTATAAATTAATAATAGATATTCAAACATTTTCTAGGATCATAAACCTATAATAATATGGCACAAGTCTATAGCAAGTTGGAAAATTATCCCTCTAGCAGTTTAGCTCAGTCAGTAGAGCGTCTGCCTAGTAATTACAAGGTTCCTGGCTCGATACTGGCCCTTGCCAACTCAGCAAGTGGGTAGCACAGGTATCTGCACGGTAAAGTGAGGAGCTATAAATTTTCCCTAGAGACTCATTCAAAGCAAATATGTGCGTCCCAGGACTCACTAAATCAAAAAGCTATCAGCGTCACTGCATAAGGAAAATCCAAAACAGCAGAATGAACAAATGATTTGTTTGTTTTTTTTTTTATGCTAGTGAGCTTTATTTCACTACCCAATGTGATATCTATCAACAAATTAATAAGATAATCCAACTATCTGTTAGTCTTGACAAGAGTACAATTTTAGGCTTTGCAGTTAATAAACAATCAATAAAGTAGGACATTATTTTAATAAAAAATAAGGGTAATTTATGAGGAAGTGCGTCCCGGTATCCTGCCTCAGAAATTGCTACCCGGTGACTATCAAAATAACGTCCCCAGCTATGTCGTCTCAGTTTTTTTTTTTTATTCATGTTTGTTTAATGTTTTGTTTTTAGTTTAAATAAACAAGAATTACTACAAAAATCTATCTATATTATTTTGTTTATCTATCTATCTCAGTCTATTCCAAACTATATATCCATCTTCATATCTAAACAAGAATTACAACAAATTTCTCTAAATGAACAAGAATTACGACAAATTACGATAAATAAATAAGAATTACGCCAAAAAAGAGACCCCTCCCCTCTAAAATACATTGAACGCCCTCAGTTGGTTGTTTACTTTCAAGTAACACCGACATAGCTGGGGACATTATTTTAATAGTCACTGGGTAGCAATTTCTGAGGCAGGAGACCGGGACGCACTTCCTCATAAATTACCAAAATAAGCCTTGCCATTCACACACACACACACACACACACACACACACACACACACACACACCTTTTTAGCTAGAAAATATGCTTAGAAATTAACTATTGGCTTTTAACAATTTTGTATTCAAACCCACTGAAGCCAAAAGGTTAAGAAATGACTAACAATTAATCCAACTTAAAAAAAATAAAGAGATTAATGAAAACTTAAGTAGATTTTATGTCAAAGAATTAACCCCCCCATGAGGAGTTTCAGGTTTTAGTCCCTTTCTCATCAAATCAGTTTCTAATTGAAAACAAAGAGAAAATTGAATACATTGATTAGAAAAAAGAAAGAAAAAAAATATGGAAAAAAAAAATAGTATTAAGAAAATACATTGAGAATCATTACCAATAATAGCTATGATCAAATTAGAATTATTAACCCTTTCATGGGCAGATACTTTTTTTTTCTTAATCCTTGTAATAAAAAAAAAAAAAAAAAAAAAAAAAAGTAAAGTCGACGGGGCAGCCTAAAGTCGGTATCAGCCAGTCAGCGAGGGAGTCTATCCCCTTTTCAATAGCGCTTGACCAAGGAGATTGTTTTGGCGTCTGAGGTGGAGCGCCACACCTACCATCAGCTCCTTACTTTACGGCACAGATCCCTGTGCTACTCATACGCTGAGTTGGCGAGGACTGGTATCGAACTAGGAACCTCGTGATTTCTAGCCGAACGCTCTACCGACTGAACTTATACCCGGCCCATTAGAGAATATATCCAAACAAGTTAATTGATCATATAAAACAAAACATGAATGTGTGTCATAGTACAATAGAATGAAAACAACAAAACACTCACTTTTAATTATTTGTTTAATGGCATATTAACCTTCATGGTTTATTTAATGCCAAAACCATCCTTGTAGAAGAACAGTAGTGGTACTGTTTAACCAATAGCTAGGACAGATGAGAGGGTTCATGCCTTTTCCAAGCATATTAATCCAAATGTGAACATAATAGCACAACTAGAGTTCAAATTCACTTACTATGATGTCACAGTCCATCATATTATCCACTACAGTATAGGGATTCCCCCAAAACAACTTTTACACAATCCTATATCATAGTGGGGTCTGCTGGCAATATTTCTATACATAAACATTGAACTGGTCAACAAGCAGCCAATAGGAAAATGCCTTACATTGAACAACCTTTAAATTATGATATTTTGCAAAACAACCTCTACTCAATCCTGCATTACATTGGGGTTTCCTAGTAATGTTTCTATACATTAACATTGAATTGGTCAACCAGCAGCCAATAGGAAAATGCCTTACATTGAACAACCTTTAAATTATGATATTTCGCAAAACAACCTCTACTCAATCCTATATTACAGCAGTGGGGCTTCCTAGTAATGTTTCTATACATAAACATTGAATTGGTCAACAAGCAGCCAATAGGAAAACGCCTTACATTGACATTAGAGGTGCACTTGATGTAATGGTTATCATCATAGGAAATGGAGATGGCAAAACAAAATCCAAATACTGGATGAACCTGTTCGCATTTCACATAGCACTAATGCCCTTGGGAAAGGTATGTATCCAACTATTCTCCCTCTAGCTGTGGGTAAATAGTAGAGCAGCCTGGCCTCTTTAACCTTTGTATGGCAACCAGTCTAGGAGAAGGAAAACTCTGAAATCAAACCCATTAACTCCACTTAAAAATTGATCTTGTGTCACATCTTGCTTGTACAGAAGGGTTAGTAAATATATACGTTAACTCAATGTCCTATACCGCATCATTCTACCCGGCCAGAAGTCACATTCATTTTCCTGATCTACCTCAAATGATAGCCTTTGTTTAAATGTAATATTAAACATATTTAGAAGTCTTTGATTTAAAGGAAATAACAGGTATCTTGAAATGAAAAGGCCATTTTTAGCCATTTTTTGATAAATCCTTATAGGAATGAGGCTCTGGACTTGGAAAATTCTGAAAAATGTCACTATGGGTTAATTTTCACATAAAACAGAAAATCTTTTGCTTGTGGATATTGTTCAATAACCCCATTTTATAAGAGAAGAGTGGAAGGGAACTATGTAGGATTTCTGCTAACTTCACACATTTCAGTTCTCATTCATTGTAAAATTTTTTTAAATTAATAAAAAATTTTAAAAGTAAATAAAAAAATAAATAAAAAAAGGAAGGGGGGAGGTCTAAAGAGTGCAAAAATGAAATGCTGTTCAGTTCGTTTGAATAGAGTTAAAATTCATTCAAGATTTAATATTCAGAAAAAGAGGGAAGGAGTTTTTTTTTTTTTTTTTTTTTTTACTGAAAAGATTTCAAATTCCAGTCATCAAGGATTGAGTTTATTAAAAGAGGGGTGGAAAATGATTCCTTTCCTGTGTTTTGTAGAATGTGAAAAATTGGTTGGAAAAAAAATGTGAAGCCTTCTTTTTTTTTTTTTCATAGGAAATTTACAGGAAGCAGATTTGGAAATATTTAAGGCACATAGTCACCAGATGTTAAAATACAGACAAGAAAAGAAACTGATGTTTTTAAAAGAAAAGTCTAGTAAAAGATTTATGATGACTGGCTTCTTTAAAAAAAAAAAAAAAAAAGAATTAAAATTAGAATTTGCTTTTTATTCAAGAAATCAGATTATTTCAGAAAATGAAACTGCTGAAAGAGCTTAAAAAAAAATCTTTCAACTATAGATAATAGCAACACCCCATGCAAGCAGAAAAATATACAGATACAGCAAATGTGATAGTTACAGCAACAGGTTAGAGAAGGAATATTCAACTCAAAAAGAGTTATTACTAATAATCATCATAGGGCCGGCTTAGCTCAGTCGGTAGAGCATCAGTCTAGGAACCACACATTTCCAGGTTCGATACCCTAGCCAACTCAGCATATGAGTAGCACAGGGATCTGCACGGTAAAGTAATGAGCTGATGGTAGGTGTGGAGTTCCACCTCAGATGCCAAAACAATCTCCCATGTCAGGCGCTAGTGAAAAGGGGATAGACTCCATCACTGTCTGGCTGATACCGACTTTAAGCCACCCTAACGACTTTACTTACTAATAATCAACCAGGGATGTGAAATCAGAGTCAATAAAAAAATGTACTTAGATTCCCAATGAATTTAATTTGAAACATATCCTATTTCATAACAATGTGGCTATATTTTATTGAATGGTTTTAACAGGTATTTGCCTCATACCCTACTTGTATGGGCTGGGCACAAGGCCTTGTTTTAACGTGGGCCCACCCACAAGCCGAAGCTCATGGGTGGGAAAGAACAAGAATTGCGTCGATCCCTTCGGCATTCCCCCACAAAGGGGGCGCCTCAGGCGCTGGGCAATAAACCCAGCCCCGCCCCCCTCAAATCAAGGGGGCAGGCATTGCGTGGGGGGACAGCCCCCTGGGATCGACGCTATTAACTTGTGAAGATCCAGGGCCGAAGCCACTGGACACCCACCCCGTTGGGCGGGTTTACATACTGGAATGGTTTTAACAGCATGTTAACTTGTCTGGGGTTATTTTATGCCTAGAGAATTGTGTATATTGCGCATTAACATTGTCTAGTTTAAGAGCTGTTTTTTTTTTTTTTTTTGCATACAGTTACGATATACAATATTCCTATCGAATACAAATAATTTGAAAACAGATCTATTTGACCTATAAATGGGTCAGATAGATCTGTTTGCAAATTACTGGTCTCCAAACCCTGGATAAGGCTGTTTTCATTTCACAAAGTGCTAATACCAACCATTCTCCCTCCAGCTATGAGTAATTAGCAGGACAGACTGGACTCTAACCTTGGTATGGCAACCAGTCAAGGAAAAGAAAAACTCAGAATTCAAGCCCCACTTAAAAAATACTTAATATCACATCCTGCTCATGTGGAGGTGGTTGGTAAATACATATATATTTATGTGGAGAAATGTAGACAAACACAGGATGTTACACTGGATGGAAGTTTATTATTGGTCATAATGTCAACGTTCGAACGTTTCAGTTTATATAGAAACCTTCTTCAGGACAATATGAAACAAGTAAAGGAAAAAGATTTTTGCTGTTAAAAGGATGATGGATGTTTTTGAATGAGTTGAGTTTGGAAAATATTTTCCAAGCTCAACTCATTCAAAAACATTTTTTCCTTGTTTCATATTGTCCTGAAGAAGGTTTCTATATAAACTAAAACTTTTGAACATTGACATTACGACCAATAATAAACTTCCATCCAGTGTAACATCCCCGGGTTTGTCAATATTACTCCACATACTGTCGAATTGATTTCCTCATATATATATCTTATTATAATGGAGATTATGTGTTTGTTTGTGTGTAACCGAAACTATATCACTACTCAAGTCACTATCCATTTAGTTATTATACATCACATTCTCCATGAATCATTTTTATTTCAGCCTCAATTATTAATAAAATTCTTTTTCATTATTAATACTGCTGGTCATATCTACGTACTAATAACATGCAATTGTATTTATATGTACAACAAAAAGTGGTTTACTGTGTGAACGGGAAGGCTAATTTGCATATTGATATTTAAAATTTGATTTTAATAAATATGTGCTTGGTATTGTTGATTTCTAATTATTTGATTTTATCCTAATGAATATGAGCAAAAATCTCGGAGATAAATCTTAAAAGAAATCAATTAACAAAAAGAAATAACTGTAATTTTATTCTTTACTTTCTTATTTAACTAAATAGTTAAATTAGAAAAGTTCAGCAAGGAAAGACAGGGGGTGGAAGAGGAAGCTACAGCTGTTTTATATTTCGATTATACTCCTCTCTGTTTCAAATCATTTTATCTGCATTCTTATTTAGTTTCTTTAGACTTTCTAATTTAATATGATATTTTATGACATTAATACTTGCACCCGGAGGGTGCATATATTTGCTAGTATATATAATATAATATAATATAATAATATAAATATATAAAGGTTTTACATATCTATATATCTATGTATGTAAAAAGAACAAATCTTCAAGCCTATTAAATTTTCATTTTTGTTTTGTTTCACTACATGTGTTTTTGGCAACATATGGAAAATATTGTGTCTGTTAGTGTATCTTAGATGATGATTGGGGAAAAGGCAAAACTTGTTTTTTGCGGCGCTGATAAAAAATGCATCAAATTTAAAAAGACACTTGGAATGTTGGCAGTGATGAGATAAAATTGCATTGTAAGTTGATTGTTTTCAATCAATATAGGAAACAATAAGTACATTAGTATTGATACATAAATAAACGAGTCAGAGTCAAAAGGTTTTATGTACTAATACTACAATCAACAATTTTACAATATATAATATACTATTATTAATAATTTGTTAATATTTTCTCTCAATTTAATGTCAGAGTAAATTAGTGAAATAGATCACTGATTAGGACTGAGCTTATTCTAGTAGTGACCACCCCAAGTGGAGTTTAACAGGTTTGAATTCAGAGTCTTCCTTCTCCTAGACTGGTTGCCTAACCAAGGTTAAAGAACCCAGTGAAATAGATCACTAATTAAGACCGAGTCTATTCTAGTAGTGACCACCCCAAGTGGAGTTTAACAGGTTTGAATTCAGAGTTTTCCTTCTCCTAGACTGGTTGCCATGCAAAGGTTAAAGAGGCCAGGCTGCCCTACTATTTACCCATAGCTAAAGGGAGAGTAGTTGGATTTATACCTTTCTCAAGGGTATTAGCACTATGCGAACTGTAGCTTCATCCAGGATTTGAACTCCGGTCGACGAGTCCATTTCCTACGACTAACCATTACCCTACAGCCTCCAACTAGAATAAAATTTCTAAAGCACAGCAATGTTACATCAAATCAGATAGAGTAATTTGTCAGTATTAATTACAATATATTAGTGTCAAACATGGCTGTGGAGTCAGAATTGATAGCAATTAAGGTGTCACTGTGGACAGAGTTGGTAAAACTATACCAATTCTGACTCCAGTTGAATTTACACTTTATATGGCTCTAGTTTAGACTCTAAAAGTTATACAGTGCACTAGATTATAAAATAAAAAAATCATGGTTTTATATTTATTTGTAGGCCATAATGACTTACATAACCTATACATATATAAAAAGAAGTTGTGTATATGTATGTATATCTGGATGAAAGTACAAAAATAAAACAATTAACAGCAAAGTAAATATATGTACACATTCACTATCACCTTGCTTTTTGAGCAAAAATAATGAAGATTTTATTTATATTTGTGAAGATACTTAAGAATTAGTATTTATTAGAATTTATTTGAACTATTGTTCTTGTATTGGTTATTATATAGATAATATATAAGATATCATTTAAGTCCTGTTACTCTCCAACCATCTTCAGGTGTTCGTTTTATTGATAAGGAATACAAGTTGATTTCTGTGTTATTTGCAAAAAATTCGAAATTCCTTAAGGTATTTGCCTCTCATTCGACTTATGAGGGCGTGACACAAGGACATTTTTATGTGGGCCCACCCACAAGCCGAGACTCATGGGTGGTAGGCACAAAAAATGCTTTGATTCCATCGGCATTCCCCCTCAAGGGGGCGCCTCAGGCACTGGGCAATAAACCCAGCCCTGCCCCTTTAAATTAAGGGGACTGGTGTTGCCTGGGGGTCAACGCCATTAATTTACATTAACAAACACATGCCCCAAAGAGCCTATGTTATCAATGTGTTTCGAAATTCCTTAATATTTACATTATTATTTCTGATTTTTAAGATGAGTAATTATCATTTATTTGAACTATTGTTCTTGTATTGGTTATTATATAGACTAGGAACAGAAAACACCCTCCGGGTGTCGTAAAAATTAATTTTTGAAAGACATTGCCTGAGAGTGTGGGAGTTAAAAATTCAATGTCAGAGGGTTTGTATCATAAGTAAGCAAAATCCTCATATCTATTAAAGGAGTAAAAAAAAACAAAAAAACAATTTGAAATGAAAACTGAGCTCCGTCCCTCTCAAATAAAATGTTGCATGCATGTAATAATCAAACAATTATTTTGAATATTTTACACAAAATCGTCGGTATTTATTTATTTGTAAACTTTTTAGTTAACTTCTTGTTGCTGTAAAAAAAAAAAATGGACGAAAGTAAAAAACAATTTTTAAAATTGCTTACTCAAATTTTGGGTGAATATAGCATAAGAAAATTGTGACGTAGAGCTATGACGTAGTTTTTGTTACAGACAGAATTACAGACAATCTCCATTATTAATAGATAATATAAAAGATATCATTTAAGTCCTGTTACTTTCCAACCATCTTCAGGTGTTTGTTTTACTGATAAGTAATAAGAGTGGATTTCTGTGTTATTTGCAACAAATTTGAAATTCCTTAATATTTATATTATCACTTCTGATCTTTTTTTTTTAAGATGAGTAATTGTCATTATCATTTATTGATTTATTTGAAGTATTGTTTTCATGTTGATTGTAAAAGGATATAAAAGAGAAGAGACAAGTTTTGGGTTGTGTACCCTGCAGTCATCATTTGGCTGATAGGAAATATCTTGTATCAATTCTTCTTTTATTCTTTAACCCTTTCAATATAGCATTCATGCTTATTTCTACTGAATTTTAAACAGTCTTCATGTGTTCACTAGCGCTAGTGAAAAGGGGATAGACTCCTGGATGATACCGACTTGAGACCATCCTGTCGACTTTTCTTTTAATCAGATATAGGTCCAAGTATGTATTTACCCAACCCTTCCGCCATGGGCAAGATATAACAAAAGGTCAATTTTTGAGTGGAGTATAGCTGATTTGAAATGAGTTTTCCTTCTCCTAGACTTGTTGCCTAACAAGGCTAAATAATCCAGATTTAGCAACTATTTGCTCCTAGCCGAGGAGGGACAAATGAGTAAGTAAAAGTAAAGTCATCAAGGCGGCCTAATATCAGCCAGACAGCGAGGGAGTCTATCCAGTTTTCACTAGCACTAGAAAAAAGAAGATTGCTTTTGCGTCTGAAGTGGAGCGCCACACCCACCATCAGCTCCTCAACTTTAATGCACAGATCTCTTGAGCTACTAATACACTGAGTTGGTGAGGGCCGTTATTGAACCCGGAATAAGCGTAGATGAATAGAAACAATCCAGTAATTAAGGGCCGGGTTAACTCAGTCGGTAGAGCGTTCGGCTAGAAACCACAAGGTTTCTAGTTCGATACTGGTCCTCGCCGACTCAGCGTATGAGTAGCACAAGGATCTGTGCATTAAAGTTGAGGAGCTGCACCTCAGACGCTAAGATAATCTCCTTGGTCTAGCGCTAGTGAAAAGGGGGATAGACTCCCTCGCTGATTGGCTGACACCGACATTAGGGCGCCCCGACGACTTTACTTACTTACATCAAACATCATTATCATCATTATTATTATTATAATGATGGCACCATCACAGTGCAGATGAAATGCATAATATTGTTTTCTGAGAAAACAAACATTTCAAAATGTACTTTTTTGCCATGTATTCATTCCTTAGTCTTCTTCTCTTCTTTCTCTTTGGAAGTCCGTCGCAGATGACGTCACTCCATGTCTTCAACAGTTGTGGACCCTCTGGTGGCTCGTTAGTCCAATTAGTTATATTTCTTAGTAGAAGACTAATTACAAAATAATCATTTAGGTTTAGTTTCTTTTTTAATGGCATATCAATCTTCATGGGTTGCTTAATGCTAAAGCCATCCTCGTAGAAGAAAAGTAGTGCTACTATTTAACCCATAGCTAGGAGGATGATGGTGTTCATACCTTTCCCAAGGGTATTAATTCAAAAGTGAACATAATGGCACGACTAGGGTTAGTCCAAATTAAGTTTTCCAGTTTTTAAGTGAAGGAAGAGGGAATATATCAAAGTTTGATATATGTTTTATTAAGTAAATACAAAGTTGACATTTTAAAAACAAAGTCCAGGAATCTATAAAGTATTAATAAGCCCATTTTTCAGTCATCTACCTGACAAAGTAAAAGAAAAAAACTAAAAAGTATATCATAAAGCAATGGGTGTCTTGGGTACGACACTAAACGGCATCTAATAGTGAGGTTCCAATTCTAGAGCTCTGGGGAGTGTGGAGTACCCCTTCAATGCCATTACTCCCATGTCAACTGACTCGTAGTGGTAGTATCTGTTAGGGTCGTATCTATGGGTCAAATAGATCTGTTTCCAAGTTTATGTAAATTATTTCTACCAGTTTATTGATACACATGAAGTTAATGATAAATCTAACAGGAAATTATTTCTACCAACACATGAAAAAGAATTTAGTTAAAAAAAAAAAAAAAATAAAAAAAAAAAATGATGCACAAAGTTAAAATCATCTATAAAAAAATTTTTTAAAAGATTTGGCATTAAATAACCCACAAGGGTTGATATGCCGTTAAACCAACCAACCGACCAACTAAACAAAAAGGGTTTTTCTTGTTTGTCAACGGTTTCTGACAGCTTTAATGATTTGTTATAATGCATTTCACATGGCGCTAATACCCTTGGGAAAGGTACGAATCCAATTCTCCCTCCAGCTATGAGTAACAGACTGGTTACCTAGCCATGGCTAAAGAGCCTAATCTAGGAGAAGGAAAACTCTGAATTCAAACCTGTTAAACTCTGCTTAAGAAATTGACCTCATGTTGCATCCTACTTGTGAGGAGGGGTTGGTAAATATATATTCTTTAGTTACTCAGTTGCTGATCAACCTGCACTACGATTTGTTTAGAGTGGTCTGTTGCTTGTGCTATGCAAAGCACACTCTCTCCAACAATACAACATAGCCCATACAGGTGCACCGTGTGCCACACATTAGGTGTTTGATTTGATCGCACGTTTTATCACAAAGTTTGAACTTTTCGGGACATCGGGTATATGGCTGGTTACCATATACCTAGTGGGTTTTGGTGTAGTGAATTTTCTGTTTCAGATTGTTCATTACATTTAAATAGGTATGCCCGCCTAATTAATTAATTATTAATTAATTAACTTTCAAAATTAGGTACGACTTCAATTAAGCACATATTCTCCCAAAAATTGTTGGCTAAAAAAAATAAAAAAAAAAAAAAAAAAAAAAAAGCCATATCATAAACACACCGCATGTGTATTTACTTCTCATATATATATATAAGCAAATCTGGTCAGTATAAGTTATTCTGATCTCTTAAATAAAAGGAAAAAAAAAAAAAGGTGACATTGATACCTCAATAAACAATTTCTAATTAGGAAATTGTTGTATTTAAAAAGGTGTTACTGCTAAGCCCTGATTATAACAAAAGCAAAAGGAACATAAATACATTTTAAGCTGAGTTTATAATATAAGCCAAAAATTACACAAAATCATTTCAGGTTGGAATAAAGTTTGGTTTACGGCATATCAACCTCGGTGGGTCACTTAATGCCGATAAAAAGTTTTGAAATAAATTCATTCTTAATGAATAATCAATTTTCTTTTTTTATAAACATATTTCTATTTAACCAGATTGGAGCCTAACAGGTACTACCACTCTTGCACCTCTTCATCACCATTGCTCCCTGGTTCAGAGTGGACCAGGAAGCAATGGCGATGATGAGGTGCTCTACACTCTCCAAACATCCAGAACTGGAACCTCACCATCAGATAGTTTAACATCATTCCCAGGGCATGAAGACCCTCAGACACTGCCTTCTAGCACTTATATGATGGTTGGGGCAATCATATAGGTGCTGGGGCTTGACATAACCAGCCGATTGATCAGAGGGGGCCTCCCCAACCGCCTGTCTAGCCTAAGTAAGGACCAAAGTGGAGTGTTGCATTTGGAATAAGGTCTATCATCAATAAATCTAATATCTAAAAAGGCAAAAAGAAAAATAGAAAATATGTGCAAATCAGAGAGAGAGAGAGAGAGAGAGAGAGAGAGAGCAGTCATTATCCTTTATGACGTGCCAAGAACATGAATCCCTTTGACTCACTCTCACCATCCATCCCTATCATCACTCTTGGTGTCCAGTGTCCACACAGAGTTGGTGAATATAAGTTTTTGCTGGTCAGCCAACACTGGTGTGTCCATGTGTAGGAGTCAATAAGAGAATGTTATTTATGAATTCATCCTTACTTCTAAAGCAGTGCCCAGAATGCCTTGCTCATCTTACCTGGATGGTTTGTGAGATGGGAGGTAAATGGCCATACAACTGCTGTTTGGTAGGATGATACTTCAAGGACTTATTTCAAACAGCATGCAACATTCTTGTGTAGTTTTTTTTTCTCCTGGCATTTTGCTAAATTCAAAGTGATGCAACCATACAGAGGAATGTGGTGTAATGGCTAGAGTCATAGAAGGACTCATCAACCCAAGTTCAAATCCGAGACGAGGTTGTCTACATTTCACATAACACTAATACCCTTGGGAAAGGTATGCATCCACCTGCGCTCTCTCCAGCTATGAGTAAATAGCAGGACAGTCTAAGAAGAAAAACTCTGAATTCAAATGTTAAACTCAACCAAAAAAAAAAAAAAAAAAAAAAAAATGACCTTGTGTAACATCCTGCTCATGTGGAGGGGGTTGGTAAATATGTATAGTAGTACTGACATGGTTACAGTTTGGAAAAATTCCAGTTTTATAATAGTGTAGCGTTAGTTTCGTATTTGCCTGGTGGAGTTGTCTGCCCGATTTAGTTTGCTGGTGCCCGCTAGGGGGCTATAGTATTTAAGCGCCGGGTTTAAACCCTTTCGGCTCTTTTCCTGTTCCAGTAACTACGAGCCACATGGGGTAGATTTTATCTAACCCCTCTTGTTGGGGCTCCGCCCTCCCCTCACATTACTGTAAGTTATTTACAGCATGGACTATCCTTAGTCTCATGCCTGCACTTTTTGTATATCTTGTACCATTCATGAATGTGTCTTCATCTTTATGTACTCCTTGTTTATGTACCCTTTTACCTATGTACCTTGTATCTCTTCATATCCATGTGCTGTAATATATTAAATGTTTTGTCTGTTAACCTTCGTCGGAGTTATGTATATTCAAAGTATATGTAACTTGGAACCAACCTTACAATAGAAAGCAATTTCATGTCAATAAAGAATAATAGTTTCTAATGTTAACAAGGATGTTGTTTTAATCCCTACATTCTTTAAATCCTGTGACACTGCCGTTGTCAAACTGCATTGGTTTCTTACCTTTCTTTTGAATCACTGTAGCAGTGTGGAGAAGGGGGGATCTGCTGCTTGGGCAACAGCCCATCCTTCATAGTTAAAAAAAAAATTTAATTTGGGACACCACACCATTCTCTTTTACAGATGGAAGGATTCCAACCAAATCTACTTTGATACTCTTTATATTCTATGATTTATAGGGATGTTTCAAAGTCCGCTTGGTGGCTCAAGTAGTTGAGCATTTGGCTAATAGTACCAATGATCAATATTATAGCCTAGATAAAAAAGTTCATTCCAAAAAGGCAAGCAAACACAATGCCTACTTATAAGATTGTCACAACACATTCTTCCTTGACAGCTCATACACAATACACATATTTTCCTTAATAGAAATCTCACATGCAAAGCCTTACTGAAAAGCTAAACTCTGAGAATGTACAGCTACACCCATCAGAGACCCAAACTGTAACATTTAAACTTATATTTGTCATACATATCCACTCCAAACAAAATTCATACAATACCCATTATTACATATTTACCCAACCCTTCTGCCACAGGCAGGATACGACACAACATCAATTTTTAAGCAGAATACCAAATATCAACTAAACATTAAAACAACCTGTTGAGAATTTTCTAAGTCCAGAGCCTCATTCTTATAAGGATTTATCAAAAAATGGCTAAAAAATGGCCTTTTCATTTAAAGTTACCTATTATTTTCCTTAAATACTTCTAATGTTTAATATTACATTTAAACAAAGGCTATCGTTTGGGGCAGATTAAGAAAACGAATGTGACTTCTGGCTGGGTGGAATGAGGTGGTATAGGACATTAAGAGTTAAGTTGAAGGTCCAGTTTAGCCCAGTCTATAGAGCATCCGCCTAGGAAACACAAGGTTCCAGGTTCGATATCAACCCTTGCCAATTCAGTGCATGAGTAGAACAGCTTTGATCTGTGCAGTAAAATGGAGAACGGATGGTAGGTGTGGTGCTCCACCTCAGATGTAAAAAACAATCTAGTGCTAGTGAAAAAGGAATAGACACACTTGCTTTTTGACTGATACCGATAAGAGGTCACTCAGCCGACTTTGCTTTTTTTTACTACTAAGTTAATATAAAACAAGGCTGTTTTCGTCTACAAGAAAATTATTATACATATTCATATTTACTAACTCCTCTGCACAAGTAGGTTGTGACACAAGGTCAATATTTAAACAGAGTTTAACAGGTTTGAATTCAGAGTTTGCCTTCTCCTAGACTGGTTGCCTAATCAAGGTTAAAGAGCCAAGTCTGCCCTACTATTTACCCATAGCTGGAGGAAGAATAGTTGGATGTATACCTTTCCCAAGAATATTACTGTAATATGCAATGCAATTGGCCTCATCCAGGATTTGAACTTGTCTTACCGTGTCCATTTCAGTTCCTATGCCTCCACAAGAAAATAAGTATAGAATACTGAGTATCCAAGAGTTTCTGAACCAGAAGAATATCACTTTGCTGGAGCAACCTCCCTACTCTCCCAACTTGGCTCCATGTGATTTTTTTCTTCCCCCAAGCTCAAGGGGGTCATCAAGGCAACCAGTTTTGAGGATGTGCATGACACCAAAAAGGCCGTCACGACAGAGCTATCGAGAATCCCGGAAAAATCCTTCCAGGAGCGCTTGCAAGCATGGCAGAGAAGGATGGAAAAGTGCATTAGACTCCAGGGAGATTACTATGAAGGGGACAACTTGTAGAAACCAAAGCATCTATATTACCTGTTTATTTAATCTTGAATAGATTGAAATATTATCCAGAGAACACCCACCCCCCATGGGGCCACCTGTTGGCCGTGGGTGGTGACCCATAATGCTTAAGAACAGAATCCTTGTGGATGAGCAGTCCATGACATGCAACATACCACTTAGACCCTTGTTTGGGCTAGTTTGTAGTTTGGATTTGAAATTAATTTTTTGTGACACCAGTCCTGGAACTTTTCTGACATACCTCGTATATGTAAAAGAAACGAGGAAACGTTCAGAGGATCAGCCAAAAATTGAACTTGAAACAGGTCAAGTGATAAATGATTTGTATGTTGGAATGAAGAAGTTAAAATGGTAGCTGTGTTGTTGGTGAGAAAAGAATCTAAAAACAGAATAGGATAGGCTGAAGAGAAAGACGTGTGTATTATGTCAGTGGGTGTGATTGCAGAGAGTAGATGAAGGAAATAGCAGAAAAGTTGGTAGGAAATCACTGTCTCAAGAACATAAGTACAAACAATGCCAGATTTGGCAAGATTCCAACTTCCTCTAGAATTTCAGGTCTCTCAAGATCACAACAGTCATACATGCACTACTAGACTGAAGTGTGCAGTCTCCAACCAGCATTATCAATTCAAGTTTACTCATCTAAATATGCATAGTTAACAAAAATATTTACCCTTGAAAGAGCAAATAACCAAAAAGAGTTCTGTAAAAGTCAGAAAAAAGTTTTATATAGCTCATCAGTTTACTGTACAGATCCCTGTGCTATTCACACACTGAGTTGGCAAGGGCCAGTATCGAACCTGGAACTTGTGATTCCTAGGCTAACGCGCTACCAACTGAGCTAAACTGGCCCTTCATAGTTAGGGTATTTAGTCTGAATGTGAAGGTAATAGCATGACTGGAGTTCAAATCCACTACTTTAGCCATTATGCCATGGGGACTCTCCCATAATATAGATAGATCACAGTAAATAATAACATATACAGATCAATATGTGCACAGGTTGCAAAATAAGGAGTGTATCAAGTCCCACCCCCCATGCACATATAATAAAGTAAAGTCGTTGGGGTGGCCAAAAATCGGTATCAGCCAGACAGCGAGGAAGTTTATCCCTTTTCACTAGCGCTAGACCAAGGAAATTGTTTTGGCATCTGAGGTGGAGTGCCACACCTACCATCAGCTCCTTACTTTACCGCACAGATCCCTTAATTGGCAAGGACCAGTATTGAACCCAGAACCTTGTGGTTCCTAGGCTGATGCTCTACTGACTGAGCTAAACCCAGGTTAAAATCAAAATTGTTCTTCAGGGTGCTACAATTTTATTTTCTGTCTATTTAAAATAAAATCTAAAACATTCTTGAAATGTCATTTTTTTAAGCAAATAGAACCCAAAATGCACAAGATGACATAATAGTCTGACAAGAAGGAAATTTAATAGCAGAGTTCAAGTAGAATTCTATCTCAAATGTGAAAAAAGGTAACTTTAGCAAAAATCTCTTCAGAGAAAAAAGAAAATATATGTGACAAACAACTTGAGACGCTCGTGAAGTAACAGTTATGGTCGTAGCAAATGAAATTGGTGACCCAAGTTCAAATCCTGAACAAGGCTGTTTGCATTTTACACTAATATTCTTCGGAAAGGTATGAATCAAACTATTCTCCCTCTAACTTTGGTTAAAATAGTAGGGTAGGGTAGACTGAGCTTTTTAACTTTGGTATGGCAACCTGTATAAGAGAAGGAAAATTCTGAATTCAAACCAGTTGTGCTTAAAAATTGACAATGTCATATCTTGTTTGTGATGAATGGAGTTAGGTAAATAAATATATATCAAACACTCAGAGAAAAGCCATCTCATTTAAAACAGAGACTGTTTGCCTTTTTTATCAATCACTGCTATGGGTAAATAATAGGGCAGACCGGGCTCTATCTTTGGTATGGCAACCTGTATAAAAAAAGTAAAGTCGACGGGGCGGCCTAAAGTCGGTATCAGCCAGTCAGCGAGGGAGTCTATCCCCTTTTCAATAGCGCTAGACCAAGGAGATTGTTTTAGCATCTGAGGTGGAGCGCCACACCTACCATCAGCTCCTTACTTTACTGCACAGATCCCTGTGCTACTCATACGCTGAGTTGGCGAGGGCCGGTATCGAACTAGGAACCTTGTGGTTTCTAGCCGAACGCTCTACCGACTGAGCTAAACCGGCCCCTTAGACCAGTTATACAACTACTCAGAGTCAGAGTGGACCAATGGTGATGAAGGGGTGCTCCACAATCTCAAAACCTCCAGAACTGGAACCTCACCATCAGATAACGTTTATTCCAGGGACATGAAGACCCTCAGCCACCACCTTCTAGAACATATATGATAAAAAGAGTTGAGGGTTTGCAATAAGAGCAATAGGATTGGGACAATCATATAGGTGATAGGGCTTGACATGACCAGCCGTATGGCAACCTGTATAGAAGGAAAACTTTGAATTCAAATCGGTTGAACTTCAAAATTGATAGTGTCATATCTTTCTTGTAGTGGGTGGAGTTGGGTAAATACAGATATACCAAACAAGTAGAGAAAAGCCATTTTATTTTTTTAAAAATGAGAGGATATTGGCCTTTTTCTTTTTTAACTACTAGCAGCAGCTACCCGGCGTCACCTGGGTAGAGGGGGGGGGTTAAGTTAGTTCCGCTGATCCATTATTACTGAATCATGAGTTGAATCCTCGTTTAAATCCTTATGTAAAAAAAAATAGACCTTGCGTTAACAGCTACTCTGAAAAGAAATGTTAATGTCTACTATCTAAACTATTAAATGAAAAAAAAAAATCCATGTTGTTATCATTTGAATTTTATTTTTTAATTATCTTCAAGAATATAAATCAAATCTTCATTATTTTTAGTCAAAAACCAAGCCCTGATGATATTTAATATGTATATATATTTACTTTGTTGCTAATTGTTTTATTTTCAAGTTTCCTCCGAACATACATATACACACAAGTGCCCTTTATATATGTATAGATAAATGACAGATGACAGGCATGATAACCAAAAAGTTGGTGGGTGTCTTTAGGAAGTATGGAATATAGATCATTCTCATTAAAAAGTATTGGCATGAAGTATCGACTATAAAAAAAAGTCTAAAAATGTTCAACAATAATTTTTTGGAAAAAAAAACAAAAAAAATTTAAACTTTTAATCGATTATTTCATCCATTCTAAGTATTCCCCACACTTAAGAAAAAAAAAATCAACTGTCAAATATTTCCGCCTCTACAAATCAAATGTTCCAGTTCATAATTATGACTGAATAGGAAAAATAAAGTCAACCCACATTGTTGAAAGACGTAACCATTATTATGCCAAGAAACAAAAGACATTAACACACAGCTGTTGTTGTTGTTGTTTTTTTTTTTTAAGGTGTTACCAGTAAAATTCTCAAACTGATAATCAAAATAACAAATAGCTAATCTAAGATAATATACTAACAATGACCTAAACTTCAGAGATTTGCAACTCATTAGTAGCAGCGGTAGAGAGGGTCAGACTCATTGGCAGTATTTCAAATGACCCACAACTGGTCATTATTACAAGTAGAAGAATTTATTTTACCTTTTTTTCTCTTTTTAATTCTATAATAGTTTTAATTCATACACCTAGCTTGCTTTTTCTCTTGTAATGTTTTTTTTTTAATTCCTAACAGATTTGATAACTTATTCATGTTCTATTCTTACACATAAAGTAGTAGTATATATCAAACAAAATAGTACTACACATTTTTCAATCCAATGAGGTAATTGATAATTTTCTCAGGTAACTCAGAGCTACAAAATAATCCTAAAAGCATATAATATATATATCCTAAAAACAAACGTTTTCGGCTAAACTTGCAAATCGATCGGAAAATTAGGGTGACCCAGAAAAAAACAGAACCCACAATTTTTCTAATAAAACTTAATTTTAACTAGGGGTTTTAGGGTTAGTTTAATTGGAAATTAAATTAATAAATTGGGTTCTGTTTTTTTCTGGGTCACAATGTAATATGTTTTAATTTTCCGACCGATTTGCAAGTCCAGCCACGTTTTCTCCCCTCCTCATATCAGTCTCATGACTACAAATTGTATGTAGTAAAAAGAAAGTGTCTTCACATGAAACACGCATGTTTTATCTGAAGATTGTATTTTTTTTTTTTTTTTAAATACATGAAGTTATAGTCATGAGACTGACATGAGGTGAGATAACTTATTCAATTTAGGTTCTTAGTATTATTTGGATTATTCGGACTATTGTCCTAATCTTCATTGTTATCTGTACAACGTTTCGGCCGATGTGCCCTCCGGCCTTCTTCAGAGATGAGGAAAATAATCCGAATAATGCAAATAATACTAATTATCAAGCCTCATCTAAAAGAAATTCAGAGAAAATTTAGGTTCTATCTTGCTCTAGTGTCCAGTATTTAAGTACTTAGCAGATTTAATTAAAAAAAAAAATAAAAAATAAAAAATTTCATAACGATGGGGTCATTTCACACACACCGAAATTCCTTCTCTAAGCTCCCCCCCCCATCCAAAAAAAGAAAAAAAGATTACCAAAAATGAACTTCAATAATGACAAAGTACACTTAAGCATTTTCTTTCCTCAGGTACATCTCTTTATCTAAAACATTACAAAAAGGTTGTTGCTACTGTAAAGCATGCCTGTTTTTCCACACAAAGTCAGTCAAGGAAGCAGACACTAAAGAAAGCGAATCTTTCTTTCCTTCCTACAACTTAACAAGAAGAGAAATGTGATATGCCAATAAAGGATTTTCATTAGGAGGCTAACAAACATTTGATACAGACCTTCCTTCATTCTTACCGTCACTAGTCATCATCATACCTAACCTACCCAGGTATGAGGATCCAGAAATACACACTCAGTGCTACCTACCGATTTAACCACTTACTGAGAAAGAGAGGAACCAAAAAATGAAAGAATATTCGACATTCCATCGCATACTGATTAAATGAACAATTGATACATTACTCTCTAGGAGAGGAATAGGTGGGTGGGTGTACAATGGACCCTCCCCGCACACACACGCAAAAAAAAAAGTGGGGGCTGGAAATATGCCTCAAATGAATTTTTTTTTTTTTTAATTTATTATTAGTTGAAATTTTCAGAAAGATAAAGACAATTACGTTTTTAGGTTTCTAGATTATAATATAACAATAAAGACAATGCCGGGGGATTTTTCACGGATTACTTCCACATACTTGATCTTTGAAAATGAAATTCAGACTAAAGAAGCCGAATTCACCGGTTTGGAATGTCAATGAATGTAGTAGTAGTTTTAATCACGTTCTACACACACACACACACACACACAAAATGAGCAACATTAATTTTACATTCTTACGGTAAAAGAAAAAAAACGAGCAAATATAAAAAAATATTTCATATTTTTCTTTTTATTCCCAATGTATTAATGACATAATATCAAAGATTCGATTATTTCAAAATTTAAACTAGCAGGAAAATAGGAAGAGGAACCGTCTTTAAATTGTGAATGAAATAAGATACTAAGAAATGTTAGAGAGAGAACAGAACTATCTTGTCGACACGAAATATGAATAAAAGAGAAAGAAAAATATTATTCTAAGGAATTGTAGTGGCAGATTTTTGGTAGGGTTCTTCCTTTTTACCTTACGATGCCGGGAACAAATTAGGAATAGAGGAAGAAAACAGACACTGGTGATAGAAGAGAAATAATCTATA
This sequence comes from Doryteuthis pealeii, assembly GCA_023376005.1. Taxonomy (NCBI): domain Eukaryota; kingdom Metazoa; phylum Mollusca; class Cephalopoda; order Myopsida; family Loliginidae; genus Doryteuthis; species Doryteuthis pealeii. Next base: position 13,377,680 of record CM042171.1, on the reverse strand, counting down.
TTATTACAATTACATAAAATACAGCTAGAATATTTCTTTCTTTTCTTTTTTTTTCTAAACTCAATTATAACCATAGTTTTTTAAAGAATTTTTTTTTATTCTTAAAGAAAGAAGACGGAAACAAAAATGCATTGGTTGTGTGGGGGTGCTACATACCAGATGACTAACATCATTTCACATCTGCTGTCTTGACAAGACACAAAATTACAAGAATTAAAACTACATAGACATTTTTATTCTTTTTCAATTATATTTTTTTCTCTCTCTCTCAATTTTTCTAAATTAATCTAACAAAAGAAACAAGTACTACTGTCGCTCGTAAAGTGAAAGTAATTTTTTTTTCTCAAATTTTATTCGTCTAATTTTCCTCTTTTGTGCCAATTAGTTATTTCTTTAATTTAATTCATTTCATAAAGTTATCAAACGTAACATAATGACATTAAGCTTTTTTAAAGAAAGCATATTTATTTAAACTACTACTAATGTATAGACTACCACAGACAGCCGGTATATCATATCTTAATTTATTTAGGCACACAGTCTTTGTTGTTATCCGGAGTTTTATTTATTTATTAATTCATAATAAATCAGCAACAAAAATATCCCCAAATATTTCTATTCAATATTACAAGGGTCATGTTGATGTGATCAACATGATCCCTTTCCTACTGACTAGTATATAATATACTTTTAACCTTTTGTTTGTTTGTTTTTCGGTAATGTACAGTACAGTTACTACAACACATATACCGAATCGATCACCTTTACTATATCAGTCACATTATTTGAAATGGGGACATCACAGTTAGTTGCACATGTAACAAACCTCACGTTGTAGACGAAGGAGAAGAGGCCACATACCGTATATGGCGACCCCTACTCGCTAGAGAAATGTTGGTGATGATGTGGTAAAAATACCCCCACGTATAGATTTACTCCACCTGATTAAATGACAAATTGTATTGTTATGCAAGGGAAAATTTTACAATTAACAATGACACCAAAGAGACACATTACTTTATTTATCTATTATTTTTTTCTATTTTTGGTCACAAACTTGTAGTTTTAAGATCATTCATTTATTTCTCCTCAATGTAGTTCTGCCTTTTTTTCTTTTTCGCCCCTACTCAAAAACCAGGGGAAAAAAGATGCCGGTTCAATTGGTTTGTATTAATTTAGATAATAAAAACCAGGAGATTCTGATAAGATAGACCTTAGATTTAGATTAATGTTCGTGAGAGTTCACAGAAAAATAACAAGTGTGTTTAAGAAAGAAAGAAAGAAAGAAAGGTGCCCCTTTAATTCAGCTTTTTAAAAAGAAGGGATCCATTTTTCCCTTAAATGAGAAGGAAGAAGGCATCGAATGCCGGTACTTCTGTGGAATTGGATTTTTCGCCAAATATTCATTAAAAGACTTTTTTTTATTTATTTATTCTATATCAATAATTGTAATTAATGGAAACAAAAGACTTAAATCTTCCTTATTATCATTTTATAAAGCAAAAAAAAAAAGAAGAGTAAAAGACAATCGCCCCCCTTTTTTTAAATGCATTTTCACATGACTCCAAAATTGCAGGAAAATCGACCATAAATTTTCGGCATGGAACTAAAAAGGAAAAAATGGGATTTTTTTCCTTTTTAAAACAAAAAGATAATTTCATGTGATTTTTAATTTGACATTTGCCTACACATTTGATTTTTCTACTTAAAAGTAATCAAAACAAATTTTATTTTTGAAGAAATGAGAGCAACTTTTTTTTTCTTTTTTCTTTTTTTTTTATTTGGTTGATAAATCAAGTGGAAGCATTTTTCAGGAATTTAGAAATTAAATAATTTATCTTGGAATTAGATATTAAATAGGAACCAAAAATTCAAATTTCAGTCATAAGATGAATTAATAAGATCAAAATTCAAAATGAAATATTTAAAAAAATCAACAATAAGAATATATATTTAAAGAATTTATCATTTAAAGAAATAAAACCGAATTTTTTAATAATAAAAATAATAATATAGATAAAAATTGTTACCATAAAATAAAATTCCTTTTTAAATTACTTCATTAAAATTTTATAAATCGATGGTTTTCATTCGTGTTTTTTTAAGATGTAAAGAAAAATTATAAACAGTAAAAATGTAAATAAATTTCATAGTGAATTAATGAATAAATGATTTTTTAAATTAAAAAAAAAAAAGGGGTAAACTATACATGGGTCATAAAGTAAAATATTGCATTTCCTTTTTTTTTTTTTTTTTTTTTGACAACAAAAAAAAAAACAAAGCTATGATCTTAATTTTAATGACAAAAATAAACAAACATCTCGAACGAATTTAGCAAAACGAAGGAAAAATTAATTAATAAAAAAAATTAAACTAAGGTAATAAAAAGAAAGATAAGGGTTAACATTTATTGCGAACAATACTATCCTTTTGTTATTTTTAAATATATATATGATAGGAAAATAAAGTATGCAAACTACGGATTTTTACTGAATAAAGATTTGGGGAAACGATAGTGAAAAAATGCAGATATTTTTTTTCTTTTTCTAAAAAAAAAAGTTGAATGAACTTCTGGGTTTCTCCCTTGTTTTTTCCTTACCTTGTCTAAGCATTTTAATTCCTCTATAGGGTAGACCGGCTTTTCACACTTTGCACAACGTTTGCTCATTTTGGTAAGTTTTAGCTTATTTTTTATCTCTCTATAGCGTTAAAGGTAGGCTGTATTATTTTTGTGGTCCTCCGAAAGGTAAGAAGAGAGAGATGCAAGTGAACTTTTGACTCAGGCTGATGACAGTGGCAGTAGAGGGGAAAAAAAGCTCCAGGACTTCAAAGTGACGCCAAGAAGTGAATAAAGCAACAAAGGAGGGAGGGGGTTTGAAGAGGAGAAGAGGTGGGTTTAAAGGAAGGAGAGAGGGGTTTGAAGATTACGACAGAGGAGGTTGAAGGGGAGGAGAGAAGGGTTTAAAGGAAGGAGAGAGGGGTTTAAACAAGAGCAGAGAGAGTTTTGAAGGGGAGGAGAGAAGGTTTTGAAGAGAGAGCGGTTTAAGGAGCTCACAGAGGGGGTTGAAGGGCAGGAGAGAGTAAGCGAGAGAGGAAGAGAGAGAGAGAGAGAGAGAGAGAGAGAGAGAGCAAAAAAAGCCTTCGCTCTTATGTAACGAGCATTTTCATTGGCTGATACCGACATCCCGGCTTTGAAAACGCAATAACCACAGCAACGCAACACTAGACCAAAAGATTCTTTTTTTTTAAAACAACAACAATATCAAATAAATGCAGTATTTCTTTAATTCACCATAAACTAGGAAACCCTATAATGAACGAAACCTTGACCGTTAAAACTAACAGGATGTAATTATCTACTGAAAAAAAAAGTGGGTGAGAGAGAGAAAAAAAAAAAAAATTCCACGACGGCATGGATCTCGACTGTATTTGACACGCACGCTTTTGACCTTATATGGTAATTGTAAACACTTACACAAGTTTTTTTTTTTTTTTTCAGTTTAGTATAAATTTAAAAAATTAATGAGCAGTGAAACGTTGATTAAAATATCATAATACTTTCGCTGATTTATATATATTAATAATATTAATTAATACTTTTTTTTAATTATTATTTCAGCGAGATTTTCGATTCTCGGGCTTAGTCTCGTTTCGAATATCACGTTATTTTATTCTTCTATACGCATGCGTGCACATTTCTTTTTATCATGTTGAAGAGAGATGTATGGGAAGTGAGTGCAAAATTTTATCCGCCTCTAAAAATCTTTTTTGATCTTTATCAAAATCACACTTTATATCTAAACTTATTATATACGATGTAATCGTTATTAATACTTAACCTTTGAATTTATACTTCTTGCAAAAAATAGGATGAACGTAATTCATATTTTGTGCAATTATGGTTAGTTTTTTTGTTACAGAATAGAAACAAAACGTGACAATGATAATATAATAATAATGAAATTTATTGTGTACAGTGCACCACAACTCATCAAAGTCTCATGTCTAGTAAATTTATTGGCATCCTTCCGTCTCCTGAAGACGATGGCGTAATGTCCATTTAAAAAAAAATTATTTTATCTGCAGCTGCGTGAGTGGCTGAACAGACCAATTTTTGAATGACAGTCTCTGGCGCAGTGACTGCAAACAAACAGTGATGCTTGCTGGAGTTGCTGTTGTCTCTCCTTCCTTTTGGCTCTCTTTTCCATGGCGGCTTCTTTCCTCTCTTTTTCACTCCTTTTCGTTCCTTGTCTAACGAGGAGCCGCCAGGTCTTCTGCACAAGCCTCCCATAGAATAATGTATTAGTGTCAGGAACATGAACAGTTTACAGTAATAATATACATGTATTTGCACGCGTGTGTGGAGAGGGGTATCAGGTATAGTGTTGGCAGACTACAGGAAGCATGGAGGCTTTGAAAGATGAAAGAAACGGACGCAGGCAGCTTATTCCATGCCTTGGCAATTCTGAGTGGGAAAAAATGTTTCCAAAAGTCATGTGAGCAATGCTGTTTTCTGACTTTGTAGGCATGCCCACGTGTGTTAGAAACATGGAGATATACAACATTTTCTCTGAATTTTTTAGATGAGTCTTGATAATTTGGATTATTCGGACTATTGTCCTCATCTTTCCGTGAAGGCTCCCGATTACGGCAAGAAGGTTCCCGAATTCAAAAAGAAGGTTCCCAAGTTCAAGAAGGCTCCCAAGTCTGACAAGAAATACCTGAAGAAGGCCGGAGGTCACTTCAGCCGAAACGTCATTCAGATAACAATAAAGATGAGGACAATAGTCCGAATAATCCAAATAATACAAGATACACAACAGATATAATATTACGATACTAAAGTGGAAGCACGTGGTGTAATGGTTAAAGTCATGGGAAATGGACTCGTCCAGAGTTCAAATCCTGGACGTGGTAATTGCATTTCACTTAGCGCTAATACTCTTGGGAAAGATATGAATTCTACTCTCCCTCCAGCTATGAGTAAATAGTAGGGCAGACTGGGCTCTTTAACTTTGGTTAGGCAACAAGTCTAGGAGAAGGAAAACTCTGAATTCAAACCTGTTGAACTCTGTTTAAGAAATTGACCTTGTGTCACATCCTGTTCGTATGAAGGGGTTGGTAAATATATATATATATATATATATACTAAAGTGGTCATTTACAAATTTCGTTAAAGGAGAACATTGTTATCCAAAAAGGAGAACTTGGGCAGAAAAATGGGCCGGTTTAGCTCAGTCGGTAGGGTGTCCACCTAGGAATCACAAAGTTCTGGGTTCGATAGCGGCCCTCGCCAACTCAGCATGTGAGTAACACCTGGATCTGTGCAGTAAAGTGAGGAACTGATGGTAGGTGTGGCACTCCACCTCAGATGCTAAAATAATCTCATTGGTCTAACACTTGTGAAAATGAGATAGACTCCCTCACTATCTGGCTGATACTGATATTAGCCCCCCCCCCGACTTATATATATATATATATGAGGGTGAGTTGAAAAGTAATGCTATTTTCTTTATTTCATGTGAAATTTTTTTATAAAATTAAGGCCTATTTTGAGATCCTAACGAGGCTCAGAGCAAGAATCCAACAAGTAAGTCCCAACTTGCCAATGGACAATGTCCTCTTTCTGCATGATAATGCTTGACCACACACAAGTATCAGGACAAGGCAGAAAATCACCTCATTTGGGTGGACAACTTTACCGCATCCTCCATACTCACCAGATTTAGCGCCTTCAGACTATCATCTCTTTGGCCCCATGAAAGAGGGTTTGAGAGGCAAACGTTATTCTAGTGACGTGAAAGTGAAAACTGTAGTGAAGAAGTGGCTCAAAGAACAGTCAACAGAATTCTACAGGTCAGGGATACATGCTCTCAATCGAAGGTGGAACATTGCTATTGAGAGAAACAGTGACTATGTTTGTAATTATACCTGTCCTAAACAAAAAGGCATTACATTTTGAATCACCTATGTGGAGGAGTAGAGATGTGATCCACAGAGGATCAGCTTCATTTTGATGTATGATACATGTTCCTGTGTTAGTAATTATACCTGTCCTAAACAAAATGGCATTACTTTTTTACTCACCCATGTGGAAAAGTAGGGATGTGATCCACAGAGGATCAGCTTCATTTTGATGTATGATACATGTTCCTGGGTTGGTAATTATACCTGTCCTAAACAAAATGGCATTACTTTTTGACTCACCCATGTGGAGAAGTAGGGATGGGATCCACAGAAGACCAGCTTCATTTTGATGTATGATACATGTTCCTGTGTTGTTAATTATACCTGTCCTAAACAAAATGGCATTACTGTTTGACTCACCCGTGTATATATATATATATATATATATATATCATCATCATGTTGACAGCGCAGATTCCCTTGACTTCTCTCACCATAATTCTGATTGGCTATTCCTTCAGATAGGTCTTCTAGACGGCATTTTGGTATCTGCACAGAACTGGCCTTTGTTGGTCAGCCAACACTGGCGTGTTTATGTGTAGGAGTCTATAGTGTTACGTTCACCTATTGTTTCAACGCTATACAGCGCTTTTCCATCAGAAATTTACCAAAGAAAAATGAGAGGATACATGTAAGAACTTGGCAATAAATAACAAAACAACGTATATATATTTATAACATAACATTTAATTCAAATTTGTAAGCTGGGAGGATCATGATACGGACGCCGACAGGCTAGGATTTATAATGTCATTTGGCGGAATTATTTTTTCAAATCAATTTACAAATGTTCATAACGAAAGAAGTCTGTACTTATCTTTTTTCAGTTGATTCATCTTCTGTCGGAGTGACTATTCCAGGTATTATTTCTTTATACGGCAGTCTTAATCATGGTAACTTTCTTCTTGGGAATAATTTTTCTCCCCCTCCGCCACGAGATGTTCGCTGACCAGGTCCCGAGTACTAACTGATACTGACCCTAGGGATCGCTTTTCCTTCCTTCCCCCAACTCGTGATGTCACCTGTCTCCCGGTAGGCTTGGCGTACATGAGTAAGGTAACGAGTGTAGTATCAGTTGTTCGTTTCCCTCCTCAAGGTCGGCTACTTTGCCATGATGAAGCAGAATTCTTCTTCTTCCGGTGAGCTTTAGGGTCACATTCTGGGACTCCCCTCCCCCTCTCCTGGCATCAGCCAGTCTCTAAGAATATTCTAAAAAGTTCTAAATTGTTTATCATTTGATTAAACGTAACAATAGAAGAACATTGCTTCTCCAGCAGTGTCTTGTTCATATGGTTGTGAGATAGGAGATGAGTGGCTATACAGCTGCTATTCTTTCCTCTCTCTTGTGCAAAGGAATTGGTTAGTAGTTTAACCAAACTGTTTATGTGTAGGAGTCTATAGAAGAACATTGCTTCTCCAGCAGTGTCTTGTTCATGTGGTTGTGAGATAGGAGATGAGTGGCTATACAGCCGCTATTCTTTCCTCTCTCTTGTGCAAAGAAATTGGTTAGCAGTTTAACCAAACAGCAGCGAAAGAACATAAAACAATGAAATAAAAATACTATTTCTCAGAATTTTTGAGATGAGGCTTGATAATTAGTATTATTTGGTTTGGTTTGGTTTGGTTTGTTTTGTTTTACGGCATATCAACCTCAGTGGGTCATTTAATGCCGATAAAGTTTTGAAATAAATCAATTCTTAATGGATAATACAATTTTTTTATAAATACATTTTTCTATTTAACCCATAGATGGGACCCTAACAGGCACTACCACTCCAGGTCAGAGTGGACCAGGGAGCAATGGTGATGAAGGGGTGCTCCACATTCCCCAAACCTCAAAAACTGGAACCTCACCATCAGATAGAGTTTAACGTCATTCCCAGGACATGTAGACCCGCAGCCACCACCTTCTAGCACCCATATGATAAAAAGGGGTTGGGGCTTGCCATAAGGGCAATAGGGTTGGGAAAATCATATAGGTGCTAGGGCTTGACGTGACCAGCCGAAGTATTATTTGGATTATTTGTTCAATTGGACACATAGTGTAGTGGATAAAGGCGTTAGGTTAAGACAGTTCTAAGTGACAGTTATCTTTAGGCTGCAGGTTCAATCCTAGTCAAGGGTGACAGTAACATGAAATAATTAACACAGCTTAATACCTGTACCCCAGCTATGGTTAGCGGAATGAGAACAGGATACTCCGTGAATTGAATAATGGGTTGGTTCAAAGTTCCGTGATGGCTCCCAATTACAACAAGAAGGTTCCCAAGTTAGAAAAGAATGTTCCCGAAATACCTGAAGGAGGCCAGAGGGCACATTGGCTGAAACGTTGTACTGATAACAATAAAGATGAGGACAATAGTCCGAATAATCCAAATGATGTAAAATAAAAATAATAAAAGACAAAACTGGAAAGAGTAAATCTATACATATATAAAGAGCAGTTGGTGTGTATGTATGTATGGGTGTATGTCCAGAGGAAACTACAAAAATAATACAATTAACAACAAAGTATATATATATATATATGTAAGTTGAAAATGGAAGTGAATGAAAAATAAAGGAAAGAAAATGTTGAATGGATAAAATAGGATTTATTTTATTTTATTTTACTGACATGTGTTTCGGCCAGGAGTCTATCCATGTATACATGTATTCTATCTATTATTATTTTAAATACAAAATAGAATAAAATAACAATAGTAGAAAAACTACAGAAATTTTTTTCAGTATAGAAAGAAATAACGGCCTTCGTCAGAGTAAATCTTTATTGTTTTAAATCATATATATATATATATATATACACACATTCAGTATCACCAGAGCTTGCTTTTTGTGGAAAAATATTGAAAATTTTATTTATATCTAACTTTTTATTATACCCACCTCTACCTAGGGAATGCTGGGTAGCCAAACAAAGAAGTACGATATAACAACAATACAAACTTTATTGTCTGAGCACGATACAAGCAGAGATGATGAAAGCGCTTGGGAAGTAAGAAAGAGTTCATAATGAATATAAGAGTCACTTACTGATAGTTGGGGGGCAAGTCCTCTCCACTTAATGGACAGAGACACCATGCATCTAGTCCATCTTTTGTGGATGCCAGACACAAAGAGAGAGAAAGAGAGCTTCCCAGGCTGAGTTTAGATACTCAGCTAGTAGAGCTACCTAGTCGCGAAACCCTGGCAGCAAGGGAAGATAACCCTTTTGAAGCAGGTCCATCCCATCAAGGGCAGACAATTGCTACACTTTCATTCTAAAACACTTGGTAGTGTGCTGATTTACACCGTGAATGTGGAGTTAACAAGAGTTAGAATCAGGAAATACTTGAACACAACTTGGAATTTCAAATAACACCGAATTGTTACATTTATACATACAAGAAAATACACTTGTAATAATTGTTGTTGCAAATAATAGTATTGTTGGCGGTAAATATCAATCATATCTTCTTATTATAATGGAGATTATGTGTTTGTTTGTCTGTAACCGAAACTATATCACTACTCAAGTCACTATCCATTTAGTTATTATACATCACATTCTTAATGAATCATTTTTATTTAAGCCTCAATTATTAATAAAATTGTTTTTCATTATTAATACTGCTGGCCATATCTATGTACTAATAGCATGCAATTGTATTTATATATACAACAAATAGCAGTTTACAGTGTGAACGGCAAGCCTAATTTGCATATTGATATTTAAAATTTGATTTTAATAAATATCTGCTTGGTATTGTTGATTTCTAATTATTTGATTTTATCTTAATGAATTTGAGCAAAAATCTCGGAGATAAATCTTAAAAGAAATCAATTAACAAAAAGAAACTGTAATTTTATTCTTTACTTCCTAATTTAACTAAATAGTTAAATTAGAAAAGTTTAGCAATGAAAGACGGGGGCGATGGAAGAAGAAGCTACAGCTGTTATATTTTTCGATTATACTCCTCTCTGTTTCAAATCATTTTATCTGCATTCTTATTTAGTTTCTTTAGACTTTCTAATTTAATATAATATATTATGACATTAATACTTGCACCCGGAGGGTGTATATATATGCTAGTAAATATAATGAATACAGTTCCACTTAATTGAGTCCTTGTAAAGTCTATGGTAAGTTATTGATTTTACAATGGCCCTTTTGTATTTCTGCTACTATCCGTTGAATTAGGGAACAACGTTATTTACATCCGACCCCAAGACACGCTGGTTGTAAAGAGGAATATTTCTATCTTCAATTGATCCCGCCAAAAATTGCAGGCCTGTGATTGGTTGGTTTGAAAAAAGGCATGTTGACCAAGGGAGATAACCCACCTAACTTAAAGTAAAAATGATAATTCTTCCAGGCTGTAATCATGTCAGTACTATTGTATGGTTTCATCACTTTTACTGGAGAAAAAGCTGGATGGAAACTATACAAGAATGCTGCATGCTGTTTTGAACAAATCCAGTAAGCAGTACCCCACAAAACAGCAGTTGTATAGCTACTTACCTCCCATCTTACTTAAACCATCCAATTAAGATGAACAATTGAGAAACCGTTATTTCAAAGCAAACAATATGAAAGATCTATTTGGAAATGTCAACATGGAGAACATTCTGACCTTTTTGAGGGAAATAAAATTATACCATAGAATAGAGACGACAACAACAACTTAACCAAAACATGCAACATGATCCCCAATGGTGCTAACACCAATTACTAAAAAGTATAAATATAAATATGTAACATATATTACTTCCTAACTGTTTGGCATGACATAGCCCCAGATGGGTTGATATGCTGTTAAAATCAATAAACAAACAAAGAAACAATACAAGCTTGGCACTGCTAGAGAAGTAAAGACAAATATGCATCATTCTAGTTGACCAAGGGAGATAACCCACCTAACTTAGATCTATTTTTTTAGAGTAGCACTTCTCCATCATCTGAACATCTTGATGGAAGCACTCCTCTTTACTTGTCACTCACTCCACCAAAATTTTCAGGAAATAATCTAAGTGGGAATGCAGGAAGTGAATTTTTAACGACATTCAACATTGCATTTCAAGAAGGTTATTGACATCCTGCTTATATGCAGATTACTTTGGAGGCACCCATGGTGTAATGGTTATTGTCGTAGGAAATGGACTTAGTGACTCAAGTTCAAATCCTGAATGAGGCTGTTTGCATTTCACATGTAATAGGATGTTTTCATGGGGACTCATATAATTTCTCAGGTTATAAGCAATTAACTCTTAACATCCTGTTGAGAAGTCCACAGACAGTTCCTATAACCATTTATCAAAAAAATGGCTAAAAATGGCCTTTTCATTTAAAGTTAACTGTTATTTCCCATAAATCAAAGACTTCTAAATATGTTTAATATTACATTTCAACTAAGTCCAGAGCCCATTCCTATAACCATTTATCAATAAATGGCTAAAAATGGCCTTTTCATTTAAAGTTAACTGTTATTTCCCATAAATCAAAGACTTCTAAATATGTTTAATATTACATTTCAACTAAGTCCAGAGCCCCATTCCTATAACCATTTATCAATAAATGGCTAAAAATGGCCCTTTCATTTAAAGTTAACTGTTATTTCCCTTAAATTAAAGACTTCTAAATATGTTTAATATTACATTTAAACAAAGTCCAGAGCCCCATTTCTATAACCATTTATCAATAAATGGCTAAAAATGGCCTTTTCATTTAAAGTTAACTGTTATTTCCCATAAATCAAATACTTCTAAATATGTTTAATATTACATTTAAACAAAGCCCAGAGCCCCATTCCTATAACCATTTACCAATAAATGGCTAAAAATGGCCTTTTCATTTAAAGTTAACTGTTATTTCCCATAAATCAAAGACTTCTAAATATGTTTAATATTACATTTAAACAAAGTCCAGAGCCCCATTCCTATAACCATTTACCAATAAATGGCTAAAAATGGCATTTTCATTTAAAGTTAACTGTTATTTCCCATAAATCAAAGACTTCTAAATATGTTTAATATTATATTTAAACAAAGTCCAGAGCCCCATTCCTATAACCATTTATCAAAAAAATGTCTAAAAATGGCCTTTTCATTTAAAGTTAACTGTTATTTCCCATAAATCAAAGACTTCTAAATATGTTTAATATTACATCTCAACTAAATCCAGAGCCCCATTCCTATAACCATTTATAAAAAAAAATGGCTAAAAATGGCCTTTTCATTTAAAGTTAACTGTTATTTCCCTTAAATTAAAGACTTCTAAATATGTTTAATATTACATTTAAACAAAGGCTATCATTTGGGGTGGATTAGGAAAATGAATGTGACTTCTGGCCAGGTGGAATGAGGTGGTATAGCACGTTAAGAGTTAAATTCAGGTGAAGAAGACAACAACAATTGAAGATAAAAAAAACATATATTCAAAAAGGTACAAGTAGAAGTGGGTGCGTTGAATAGAAGTATCAATAGTGGTAGTCTTGCTAGTAATAGGCGCTTGTACCACCACAGTCTCGAGTATTTATGGGAGACACTATCCAATCAGATTATAGTGAGGGGGTACCTAGGTATTTGCATATTCATTACATCAGAAGGAAAGGGATTATTGTTGTTAATTGAACAGACTCCAGTTGAAAAACTTTTTTCATTTTCTTATTTCCCTCATTGGCCAGGTTGTCTGATGTTTTTGACATCACTGGCCACAATGCCCTTCCATTTTATTTTCGATCTTGGCCTTCTCCATTTTTGTGGGGAGGGGAGGAAGAAGCAGCTTCTCTTATGTATTTACCAAACCTTTCTGTATGAGCAGGATGTGACACAAGGTCAATTTTCAAATGGAGTTTAACAGGTTTTAATTCAGAGATTTCCTTCTCTTAGACTGGTTGCTAAACCAAGGTTAAAGAGCCCAATCTGCCTTACAATGTACCCATAGCTGGAGGGAGAATAATTGGATTTATACTTTTCCCAAGGGTATTAGCGCTATATGAAATATATAGGGTAGCAAGAGGTTTGATGTTTTAGTAAGGTCAATTTTCAAATGGAATTTAACAGGTTTGAATTCAGAGATTTCCTTCTCTTAGACTGGTTGCTAAACCAAGGTTAAAGAGCCCAATCTGCCTTACAAAGTACCCATAGCTGGAGGGAGAATAATTGGATTTATACTTTTCCCAAGGGTATTAGCGCTATATGAAATATATGGAGTAGCAAGAGGTTTGATGTTTTAGTAAGGTCAATTTTCAAATGGAATTTAACAGGTTTGAATTCAGAGATTTCCTTCTCTTAGACTGGTTGCTAAACCAAGGTTAAAGAGCCCAATCTGCCTTACAAAGTACCCATAGCTGGAGGGAGAATAATTGGATTTATACTTTTCCCAAGGGTATTAGCGCTATATGAAATATATGGAGTAGCAAGAGGTTTGATGTTTTAGTAAGGTCAATTTTCAAATGGAATTTAACAGGTTTGAATTCAGAGATTTCCTTCTCTTAGACTGGTTGCTAAACCAAGGTTAAAGAGCCCAATCTGCCTTACAAAGTACCCATAGCTGGAGGGAGAATAATTGGATTTATACTTTTCCCAAGGGTATTAGCGCTATATGAAATATATGGAGTAGCAAGAGGTTTGATGTTTTAGTAAGGTCAATTTTCAAATGGAATTTAACAGGTTTGAATTCAGAGATTTCCTTCTCTTAGACTGGTTGCTAAACCAAGGTTAAAGAGCCCAATCTGCCTTACAAAGTACCCATAGCTGGAGGGAGAATAATTGGATTTATACTTTTCCCAAGGGTATTAGCGCTATATGAAATATATGGAGTAGCAAGAGGTTTGATGTTTTAGTAAGGTCAATTTTCAAATGGAATTTAACAGGTTTGAATTCAGAGATTTCCTTCTCTTAGACTGGTTGCTAAACCAAGGTTAAAGAGCCCAATCTGCCTTACAAAGTACCCATAGCTGGAGGGAGAATAATTGGATTTATACTTTTCCCAAGGGTATTAGCGCTATATGAATATATGGGGTAGCAAGAGGTTTGATGTTTTAGTAAGGTCAATTTTCAAATGGAATTTAACAGGTTTGAATTCAGAGATTTCCTTCTCTTAGACTGGTTGCTAAACCAAGGTTAAAGAGCCCAATCTGCCTTACAAAGTACCCATAGCTGGAGGGAGAATAATTGGATTTATACTTTTCCCAAGGGTATTAGCGCTATATGAAATATATGGGGTAGCAAGAGGTTTGATGTTTTAGTAAGGTCAATTTTCAAATGGAATTTAACAGGTTTGAATTCAGAGATTTCCTTCTCTTAGACTGGTTGCTAAACCAAGGTTAAAGAGCCCAATCTGCCTTACAAAGTACCCATAGCTGGAGGGAAAATAATTGGATTTATGCTTTTCCCAAGGGTATTAGCGCTATATGAAATATATGGGGTAGCAAGAGGTTTGATGTTTTAGTAAGGTCAATTTTCAAATGGAATTTAACAGGTTTGAATTCAGATTTCCTTCTCTTAGACTGGTTGCTAAACCAAGGTTAAAGAGCCCAATCTGCCTTACAAAGTACCCATAGCTGGAGGGAAAATAATTGGATTTATACTTTTCCCAAGGGTATTAGCGCTATATGAAATATATGGGGTAGCAAGAGGTTTGATGTTTTAGTAAGGTCAATTTTCAAATGGAATTTAACAGGTTTGAATTCAGAGATTTCCTTCTCTTAGACTGGTTGCTAAACCAAGGTTAAAGAGCCCAATCTGCCTTACAATGTACCCATAGCTGGAGGGAGAATAATTGGATTTATACTTTTCCCAAGGGTATTAGCGCTATATGAAATATATGGGGTAGCAAGAGGTTTGATGTTTTAGTAAGGTCAATTTTCAAATGGAGTTCAACAGGTTTGAATTCCGAGATTTCCTTCTAGTAGACTGGTTGCCAAACTAAAGTTAAAGAGCCCAATCTGCCTTACAATGTACCCATAGCTGGAGGGAGAATAATTGGATTTATACTTTTCCCAAGGGTATTAGCGCTATATGAAATATATGGAGTAGCAAGAGGTTTGATGTTTTAGTAAGGTCAATTTTCAAATGGAATTTAACAGGTTTGAATTCAGAGATTTCCTTCTCTTAGACTGGTTGCTAAACCAAGGTTAAAGAGCCCAATCTGCCTTACAAAGTACCCATAGCTGGAGGGAGAATAATTGGATTTATACTTTTCCCAAGGGTATTAGCGCTATATGAAATATATGGAGTAGCAAGAGGTTTGATGTTTTAGTAAGGTCAATTTTCAAATGGAATTTAACAGGTTTGAATTCAGAGATTTCCTTCTCTTAGACTGGTTGCTAAACCAAGGTTAAAGAGCCCAATCTGCCTTACAAAGTACCCATAGCTGGAGGGAGAATAATTGGATTTATACTTTTCCCAAGGGTATTAGCGCTATATGAAATATATGGAGTAGCAAGAGGTTTGATGTTTTAGTAAGGTCAATTTTCAAATGGAATTTAACAGGTTTGAATTCAGAGATTTCCTTCTCTTAGACTGGTTGCTAAACCAAGGTTAAAGAGCCCAATCTGCCTTACAAAGTACCCATAGCTGGAGGGAGAATAATTGGATTTATACTTTTCCCAAGGGTATTAGCGCTATATGAAATATATGGAGTAGCAAGAGGTTTGATGTTTTAGTAAGGTCAATTTTCAAATGGAATTTAACAGGTTTGAATTCAGAGATTTCCTTCTCTTAGACTGGTTGCTAAACCAAGGTTAAAGAGCCCAATCTGCCTTACAAAGTACCCATAGCTGGAGGGAGAATAATTGGATTTATACTTTTCCCAAGGGTATTAGCGCTATATGAAATATATGGGGAGGTTTGATGTTTTAGTAAGGTCAATTTTCAAATGGAATTTAACAGGTTTGAATTCAGAGATTTCCTTCTCTTAGACTGGTTGCTAAACCAAGGTTAAAGAGCCCAATCTGCCTTACAAAGTACCCATAGCTGGAGGGAGAATAATTGGATTTATACTTTTCCCAAGGGTATTAGCGCTATATGAAATATATGGGGTAGCAAGAGGTTTGATGTTTTAGTAAGGTCAATTTTCAAATGGAATTTAACAGGTTTGAATTCAGAGATTTCCTTCTCTTAGACTGGTTGCTAAACAAGGTTAAAGAGCCCAATCTGCCTTACAAAGTACCCATAGCTGGAGGGAATAATTGGATTTATGCTTTTCCCAAGGGTATTAGCGCTATATGAAATATATGGGGTAGCAAGAGGTTTGATGTTTTAGTAAGGTCAATTTTCAAATGGAATTTAACAGGTTTGAATTCAGAGATTTCCTTCTCTTAGACTGGTTGCTAAACCAAGGTTAAAGAGCCCAATCTGCCTTACAAAGTACCCATAGCTGGAGGGAGAATAATTGGATTTATACTTTTCCCAAGGGTATTAGCGCTATATGAAATATATGGGGTAGCAAGAGGTTTGATGTTTTAGTAAGGTCAATTTTCAAATGGAATTTAACAGGTTTGAATTCAGAGATTTCCTTCTCTTAGACTGGTTGCTAAACCAAGGTTAAAGAGCCCAATCTGCCTTACAAAGTACCCATAGCTGGAGGGAGAATAATTGGATTTATACTTTTCCCAAGGGTATTAGCGCTATATGAAATATATGGAGTAGCAAGAGGTTTGATGTTTTAGTAAGGTCAATTTTCAAATGGAATTTAACAGGTTTGAATTCAGAGATTTCCTTCTCTTAGACTGGTTGCTAAACCAAGGTTAAAGAGCCCAATCTGCCTTACAAAGTACCCATAGCTGGAGGGAGAATAATTGGATTTATACTTTTCCCAAGGGTATTAGCGCTATATGAAATATATGGGGTAGCAAGAGGTTTAATGTTTTAGTTTTAAAAGGTGGCAATGGTTATTCCTGGTGCGTGTTCTTAGGCTTTACTTTTAACCCCATCATATTTGGTGGTCATGCTGAAAAGGAATTCACAGAGAGAAAAGGAAGAGACAAAGACGAAAGGTATTTTTAAGATTTAGGCTTTATTCACGGGCCATAGCCACCATGTGGTAAGGAAACCCTAAGAACACACACAAGGAATAACCACAGCTACCTTTTAAACCTAAAACATTAAAACTCTTGCCACCCCACATATTAAAACATTATATCGTTCTAACTTAGTCCTTAACTGGGATAAGACACTATTACTGGCCAGGAAGATATTTCCTTACCACATGGTGGCTATCTTCCTGGCCAGTAGTAGTGTCTTGTCTCAGTTAAGGCCTAAGTTAGAATGATATAATGTTTTAATATATGGGGTGGCAAGAGGTCTAATGTTTTAGGTTTAAAACGTAGCTGTGGTTATCCCTTGTGCATGTTCTTAGGATTTACTTTTAACCCCATCTTATTTGGTGGTCACGCTGAAAAGAAAGGATTCAAGGAACGAAAAGAAAGAGACAAAGACAGAAGGTGGTTTTATTATTTAGGCTTTATTCATGGGTCATAGCCACCTCATGGCAAGGAAATTTCTCCCTAGCCAGTAGTGGTGTCTTGTCCCAGACAAGGCCTAAGTCTTAAATGGCTGAGAGATTCTCATGGGAGTCGGAAGTGGGTCCTTTTTTTTTTTGCATATGCACAGAGGGTTCTTCCAGTGAAGTAACCCAATGTTTTATAAGAACCAGAGTTAATACTCTGTGAACCTCTTATAATACTAAATAACATTCATACTGTTCATTTATAATACTTCATCAGGGAATTTTCATTCACACAAAAATATATAAACTCAAATGTAAAAAATAAACATAAGTAACCAATATCATATTAAGTAACCCAATGTTTTATAAGAACCAGAGTTAATACTCTGTGAACCTCTTATAGTGGTTTTATGATTTAGGCTTTATTTAGGGGACATAGGCACCATGTTCCTGCACATGCACAGAGGGTTCTTTCAGTGAAGGCTCATGGGAGTTTGTTATTTTAAAAAATCTTTTTTTAGTTTAATTTCATTTTAACTCTCACAAATGCAACCAGCCTCATCTAAGATGTCTATTTCCAATGATGATAACCATTACACCATTGACACCTCCTGTGTATTCATTATGTAGAACATAGGCAACAACCTGTTGGAAAATATTTAGGTACAAGTTTTTTTCATTTATTATTAAACATAATGATTAATTATTTTTTAATTTATTATTTTTTTTTATTTTATCATTTTATTTTTAAAAGGGTTTTATAATTTGCTTGAAGCATTGTGTTTATATTGGTTTGGCGGTTGGTTTTGATGGCTATCACAATGCAAGTGTAAAGAAAAATAAGGTAACTATGGTGTTGTTTGTTAACTTGTAATTTTTTAAATAATTCTTAATATTTCAAGATAAAAATCTCTTCAACAGAAGATCTCCAAAACTGAAGTTGTTGCTAGTGACTGTCCATTTTATTTTTATTTATTTTATTTATTCATTGTTTTATTTTATTTCATTTTATTTATTTTTATTCTAATTTATTTTATTTTATTATTTTATTTTATTTTATATTTTATTTATTCTTATTTTATTTTTATTTTTATTTATTTTATTTTTATTTTATCTTATTATTTTATTTTATTTTTATTTTTATTTATTTTATTTTATTTATTTTTAACTTTATTTTATTATTTTTCATTTATTATTGAACATCATGATTAAGGCAATAATTAAGACAAAGTCAGAAATTATAGAATATTTTGACATCTGTCCCAAATCAATAATGAACAGTTTTTTTATTAGGTTACTTTTACACACACAAAAATTCATTGGCTTTTAGTGGGTACATGCATGACTTATTGAATTATATGAGTGTCTTTCTATTTTTTTTAATGTTAAATTGAATATGATCTCTTTTAAAACAGTTACAAACAATAAAACATGGATGTATCTTATTTGGAGGTTGTTTTAAAAAAATATCTTGATATATTGGTCCAAAAATGTTTCTTGATATGTTGAGTCAAGAATGTTTCTTTATATGTTGGCTCAAGAATGTTTATTTATATATTGGCTCAAGAATGTTTATTTATATATTGGCTCAAGAATGTTTCTTGATATGTTGGCTCAAGAATGTTTATTTAATATATTGGCTCAAAAATGGTTATTTATATATTGGCTCAACAATGTTTATTTATATATTGGCTCAACAATGTTTATTTATATATTGGCTCAACAATGTTTATTTATATGTCGGCTCAAGAATGTTTCTTGATATGTTGGCTCCAGAGTGTTTATTTATATATTGGCTCAAGAATGTTTATTTATATATTGGCTCAAGAATGTTTATTTATATATTGGCTCAAGAATGTTTATTTATATATTGGCTCAAAAATGTTTATTTATATATTGGCTCAGAATGTTTCTTGATATGTTGGCTCAACAATGTTTATTTATATATTGGCTCAAGAATGTTTATTTATATATTGGCTCAACAATGTTTATTTATATATTGGCTCAACAATGTTTATTTATATATTGGCTCAAGAATGTTTCTTGATATGTTGGCTCAAGAATGTTTATTTATATATTGGCTCAACAATGTTTATTTATATATTGGCCCAAGAATGTTTCTTGATATGTTGGCTCAAGAATGTTTCTTGATATGTTGGCTCAAGAATGGTTATTTATATATTGGCTTAACAATGTTTATTTATATATTGGCTCAACAATGTTTATTTATATATTAGCTCAAGAATGTTTCTTGATATGTTGGCTCAAGAATGGTTATTTATATATTGGCTCAAGAATGTTTATTTATATATTGGCTCAAAAATGTTTCTTGATATGTTGGCTCAAGAATGTTTATTTATATATTGGCTCAAGAATGTTTATTTATATATTGGCTCAACAATGTTTATTTATATATTGGCTCAACAATGTTTATTTATATATTGGCTCAAGAATGTTTCTTGATATGTTGGCTCAAGAATGTTTATTTATATATTGGCTCAAGAATATATTGGCTCAACAATGTTTCTTGATATGTTGGCTCAAGAATGGTTATTTATATATTGGCTCAAGAATGTTTATTTATATGTTGGCTCAATAATGTACCTGGATATGTTGGCTCAATCATGTACCTAGAGATGTTGGCTTAAGAATGTTTATGTAGAAATGACAATTTTAATTATTAAGCCACAAATACTTAAATTACATAAAGAAGAGTCCTGAAGTCAGAAGCAAATAAGCGGTCGCTGGAGTTGGAGTTAATAAAAATACAACTCCAGTTGAATTTACACTTTATATAGCTCTAGTCTAGTCTGTAAAGTTATACAGTGCACACTCCTGTTATATTATTAAAAAATCATAGTTTTCTGTTTATTATGAATTGTAATCACTTAAAAAAAGAGTCCTGAAGTCAGAGGTAAATAAGGGATCACTGGAGTTGGAGTTGATAAAAATACAACTCCAGTTGAATTTACATTTTATATAGCCCTAGTTTAGTCTGTAAAGTTATACAGTGCTCACTCTTTGTAAACAGATTATAAAAAGTCATGGTTTTATATTTATAAAAAGGAGTTGGAGTCAGAAGTGTGGACCAGGTATCCAATAAGCACCCCAGCTGGGAGCTGTTTTGAAAAGAACACCTTTTGCTTTTCACTGTAAACTCCCGGTTGTTTGTTTACAAACAACAGACAATTTTTTTTGCATTAGAATTTCTCTGTAAAATTTATTAAAAGTTTGTTCATGTATATTTACAACCCAAAGGCACGTTTTTATACTAAAATAGTTTTCGATTTTAATAAAAAAAATTTAGTTATTTCATGTTGTTGTTAATTTAATAGGAATTTTTTTTAAATTATAAAACTTTAAATGAAAGACACGTTTTTATATTAAAATAGTTTTTATTTAATCAGAAGAGAAATGCAGAGATGTCTATTTAAATGGAAATAGTTTTTATTTACAAAATATTTTTTATGTTTATTTAAATAGAAGGATGTTGTTCGGAAATGGTATCACACAATTTATAAAGTTTATTTTCCATGTGCCTCTCATACCACAACCAGAAGTGTATGGTGAAATGTAAAAGGTATTCTTTTCAAAAGAGCTCCCGGCTGGGGTGCCTATTGGATACTTGGTCCAGAAGTGCCAAAAATAGAAGAGTCAGAATTGGAGTCCATGGATTTGTGTTCTGATTCCACGGCCCTGTTAAATAATGTTCAACAGTAGACTGTATAAGTTAAAAAGAGCTTTGAAGAGACACTTCTAGGATTTCCCTAATATCATTCAAAAGATGAATTCAAAGTTAAAATATATATTTCCTTCTATTTTACTTCTTACTTAAGTAGACTTGCCATTCTCGACTAAAACAGGATGTCAAGTCTCAAAAAGACGCTTCAGCAGGAAGTGCGTAGGTGAAGCAGTCTTTTCTTGTGCATCTGTTAATATTCAAAATTTTGATATTTAACGAAAGATTTGTACGTCATTCTTTTTCTATATTTGTCTGTTAGAAACTTCAATCCTTAGAGCCAAGAAGTGTTGGCTGAAAAACATTTTAATTGGCTTCAAACATATTATTTCATTGGGATCTGATTAGCTACTCTTACTAATCACCGCCCTGTCGGCTAAGGCGTTAGAATACACTGACTGCACCCCAGCGGAGGGGTAAGACTCCCCCAATGGGGCCACCTGTTGGCCGTGGGTGGCAACCCATGATGCTTATATATATATATATATATATATATATATATATATATATATATATATAGTTAATCCTTTGTTAGTGTTGGAGAAATGAGAGTAAAGTGCTCAATTACTTCTGTAAGAGCTGTATTTATTTATTATAGTGTACAATACATTTAAGGTGCATTATTTCTTGACTCATCCTCATATATATATATATATATATATATATATATATAACTGATACTATGTGGAGAAGTAACGATGTGACCCACAGAGGACCACCTTCATTTTCCAGTGTTGGTAAATGTATTGTACACTATAATAAATAATTTATATTTATATTTGTTATATCGCTGTCTTATCATTGTGAAATTTGTATCCACTAATCATTGTAATCAATTTCACCTGTAAGTCACCATTTTCATTTAAAATCTTATATATATATATATATATATATATATATATATACAGATGAGAGGTATCCAAAACTTGGTAGTAAGGGATGATTCTATATGTGATTTCTAAGATATACTGTATTATTATTGTATGATCCAGTATGTATAAATACAGTGAATCTTTAAATCACTAAAAAGAGCTCAATGTATCATAAACTTTTTAGATTATATACAGAGCAATATTTATCTTTGAAAGGAAGGAAAAACTCAACACCGTTATTTCATAATAAATTTATTTCGTCCAAAATTGGGGCCTTTATAAATCTAAGTTGATTTAATATAGCTCCCCAAAATTTCTTTTCATCAGATCAAGATCTACCATCTGATGAGACAAAATTTTGGGGAGCTTTTCCTTCCTTTCAAAGATATATATATATATATATATATATATATATATATATATACATATATATAGGGTCATCCACAGACACGTATTTCGACTTATCAAGTCTCTTCAGTGTGGGTAGACATTTTGTAAGCTACCTACAGCCGGAATTGAACTCCGGTCGGTTGGGTGTCAGTCCGGCACCTTAACCATTAGGCTGTCTTCACTTACAGAATGGGAAGGGGATTTTAACTGTTTTAATACACACATCGCTTTGTGTGTAAAGGCCGTCACAGAGTGCTCCATTCCTTATATAGAAGAGCGTTAAAACTTTCTTTTATTCAGTCTTGTTACTTAATAGACAAAGCTTATAAAAGGTTTAATTGATTGGCAAAAATGTTTTGGTTCATTTCCAAGATTGACTCAATGAATGCTTATGATTCCATTTTATCTTTAATCGTTTGGTGTTGTAATCTGACATAAAAACCTGTTGAACTACATTCATCCATACAAATGTTGATTCAGTCATGTTTATATTGTTATGCCATCAGGTAAGATATTGAAACCACTGTTTACAGTTTTTTGCCATAATAAGTATTGGTTTTAGTTGGTTGGTTGGCTGGTTGGTTGGCTGGTTGGTTGGTGGGATGTTTGGTTGGGTTTTACGGCATGTCAACTCTTGTTGGGTCATTTTAGTTGAAGATGTTTTTGTTTTACTCATTTTTGATGGCTGGTTGGTTGGGTTTTATGGCATGACAACCCTTGTTGGGTCATTTTATGCCGAAGAAGTTTTGTTTTATTAATTCTTGATGGGTACTCAATTGTTCTTTTTGTCTCATAACTGTCTGTGAAATACTTGTAGTTGATTAGATGTTTGGTTGGTTGGTTGCGTTTTACGGCATGTCAACCCTTGTTGGGTCATTTTATGCCAAAGAAGTTTTATTTTATTAATTCTTGATGGGTACTCAATTGTTCTTTTTGTCTCATAACCATCTGTGAAATACTTGTAGTTGATTAGATGTTTGGTTGGATGTTTGGTTGGTTGGGTTTTACGGCATGTCAACCCTTATTGGGTCATTTTATGCCGAAGAAGTTTTGTTTTATTCATTCTTGATGGGTACTCAATTGTTCTTTTTGTCTCATAACCGTCTGTGAAATACTTGTAGTTGATTGGTTGGTTGGGTTTTACGGCATGTCAACCCTTATTGGGTCATTTTATGCCAAAGATGTTTTGTTTTATTAATTCTTGATGGGTACTCAATTGTTCTTTTTGTCTCATAACTGTCTGTGAAATACTTGTAGTTGATTGGATGTTTGGTTGGTTGGTTTTACGGCATGTCAACCCTTGTTGGGTCATTTTATGCCAAAGAAGTTTTATTTTATTAATTCTTGATGGGTACTCAATTGTTCTTTTTGTCTCATAACCGTCTGTGAAATACTTGTAGTTTATTGGATGTTTGGTTGGTTGGGTTTTATGGCATGTCAACCCTTGTTGGGTCATTTTATGCTGAAGTTGTTTAGTCAAAGATGTTTTTGTTTTTATTCATTCTTGGTGGTTTCTCAATTTTTTCAAACCCATTTGTTTCAATTTAACCCATAGATGGAACCCTAACAGGTACTACCACCCCAGTTTGTTGATAGATTGTTTTGTTTTACGGCATTTTTTTCAAATACATTTCTTTCTTTTTAACCCATAGATGACATCCCAACAGGTACTACCAGTCCAACTAGTTGGTTGCTATGTTTTACGGCATTTTTTTTACATTTCTTTCTTTTTAACCCATAGATGACATCCCAACAGGTACTACCACTCCAACTATTTGGTTGCTATGTTTTACGGCATTCTTTTACATTTCTTTCTTTTTAACCCATAGATGACATCCCAACAGGTACTACCACTCCAACTAGTTGGTTGCTATGTTTTACGGCATTTTCTTTTTACATTTCTTTCTATTTAACTCATAGATGATTATTTGAACGGTTGGTTTATTTTACGGCATTTCAACTCATTGGGTCAATTTATAACAAAGAAATTCTTATTTTATTAATTCTTGATGGGTAATCATTTTTTTTCAAACACATTTGTTTCTATTTAACCCATAGATGGAACCCTAACAGGTACTACCCCTCCGAGTCAGAGTGGACCTGGAAGTGGACCTGGTGATGAAGGAGTGCTTCACATTACCCAAACATCCAGAACTGGAACCTCACCATCAGACAGAGTTTAACATCACACCCAGGACATGAAGACCCTCAGCCACTGCCTTCTAGCACATATGATAAAAAGGGTTGGGACTTGCCAAAAGGGCAATAGGGTCAGGACAATCATGTATGTGCTAGGGTTTTACATGACCAGCTGATTGATCAGGAGGGGCCTCTCTGACCATCCATCTCTGATTGATCAAAGGGGGGCCTCTTCGACCGTCCATCTAGTTTAAATTATCACCTAAGTGGAGTGTTGCATGACTTGGACTGCTCATCCACCAGGATTCTGTCCTTAAGCATCATGGGTCACCACCCACAGCTAACAGGTGGCCCCATTGGGAGAGAGGCCTTAGCCCTCTGCAGAGGTGCAGTTGGTGTATTCTAAAACCCCAGCAAGGCTTTTTTGTTTGTTTGTTTGTTTGTTTGTTTGTTTTCTGTTTTTTTTTAAGTTTTTATCGCTTATCTTTGTTAAATCATTAGTGATACTGTTGGAGAACTGCGTTTTGACTCTATTATTCATATTCCACTTGTTCCACTTGTAACTCAATTTACTTGTATATCAAATCAATTTTCTTCATTATCAAGCAATTCCCTTTGCACCAAGACAAAATGAAACAACAAATTTCTGAAGAAAACAGTAAACTATACATATAAAAGTATATTTTATCTTTATATCTAATCTTGGCATTTATCAGTCTATTTTTCTGTAACAAAATCAAATAAAATAAAAACCCATTTTCTGTTTATAAGAGAAGTTTATTAAAAACAGCATAAGTTGAGAGATCTTTGTGCTACAGAAAAAGAATAAATAAAAAGAATGAGCTTAAAACTAAATTTCAAGCAAAATGAAAACAAGAAAAAGGAATATAATTTCATTTTTATCAGATACAAATTTTTACAATATTTAAAATGTTAATTTTCTTTTAAACCAAATTTATAGAATTTTATTATTTTTCATGGAACATTATTGTTCTTAGGGAAAATATATTTTCCTTACAAGATAGTTGGACTCATCCAATGGAACATACAAAACGCGAGGTTATTAGTGTTCATAGTCAAATCACTAGTCATACTGTTGGAGAACTGTACGTTGACTCTATTATTTATATTCCTGTACATATAAATTCTGTACATATACTATTGGAGAACTGCATTTTGACTCTATTATTTATATTCCAGTACAAAAAGTAATAAAACTTTGATAATGATTGGACATTTTATTCTTGTACAAATTATTGTTTTAACAGAAATAGATATCTTTTATGATTCACAATCCTTACTAACACAATACATCCACTCACCAACAAAACAAATTTAAAAAACAAAACAAAACAAAACAAAACAAACATAGGTTGCTGACTCCAAACGGATGTTGACTCAATGGTGGCCTAGAACGAAGTGACCAAAATAACATGGTTCTACGCATAGGCTCCAGCAAAACTTCCGGTTGAAAAACAAAATTTATAAACAATAAAAATATCCTCTATTTAATGTTTTTCAACCAATAAAAAAATTTCCCGCTAAACCCCTTCAAAGGCCTTTCTCGAGCCTAATTTTTGCTATATATACAAGCCGACTTAACATCAAAAGTCAGTGAGGAGACACACCAGGCCGATATAAAGAAACCGTTATACTCTACCCACAACGCACCTCGCATCACGCAGAGCCAGAACTGACTTTCAACCCCACATGTGCCCTCATTTCACCAAGCAGGGAAAGGAATTACCATCTCAACAATTTAAGCTTTTGTTTATTTTAAATAAATGAAATTAATCCAAACCTTCTCGTCTATTTTTTTCTTTTGCAAACCATATGCATTTTGAGATATATCATCTTCAAGATACACACTACCAAAATTTTCAACTTTAAAACATTTTTTTAAAGGAATGCTACCTTCAAATTAGCAGCAGGAGCCACCCTTGTATACTCTTTTTATTTGCTTTGTTTTTCTGGGAAAATAAAACTCGTTTTTCATCAGAATTCTTAAATAATTTTGTTTTACAATAAATCTATTTGGGGAATTTTTCTATAAATATGTCTCAATTGAATTATTGTAAAGGTTCCTAGTTTGATACTGGTCCTCGCCAACTTAGCGAATAAGTAGCACAGGGATCTGTGCGGTAAAATAAGGAGCTGATGGTAGGTGTGGTGCTCCACCTCAGATTGGAAAAAAAACGATCTCCTTGGTCTAGCGCTAGTGAAAAGGGGATAGCCTCCCTCGCTGATAGGTTGATACCGACTTCAGTCTCAATTAAATTATTGTTGGTATTTTTCTATAAATATCTGTAAACTTTTTTTTAACAATGAATTAACTGTTTTTTTTTTCAATAATAAAATTTGAAAACTTTTTTTTAACAATGAATTGAAAGCAAATCAAAAATTATTTAAAAATTCAGAAGAGAAACAAGTTTATTTAAAAAAAACAAAAAAACACAAAAAAAACAACAAAAAAACAGCTAACTTGAAAGGAACAGTCCTTTAAAGAGAAGAGATGAAAAATTCGGGAGTGCATATCTTGAAGATAATCTTTTTATCACTACACTTGAAAAACTGCTTTGTTTTGAACTTGGGAAGTATAATTTATAAAAGCATTCACCTGAATAGTTGGTAACTCTAATACATAATAGTGTTCACCTGAATCTTGTAAGAGTAACAATAGTGCTTTGTGTGGATGTAATTCAATGATAAGTGACCTGAATTCTTGTAACAATGAAGCACACACTGGTCAGCTCTTCTCTCTATCGCTTCCTCATTAAAAAAAAAAAAAATTAAGAAAAAAAAGAAAAGAAAAAGATAGGACTGGACAAAAGTTTTTTCATTTTAATTATGACATGGAGATTCCAGAGTATGAAGATAAGGTTCCCAAGTTCGAGGATAGGGTTCCTGAGTTAAAAAAAAAGGTTCCCAAGTTCGAAGATGGGGTTCCTGAGTTCAAAGAGAAGGTTCCCAAGTTTGAAGATGGGGTTTCTGAATTCAAAGAGAAGGTTCCCAAGTTCGAAGATGGGGTTCCGGAGTTCAAAGAGAAGGTTCCCAAGTTCAAGGATGGGGTTTCTGAGTTCAAAGAGAAGGTTCCCAAGTTCAAGGATGGGGTTTCTGAGTTCAAAGAGAAGGTTCCAAAGTTCGAAGATGGGGTTCTGGAGTTCAAAGAGAAGGTTTCCAAGTTCGAAGATGGGGTTCCGGAGTTAGAGAAGGTTTCCAAGTTCGAAGATGGGGTTCCGGAGTTCAAAGAGAAGGTTCCCAAGTTCAAGGATGGGTTTCTGAGTTCAAAGAGAAGGTTCCCAAGTTCAAGGATGGGTTTCTGAGTTCAAAGAGAAGGTTCCAAAGTTCAAGGATGGGGTTTCTGAGTTCAAAGAGAAGGTTCCAAAGTTCGAAGATGGGGTTCTGGAGTTCAAAGAGAAGGTTCCAAGTTCGAAGATGGGGTTCCGGAGTTCAAAGAGAAGGTTCCCAAGTTCAAGGATGGGGTTTCTGAGTTCAAAGAGAAGGTTCCCAAGTTCAAGGATGGGGTTTCTGAGTTCAAGAGAAGGTTCCAAAGTTCGAAGATGGGGTTCTGGAGTTCAAAGAGAAGGTTTCCAAGTTCGAAAGATGGGGTTCCGGAGTTCAAAGAGAAGGTTTCCAAGTTCGAAGATGGGGTTCCGGAGTTCAAAGAGAAGGTTCCCAAGTTCGAAGATGGGGTTCCTGAGTTCAAAGAGAACGTTCCCAAGTTCAAGGATGGGGTTCCAGAGTCTGAAGAGAAGGTTCCCAAGTTCAAGGATGGGTTTCCGGAGTTCAAAGAGAAGGTTACCAAGTTCAAGGATGGGGTTCCAGAGTCTAAAGAGAAGGTTCCCAAGTTCAAGGATGGGGTTACTGAGTTCAAAGATAGGTTCCTAAGTTGAAGATGGGGTTCCGGAGTTCAAAGAGAAGGTTTCCAAGTTCGAAGATGGGGTTCCGGAGTTCAAAGAGAAGGTTCCAAGTTCGAAGATGGGGTTCCGGAGTTCAAAGAGAAGTTCCCAAGTTCGAAGATGGGTTCCGGAGTTCAAAGAGAAGGTTTCCAAGTTCGAAGATGGGGTTCCGGAGTTCAAAGAGAAGGTTCCCAAGTTCGAAGATGGGGTTCCTGAGTTCAAAGAGAACGTTCCCAAGTTCAAGGATGGGGTTCCAGAGTCTGAAGAGAAGGTTCCCAAGTTCAAGGATGGGTTTCCGGAGTTCAAAGAGAAGGTTCCCAAGTTCGAAGATGGGGTTCCAGAGTTCAAAGAGAAGGTTACCAAGTTCAAGGATGGGGTTCCAGAGTCTAAAGAGAAGGTTCCCAAGTTCAAGGATGGGGTTCCTGAGTTCAAAGAGAAGGTTCCCAAGTTCAAGGATGGGGTTCCAGAGTCTAAAGAGAAGGTTTCCAAGTTCGAAGATGGGGTTCCGGAGTTCAAAGAGAAGGTTCCAAGTTCGAAGATGGGGTTCCGGAGTTCAAAGAGAAGGTTCCAAGTTCGAAGATGGAGTTCCAGAGTTCAAAGAGAAGGTTCCCAAGTTCGAAGATGGGGTTCCTGAGTTCAAAGAGAAGGTTCCAAGTTCGAAGATGGGGTTCCGGAGTTCAAAAGAGAAGTTCCCAGAAGAGAAGGTTCCCAAGTTCAAGGATGGGGTTCAGAGTCTGAAGAGAAGGTTCCCAAGTTCAAGGATGGGTTCCGGAGTTCAAAGAGAAGGTTCCTAAGTTCGAAGATGGGGTTCCGCAGTTCAAAGAGAAGGTTCCCAAGTTCTAAGATGGGGTTCCAGAGTACGAAGATAAGGTTCCCAAGTTCAAAGATGGGGTTCCTGAGTACGAAGATAAGGTTCCTAAGTTCAAAGATGGGTTTCCGGAGTTCAAAGAGAAGGTTCCCAAGTTCTAAGATGGGGTTTCAGAGTACGAAGATAGTGTTCCCAAGTTCGAAGATGGGGTTCCTGAGTTCAAAGAGAAGGTTCCCAAGTTCGAAGATGGGGTTCCGGAGTTCAAAGAGAAGGTTCCCAAGTTCAAGGATGGGGTTCCTGAGTTCAAAGAGAAGGTTCCCACGTTCAAGGATGGGGTTCCTGAGTTCAAAGAGAAGGTTTCCAAGTTCGAAGATGGGGTTCCGGAGTTCAAAGAGAAGGTTTCCAAGTTCGAAGATGGGGTTCCGGTGTTCAAAGAGAAGGTTTCCAAGTTCGAAGATGGGGTTCCGTTCAAGTTCAAAGAAGGTTCCCAAGTTCGAAGATGGGTTCCTGAGTTCAAAGGAAGGTTCCCAAGTTCGAAGATGGGGTTCCTGAGTTCAAAGAGAAGGTTTCCAAGTTCGAAGATGGGGTTCCTGAGTTCAAAGAGTAGGTTCCAAGTTCAAGGATGGGGTTTCTGAATTCAAAGAGAAGGTTCCCAAGTTCAAGGATAGGGTTCCTGAGTTCAAATAGAAGGTTCCCAAGTTCAAGGACGGGGTTTCTGAGTTCAAAGAGAGGGTTCCCAAGTTCGAAGATGGGTTCCTGAGTTCAAAGAGAATGTTCACAAGTTCAAGGATGGGGTTCCTGAGTTCAAAGAGAAGGTTCCCAAGTTCTAAGATGGGGTTCCTGAGTTCAAAGAGTAGGTTCCCAAGTTCAAGGATGGGGTTTCTGAATTCAAAGAGAAGGTTCCCAAGTTCAAGGATGGGGTTTCTGAATTCAAAGAGAAGGTTCCCAAGTTCGAAGATGGGGTTCCTGAGTTCAAAGAGAAGGTTCCGGAGTTCAAAGAGAAGGTTCCTAAGTTCGACAAGAAATACCTGAATAGGGCCGGAGGGAATCTTTTATAACATGTGAAGAAATTATATTAATGTTGGAAGGCTTAGAGTAACCTCCCGACGTGGGTACAAGTATATACATAAAAACATTCCGATAAGGGTGTTTTTACACCCTTATCGGAATGTTATCGGATAACAATATTTATTCCGTAAGTGACAGAGAAACACATACAAGACAAACATATACAAAATAGATAGTAGCTGTCGCCTTTGAGTGCGCCTAATAGTTAGATATATTTATTTTCTACCCTCAAAATATACCCTTAAATTTGGACAGTGTAAGGGAAACAACTCTGTTAGGGTCTGATAATCAAGTGGACCCACAGGGCCTGAATGGCATTATGGGAATATCAACAGATATCCTTAGGGCAAAATAGGGACTTCTGCCAGGCTGATGCAGCAAAAAGGTTGTGTGGAAAATATCGTCCTAAAATTAGAATTTTAGTCTTTAGTTAATTCTTGGTACTGGTAACGGCGCACAGGTATGTTTCTTTCCAATTTTCCCGTGAAGTTGCTGGCATTTCTTAAAGACCCTTTTTGTAAATTAGTAATTGTTTTATACCCCATTTTATTTCAGTATTTCACGGTGTTTGGAAGTAAATAAAATATTCTACGTTCAACATCAGTCGTCTTCGTGTCATCAATACATCACCAGAAGATATTACCAGGGAACTGCTACACAGATACATAACGTTCTATAAGAGGAAATAGGTGTACAACTCGCATTGTAGGGAAGATACATAACGTTCTATAAGAGGAAATAGGTGTATGACTTGCATCGTATAGAATGTCACTTACTGGTAGCTGGTTTGGGGGCAGGCACTTAGACCATGTTTACTCGTTGCCGGCCTGAGAGGTAAGAGACAGGAATTCAGAACTCCCGCTTTGTGGCCAAATACTCACACCACCAATCAACGAATGAACTGCAACAAGGGAAGATAACTCTATTTGGACTTATGTCCACCCAGACTTAATGTTTTACTGATCCAACACATTCAAGAAGACTGGAGGATTCAGTCCAGCCTAGAAGATAACAGAGATATAAAGTGTTGTATACCCCTTTACTTCTTTACTTACTTCTATTCTTCTGACGTCTTTTCTATCTTACGTCTTCTTCTAACATCTCTTCTACCGTCTGGACTTGGGGACTTTGTGTCTGGTCTTCCATTGGGGATTTCTCTTTATCAGAAGCCGTGTCATTGGTAGTTTTTAGATAATAACACAAGACTTCGATTTACTTAGATCACATTTTATTTCGAAATCCCCACCAGACTACCTGCGCAGATCGAGTTGGAGCGTGTATAACACGACTCACCACCACCGTGATTTCTCGCCAACTGATTAAAATCTATTTCTAATCTAAACCGGAAGAGGGTCTCCTCCACCGATTCTCACGGTATCCACGGGAAAGGATCAGGATGAGGTCAAGCCTTGTCACTCATCCTTCAAGGCCGTTTTGATTTCTACACTACTGTACATAAGTATTAGGAATCTAATAATTATGTAACAAAAGATATTATGAAGAGTAAAAATGTGGCTGTGTCAAATCATCCAGAAAAAAGTAAAATAGTGGTTAGAAGGCATTTTTACTGACAAATTACTTTTGTTTTCGTTGAAACTCGGGCATCTGGCAACTGACCTGGTAAGCACGCATAAGGTAATTAATCATCTTAACAACAGCAACCATGAGCACCTTTTTGATCTCCATCTTTCTAACACACGTGGGCATGCCTACAAAGTCAGAAAACAGCATTGCTCACATGACTTTCGGAAACATTTTTTCACGCTCAGAGTTGCGGAGACATGGAATAAGCTGCCTGCATCCATTATGGGCTGCAGAAAACACTGCATCTTTCAAAGCCTCCATGCTTCCTATAATCCGCCAACACTATACCTGATACCCCTCTCCACACACATATGCACGCACACGCACACATACATGTATATTATTACGGTACACTGTTCATGTACCTGATGCCACTCTCCACATACATATGCACACACGCGCACACATACATGCATATTACTACTGTAAACTGTTCATGTTCCTGACACTAATACATTATTCTGTGTACTTGACATGAGACTTTGATGAGTTGTGGTGCACCTGAGCACTGTACATAATAAATTTCATTATTATTTAAGAAGAAGAAGACACTGGTTTATTTTCACACATTACACAATATAAACAATGTTACATAAAACAAAACAAAACAAAACAAAAAACATAATTGTTGTAGTAACGTGTGGAGGATGATCACTAATTACAACTGAGCCTATTTTAGTAGCGGCCACCTCACTTGTTTTAGCCAACACTATACCTGATACGTAGGAGTGTATGGTGTAATGGTTAAAGTCATGGGAAATGGGCTCGTCGCCGTGAGTTCAAATCCTGGACGTGATAATTACATTTCACTTAGGGCTAATACCCTTGGGAAAGGTATGAATTCTACTCTCCCTCCAGCTATGGGTAAATAATAGTATCAGCTAGACAGCGAGGGAGTCTATCCCCTTTTCAATAGTGCTAGACTAAGGAGATTGCTTTTGCATCTGTGGTGAAGCGCCACACCTACCACCAGCTCCTCATTTTACCACACTGATCCCTGTGCACGTAATGTTGAGGATCTAAATAAACAATCTCATTCCTCATTTCAAAAGACTTATAGAAAATTGTGAGGCGTGTGGTCTAATGGTTAGAATTGTAGGAAATGGACTTGTCGATCCAAGTTCAATTCCTGGACTAAGCTGTTTGAATTTCACATGGCGCTAATACACTTGGGAAAGGTATGCATCCAATTCTAACTCTAGCTATGGGCAAATAGCAGGGCAGACCGGGCTCTTTAACCATGGTTAGGTAACCAGTCTAGGAGAAGGAAAACCCTGAATTCAAACCTGTTAAACTCCGCTTAAGAAATTGACCTTGTGTCGCATCCTGCTCGTGTGGAGGGGTAGATAAATATGTATAGAAAATTGTGAGAGGTTACACATTTTGTCTCATTAAATTATTTGCTGGAGGTGCGTGGTGTAATGGTTAGAGTCGTAGGAAATGAACTTGGCGACCCGAGTTCAAATCCTGAATGAAGCTACAGTTCACATAGTGCTAATACCCTTGGGAAAGGTATGAATCCAACTACTCTCCCTTCAGCTAAAATTTGGGTAAATAGTAGGGCCTACAGGGCTCTTTAACCTTTGTTAGGTGACCAGTCTAGGAGAAGGAAAACTCTTAATTCAAACCTGTTAAAAGCCCGTTTGGGGTGGTCACTACTAGAATAGGCTCCGTCTTACTTAGTGATCTATTTCACTAATTTTTTTTTTACTGGCTGATGTGTAATTTGCACCTAAATAGATTTATTAAATTATTTTCAGTATTGTTGGGAAGACCTAACAAAAATAGAGTTGCTCCCCTTTGATTATTAGGGGACCCGGAAAAGGGGTTTACGCCATGTTACTTTTTGGATTGGGTTTTGGACTGTGTGGACGCAGCTGACCATGTGTGCACCAGGGTTGGCTAGTTAAGTCATTTTTAGAGTAGAAGCATTTTCTACCCGTGTTAAATAAACCCTTGTTAATCTTCCAACAACCTGGTCTTGCATTTTCATTTCAGTCTTCTGTATTTTATCTGTATGTAAAAACTGCGGAGACATGGAATAAACTGCCCGCGTCTGTTGTAGGCTGCCGAAGCACTGAATCTTTCAAAGCCTCCATGCTTCCTGTAGTCTGCTGACACTATACCTGATGCCATTCTCCACATACATATGCACACACGCGCACACATACATGCATATTACTACTGTAAACTGTTCATGTTCCTGACACTAATACATTATTCTGTGTACTTGACATGAGACTTTGATGAGTTGTGGTGCACCTGAGCACTGTACACATACATGCATATTACTACTGTAAACTGTTCATGTTCCTGACACTAATACATTATTCTGTGTACTTGACATGAGACTTTGATGAGTTGTGGTGCACCTGAGCACTGTACACAATAAATTTTCATTATTATCATAACATAAGTATTATTCAGCTTTATTGTTTTTATTTCTTTATCTTTATGCAATTTTCAATTCACATTAAGTGAAGTTTAATGTTAACTGCACTTTAAAGATGTCTGCAAGAGGAACATGAAGACATGCCACATCAACACCAACACATGGGAGGTTGATGCAGAAGACTGTGCGACCTGGCGCCTCCTTGTCAGACAAGGAACAAAAAGGAGTGAAAAAGAGAGGAAAGTAACCGCCACGGAAAAGAGAGCCAAAAAAGGAAGGAGAGACAACAGCAACTCCAGCAAGCATCATTTGTTTGCAGACACTGCACCAAAGATTGCCATTCAAAAATTGGTCTGTTCAGCCACTCATTCTGTTGTAAATAATTAAAAAATAATAATAATAAAAAGTAGACACTACACTATCGTCTTTAGTAGATGGAAGGATGCCAACAATGTTAACCAGTTTTAGAAGGTGATCATTCCTCCCCCCACTAACCATGGCCCCCTTAAAGTGGGCCCCTGGTCAAAACAATTGCTCACTACTGATTTATGAGGGTGAGTAAAAAAGTAATGCCATTTTGTTTAAGACAGGTATAATTACCAACACAGGAACATGTATCATACATCAAAATGAAGCTGGTCCTCAGAGGATCACATCCCTACTTCTCCACATAGGTGAGTCTAAAAGTAATACCATTTTGTTTAGGACAGGTATAATTACCAACACAGGAGTATGTATCATACATCAAAATGAAGCTGGTCCTCTGTGGATCACATCCCTACTGCTACACATAGGCGAGCCAAAAAGTAATACCATTTTGTTTAGGACAGGTATAATTACCAACACAGGAACACGTATCAAACATCAAAATGAAGCTGGTCCTCTGTGGATCACATCCTTACTTCTCCACAGTTACTGTTTCTCTCAACAGCTATATTCCTCCTTCAAATGAGAGCATGTATCCCTGCCGTGTAAAATTCTGTTGACTGTTCTTTGAGCCACTTCTTCATTACAGATTTTACTTGCTCGTCATTGGAATAATGATTTTCTCTCAAACCCTCTTTCATGGGGCCCCATTACTTTTTGACTCACCCTTGTATGTAATAACAGTGATGAGAAATGTTTACTTATTTATTGAGTCAGTAACAAGGTGTGTGGGGATTAAAAAAAATGAAAATAAAATAAAAATAAAATTAAAAACAACAACAAACTCCCATGGGCCCTTGACCAGAAGAACCCCTTTGCGCATGTCCGACAAAAAGGACTGATTCCCTACCCCCAAAAGGATACCTCGGGCATTTAGATTTAGGCTGCAACTGAGGGTAGTCGTTTCCTGGTCAGGGGGATATCCCCTTTCCACGGTTGACTATGCCCTGTTCAATAAAGCCTAAGTCATAAAACTACCTCTTGCCTTTGTCTCCTTCCTTTTCGTTTTTTTCATTCCTTAAATTGCATTTCAGCTTACCAGCCCACAAAAAGAAAAAAAATACAGCAGTGATTTACGTTGGACGAAACACATCTCCAAAATTGTCAAAAAGGCCGAGGGTGTCCTGGCGTCACTCAGCAAGGCCTTTGTCAGCCGCTCACCGGCTATCTATTTGAAGCTGTACAAAGCTATGGTGTGGCCACACTTGGAGTTTGCATCACCGGTCTGGAACCCCTATCTTGCTCAGAATATTAACCTCCTAGAAACTGTACAGAGACGTGCAATCAAACGAATACCCTCCATCAGGCATCTACCATACTCTGAACGTCTCGCTGCCCTGGGAATGGATTCACTGAAACTTCAGCGTCTGGCAACTGACCTGGTAAACGCTCATAAGATCATTAATCATCTTAACAACAGCAACCTTGAGCACCTTTTTGATCTCTATGTTTCTAACACACGTGAGCATGCCTACAGTCAGAAAACAGTACTGCTCACGTGACTTTCGGAAACATTTTTTCACGCTCAGAGTTGCAGAGACATGGAATAAGCTGCCCACGTCTGTTGTAGGCTGCCAAAGCACTGAGTCTTTCAAAGCCTCCATGCTTCCTGTAGTCCGCCGACACTATACCTGATGCCATTCTCCACATACATATGCACACACACGCACACATACATGCATATTACTACTGTAAACTGTTCATGTTCCTGACACTAATACATTATTCTGTGTACTTGACATGAGACTTTGATGAGTTGTGGTGCACCTGAGCACTGTACACATACATGCATATTACTACTGTAAACTGTTCATGTTCCTGACACTAATACATTATTCTGTGTACTTGACATGAGACTTTGATGAGTTGTGGTGCACCTGAGCACTGTACACATACATGCATATTACTACTGTAAACTGTTCATGTTCCTGACACTAATACATTATTCTGTGTACTTGACATGAGACTTTGATGAGTTGTGGTGCACCTGAGCACTGTACACATACATGCATATTACTACTGTAAACTGTTCATGTTCCTGACACTAATACATTATTCTGTGTACTTGACATGAGACTTTGATGAGTTGTGGTGCACCTGAGCACTGTACACAATAAATTTCATTATTATTATACTTTTATTGGAGATAGGATACAAGACGAATGAACCAAACTTATGCCCCATAGGTGTTACCCCAAATTTCTAGGCATTTGAATAGATTGATTAATCGGTTATTTCCTATAAGTCTAACATAAACAAAGGGGAACCAGTCTTGACTGATAAATTATTTATTTATTTTCCCATTAAACTAACCCTAAACCATAACCCTAAACCCTAACACCGTCTTCTTTTTTCCTAGTAGATAAATGAATAAATAAATAATTTATCGGTCAAGAGTGGTTCCCTTTGTTTATGTTGGACTTATAGGAAATAACCGATTAATCTGTTAAATTGCCTGAGGTATCCTGTGTCTTGCAGGAAATTTCCCACATTCATTGAAATCAATTAAGAACTGTATTTTCAATCTTTTTATTTTTATTTTTTATTTTGTTTGCAAAACCTGTTTCATACCTTAAAGTTGTCATTTACTAAGTTTAGCTTAATTTGGCTCAGCCTCAGGAATATGCGGCACCCAGTTAGAATCGAACTCAGTAACAAAATTTCATCCACCATTAAAACATATGAGGCTTCCAAAGTACCCCAGACTTTTTAAGCAAACACCTCATTTTTTTTTAGTTCTCTTCGATTTTTAACGATCCAAGGGAAGTAACTCAACAAACTTAGTTCTGATTGTCTCCCTTAGTAAAACTGTCAAACGCCATTTTTTTTCAATTATTGAATTAAAAAAAAAAGTTAATATTCCTTTAAGTTCGTTCTGCCAAAATAAGCGTACTGAAATAATCTTAAAGGTATCCTTAGTTTTTATCTTAATCATTTATTTTTGAAAGAATAGTTCGAAAAGAGCTTTGGGTTTGAAGATTGAATAGGCGAGAAACTGATAGTTTTCAAGTACTGTTGACCCTATGTCTATGCTATCCTAACTAGGCACTGTCAAAGTTACCACAAGATCCGTATTTTACAAAATAAATTTACCCCCCCCCCCCGATTGAAAAAAATATAACTAAGATCAGGGAATTGTCCGATTTTAATGAAATTTTCAGGTTTGATTTATCAATGAATGCATCTTATAATGCACCGGTTATTTCATTTAAAAACTTTCTGATTTTTTTCAGGTCATTTATTTTATCAGGTTATTATAGATCTTTTTTTTCATGAACTATTGAGCACTCTTGGATAAATTACTAATGCTACTACAACAGAAACTGTTAAAGTGGCTCTCAGACCTCAGACATTATATATATTGTGACATAATACGAATATGTCAACTAGTAGATATAGGCCTATGCAAAATTCTAGATATAATGTGTGGGTGAGCGAAAAGATCATTCACTCTGTTTAAAAGAAAATTTGTCTCATCGTTGTAACACTATTGTGTTATGGGTTGATTGGCGACCTATTAATTAATTACTAATTAATTAAAACTACCCTAATTATTAATTATGGTGGTTTGTTAAAAGTAAAAGTAAAAATAATAATAATAATTATAATAATAATAATGTTTTATATTGGAGGTATAAATTTATCTAAACGAAAAATCATCACGTAAGCATAAATTATCATTTTATTTTGGCACAATTTGAATGATATACATCAAATTCCATAATCTAAATAATTTATGCTTACGTGATGATTTTTCGTTTAGATAAATTTATACCTCCAATATAAAACATTATTATTATTATAATTATTATTATTATTTTTACTTTTACTTTTAACAAACCACCATAACTAATAATTAGGGTAGTTTTAATTAATTAGTAATTAATTAATAGGTCGCCAATCAACCCATAACACAATAGTGTTACAATCGCCCATTAACCGTTTTGTCAATTACCTATTAGGTAATTGGCAGACACCATACACGAATTTAATTTGCAAACAATACATCAAATAAACAATATCTCAAACTTTTTACAATAAATAGATATGCATGCAGAAATCAAAAAATACACCACGCTTGAATATTAATACCACCTCACTGTTGAACGATGATTTCAACCTTCCCCGTTCCAATAGCGGAAATGGTA
This sequence comes from Doryteuthis pealeii, assembly GCA_023376005.1. Taxonomy (NCBI): domain Eukaryota; kingdom Metazoa; phylum Mollusca; class Cephalopoda; order Myopsida; family Loliginidae; genus Doryteuthis; species Doryteuthis pealeii. The sequence continues at coordinate 13,338,817 of CM042171.1, read as the reverse complement.
AATGGAAATATGTAACTGTATTATTGGAAATTCGATAGTAAATTATCTCCCCCTGCCGCTAGGGGGTGAATCACCAACATCGTATGTTGGCGCCAAAACCAAAAACTTGACTTATTGCATAGCAGTTACTGGAGGAGAGACGTAAAAATAAATGCTCTCATCACTAGCCCATAACAGGGCCCACTTATCTACTGACCGTCGACTTGGACGGAGGCGTTTTTTCACAGCACACTTTCTAAGGCATTGTGTCAGCATACTACAAGGCTGTCACAATAGCACAGAAGGCTGAGGACCAAATAGTCTACTTGAAAAGGACCCCTTCCACCGTCATTTAAAGCATCGGTTACCCAGGCGAGAAGCTTCTAAAATAGCATCCCCTACTTTCACTTATCACAGAACCGGTTACCAGGAAGAACGAGAAACGTCCGAAGAAGCATCCTATCAACATTCCAACTTCTACAACGAACTGCTTAACTCACAGATAAGTCTAGTAGCAAATACCAATAAAATTTGCAACAAGTTCTTGTATTATTTGTCAATACATGTATTAAATTTCCATTGTGTGTTTGTCTTCTTTGTCCGACAATTTGCCTACAACTACGGAGAAATAAGAGCTCCTTCGAACCCCGTAAATACTCTTAGTATTTGACCCAATATCGACAACATATAACCAGAATTCTATAAGTACTAGCGACCCCTGAGTTTCAACGCCTTTAAAGATAACAGTAGTTTAGCTTGTTGCTATGACGACCGATGTTAGGATTCCCACCACGAAGATGAGATTCTACACAGTCGGGGAAATTCTATTGTCATGAATGGACGTGTCGACTTTGATCTCGCATATTTTGATGTAACTCAAGACGAAGCGATGGAACGAATTTTGGACATTCTGAGAATATAATACTGTCAACAATTACATATTTTCAACTATAGCTAAAGAGAAAATCATCTTATCATTGAATATTGAGCATCTGATTAAAGAAAAGAAAACAATTGTGAACTGCCTACACTGCTGAAAGTATAATAAACTTATATTTGTTTGAATCATATAAAGTTCTGATAATATCTGGTACTATACAAAAAATGAAAAAAAAAGAGAAACAAAAGACATTCTTTCTTTAGCTCATGAACAAGTAGTTGACTGATTTCTGGAAGGCTTTTTTTAAATATATAAATGTGGATTATTTGGATTATTCGGACTATTGTCCTCATGTTATATATAATCACTAGACCCGATAAAGAACATGGAACACTTGTATATATAAAAATATAAAATTATATTTTTATTCCTCGATTGTGTGTAGACTGAGAGTCGTCAGCAGAGGTTGCACATACATCAGGGCCTTCAGGAGTTCTTACTGCAAGCGATCTCAATCTCAATCTCAGTCTCGAACTGCCCAACCCAGATTTCTATGGGCTTTTTATAATTGTTCAACTCACAGGATCACGCCTCTTTGATCGTGACACCTACACAGTTTTTCTGTAGACACACCTCCTCGCCCACGCAGCCTGTTTTCATTGGTTATGGGCTACACCTACACATTTGCTATGTCTACGTAGTATAAATATACACCTGCATTTTCCAGATGCCAAAGGTCAGTTCAATGCGTTCCAGGCCATATCCTATTTTTGTTTTCAGGCCCATGTTTGACACCCATGCATTTCCTGTGTATATAAAACCCATCCATCCAATTTGGAGGTATTACACACTGGTCTTGGTAACCACTGCTTTTAGTATTCCCTGTTAACATACAATACCCATTTCTTATTTTTTCTATATTTTCTTATAGATTCTCAACAAGCTAAAGCTTCCCTTTTCATAAAGTAGTTCATACATTTTTTTATGAATACTACTTTATGAAAAGGGAAGCTTTAGCTTGTTGGTGATCCCTGTGCTACTAATACACTGAGTTGGCGAGGGCCAGTATCAAAGCAGGAACCTTGTGATTCCTAGGCAGGTGCTTTACTGACTGAGCTAAACCTGCCCTATAATCTTCCCAAATTCTTTGTTTTATTTTTATTTGTTTTGGATTTAACATAAGATTAACAATTTGTAAGTATTGTAATTCCAAAGAACGATGATAACAAAAAAAAAAAAATGTGAACTATCTCAAACACTAGTACACAATAAAAAAAATTGGACACATAGCCTAGTGGATAAAGGAGTTAGGTTAAGACAGTTCTAAGTGACAGTTATCTCTGGACTGTGGGTTCAATCCTGGTCAGGGGCAGCAGTTACATAGAATAATAATCAACACAACTTAACACCTGTACCCCAGCTATGGTTAGCGGAACGAGAACAGGATAACCCCGTGGACCAAATAAAGGGTTAGGTTCAAAGTTCGGTGATGGCTCCCAATTATGACAAGAAGGTTCCCGAGTCTGTTTTGAAAAGTGATAAATATCCGAGGAATTACTCTGAAGGGAATATTGGCGCTATTTCCCTAGGTAGACTACTTTGCAAAAATTGAATGGCTGGATTGCTTTCTATATTGAATCTATCTGTTTCGATATGTGTCCAACTCAAACATTTAGACGAGCGAGCTTATGTTATAGGTGTAAAGAGATCGACGACGAAACGCGAACGGTACATGGTGACTACCGGTGACTGTCCAAGGGTGTCCCAGTCCAATATCTAGTCCGTTGTACTACTCTACAATAGGCTAAAGTTGCCATAAAATCCGTATTTTACAAAATAAATTTAATTATGCCTGTCCTAAACAAAATGGCATTACTCTTTGACTGACCTATGTGGAGAAGTAGGGGATATGATCCACAGAGGATCAGCTTCATTTTGATGCATGATACTAAATTTTTTTATGAAACTTAAATGGCTTAGACACACATAGGAAGTGATTATTTTCCTTAGTTATTGTTGTCAAAGTTTCCTTAATTGTAGTGAAAGGTCATAACCTGTGGGCATAAAATAACCTGTTGTGAGGTGTGGTTTCGTATTCTCAGTTGTAGTAGTATCAATAATCCTTTGGGCGTAATCGTAGCCCAGGTCTTAGCATCAAGTCGCTAATTTCATACCAGTCCTCTAAACAGTCTCTATATATCTCCTGCTGTAATACACATATGTAAATGATATAACACGCCATTGGCTATCTCACTACATAACCTTAGATGGGTTGACATGCCATTAAAATCAGTCAACAAAATTCTTTTTTTTGGGGGGGGGAGGACACCTCTTCATAGTGAATCAATCTAAGTATATTTTTTGTGTCCAATATTGTATACTATATACTATACACGAGCAGAGCTACACCAGCATTGCCTGGTAAAAAATAAATCTCTTATCTAGCACATCACTCAATAAGTCCCGGGCCTAACTAATAAAAACAACTTTTAGGCAAAATCTGACTTTATTCATCAACTTAGTCTCCTTCTAGGGTGATACACTGATTCCATTACTTCTCTAACAATTTGATGCCTTTTTTGTAGAATGATTTGTCTTTGGCCTCAAAATACACCTCAGTTTCTGATATCACTTCTTGATTGGAGCTAAATCTCTTTCCCTGGAGCATTCTTTTGAGGTCGGCAAACAGCCACTAGTCGCAGGGTGTCAGATCTGGAGAATTGGGTGGGTGTGGAAGCAATTCAAATTGCAATTCATTTAGTTTTGCCATTGTAAGGTTCAAAGTCATAATTGAACATACAACTCCGACAAGGTTGAGAGACAAAACATTTTATATAATACAGCACATGAATAAACAAGATACATAAACAATAGAAGATAGAATAGAATAGTGTACATAAACATACATACATGAAAGTCACAGACAAGATAATATAAAAGTACACATAATATAAAGGTACCGACATGAGACTAAGAATAGTCCATGCTGTATAAATCACTTACAGTGACTAGTAGCCGGCGTTGAGGGCCGAAGCCCCAACGAGAAGGGAATGACAATTGTCTAACCCATGTGGGTACCTACGAGGAGAGGTAGAAAAGAGGAAGAGAAGTTTAAATTAGGCACTTATATACCAGAGGTGCCCTGGTGGCCGGCACGTAAACCCAGTGGGGAGATAACTCCTCCGGGCAAAGGGAAGAGAATCCCCACACCATCGTTGCAATTGTCTATTTATTTTTTTTTGTTAGTTTGTTCACAATCTTTTATCATTACATTTCTGAAAAAAAAAAAAGACAACAGTTTATGTATTTTTGTAGAGTTTTAAGATTTTTTGAAATAGACATGAATTTACTATAAAACAAATCGGCCTGTTAGAATTCTGCCTGTTTATGTTACATGTCGGGCCGTATATATTAGTGGGCCATGACAAAACCTGACATTTTAAGTGTCTTTTCTCATTCTGCGATTTGGTTTTAGGGATACTGTGCATACTTTTGTCGAGGTCATGAAGATGAAAAACACACAATTTATATCTATTTCTAAAAAAAATTTTTTTAAATATACAAATTCGTCATTTTTCTTCAGAAATGTAATAATAAAAGATTGTAAACAAACTAACAAAAAAAAAAAATTTAGTTAAAAAAAAAAATGATGCAGTTATACAAAAACAAATACACCAACAATTTATCTATGATTTCAGGTTATATCAGAAAAGAATTAAACCATTTCAATGTGAAATGTATTCCCTGGTTATGATAGGTAATGATAGTGATGATACTACAGAGAAACAGTATTTCTCAAGGAGAACTTATGGTTCCATCTAGCCAAATGTTTGTGTTTTAAGATTTTTCGAAACAGACATAAATTGACTATAAAACAAATCGGCCTGTTAGAATTCTGCCTGTTTATGTTACATGTGGGGCCGTATATTAGTGGGCCATGACAAAACCTGACATTTTAAGTGTCTTTCCTCATTCTGCGATTTGGTTTTAGGGATACTGTGCATACTTTTGTCGAGGTCATGAAGATGACAAACCACACTGCGAGATGTTGTGTTATGTACCCCTTTCTTGTCGGGTACATAAACAAGAGTTCTTATGTGATATATATATATATATATATATATGAATTTAACATTTATGAAAAAACAAATGATGTTTATAATTGCTGACAAAAATCTGTTTCGACCGTGTTAATAGATCGGTCATCATCAAGAGCAACATATGAGAGAAAGACAGGAAAAATAACCGTTAGAAGAAAGGGTACAAACAAAACGCTATTATTCAATGCTGGAATTTTTTAAAAATGTGTGTTCTGTGTTAAAAAATAAAATAAAATTTTATTTTTTAAAAATCAGACGCATTATAGTTCATTCTTCTAACAGTTATTTTTCTCGTCTTTCTCTCATATGTTGCTCTTGATGATGACCGATCTATTAACACGGTCGAAACAGATTTCTGTCAGCAATTATAAACATCATTTGTTTTTTCATAAATGTTAAATTCATACTGTCAGATTAATTTCCATTTATTTTCACACACACACATATATATATATATATATATATATAATATATATATATATGTAGAGAGAGAGAGAGAGTGACAGACAGATAGATTTGTGACTTACTTGTTCTCTTCTTCTCTTTCTATTTCGGCCATGATGTGATCACCTAGGTTCTTCTTTCTTGTTGCTTCTTTCTACTTTGTCTTGTCTTCTAACTTGTTGCTGATACATTTTCTAACTAAGAGTTTCTTTTCAAGTCATGCACAATCAATCAACAAGACTTGTAGTTACTTTGATCAAAGGTTTATTTTAGCCCATTCTAACTCATCGCGTGGAGTCACAACCGAAGTAGGACACGTCTGTCCCACTTGGGTCTGGTTGCAATACTGATTAACTAACTAAATCTCACGTGACTTGTGAGATTCTAACTGTCCAGTAGTTTTCCATTCCCTGATCTGAAAACACTGGCCCCTTAAAATTCTCCTACAGGGTGTTGCCAATAATCTATTCTACCACATAGACTATGCAACAGTTGAGCACACATGATACTCTCCGACAGTGCTACTCACCAGATTTACTTTGATGGCTTGAAGCCCCACCTCAGAATCCACAGTTTAAGTCTATCTGACCTTACCTGGTTCTTGCAACCGGAGCAAAATTTCTTCAACCATATGCAGCAATGCTGATGGCTTTTTAATTTAGTGCATCCTGGGACACACAAATTTTATTTGAATGAGTCTACAGGAAATTCGAATGGGTTCCAACTAAAGTTTCTTGATGAATTGTAGAGTTTTTATCTATGGACAACTAAAGCCATCTAACCTTGTACCCCATACAGTGTAATTTGTTTCCAAGAAAATACTGAAATGTATTTAGAGTAAACTGGAAATGGTGGGAAAGAAAAAAAACAAACAAAAAAAACAAAAAAAACACTGGGACACATGGATACAATTTTAATATGTCCTTTTAGATTTTTATGTGTCAGTGACACAGGACGTGTACCTATCAGCATCTCTGTATATGTGTACTGTGATCAACTGCAAAATTTCTTCAACCATATGTTTACTGTGATCAACTGCAAAATTTCTTCAACCATATATGTACTGTGATCAACTGCAAAATTTCTTCAACCATATGCATACTGTGATCAACTGCAAAATTTCTTCAACCATATGCGTACTGTGATCAACTGCAAAATTTCTTCAACCATATGCATACTGTGATCAACTGATACTGTGATCAACTGCAAAAATTTCTTCAACCATATGCATACTGTGATCAACTGCAAAATTTCTTCAACCATATGCGTACTGTGATCAACAGCAAAATTTCTTCAACCATATGCGTACTGTGATGTTTTTCCTTGCCACCATATGCTTGCATACTAACCCTGTTTATTACAATAATATTACACCTATCATTTATGAAAGACAAAACCTTGTTCTACACAAAAGTTTAAATGGTATATTTTAAATAATTGAATTTCTTTAGCATTTTACCTACTGAAGTTTTCAATTTTAATATATTTTTTTTTAATGAAAATTAACTTTAAAATTCTATAGGGTGTCCACAAAGTCTTGGAACAGTTTTAAAATTGAACCTTTAATAACTCACATTGTACAAATTATAAAAATGTTTTAATGAAAAACATAAAAGTTCAACTCTTTAAATTTTTTTATTGATGTATTTTTAAAATCTATTGTTGCACTTCAATATGACCGCCATCTTTGTTGATACATTTTCAACCTGTAGCAGAACTTTCTGGATACCCTTGTAAGAATAGTTCTTAGTTATATATATTGGATACATGACTCCGACGAAGGTTAACAGACAAAACATTTAATATAGTACAGCACATGGATATGACGAGATACAAAGTACAAGGTAAAACAAGTTACATGTAGACAGATAAACACACATTCATGAATGGTACAAGATATACAAAAAGTACAGACATGAGACTAGGGATAGTCCATGCTGTAAATAACTTACAGTAATGTAGGGGGGGGGCGGAGCACCAACGAGAAGGGGTAGACCAAAATCTACCCCATGTGTCTTGTGGTTACTGGAACAGGAAAAGAGGGAGAAGCGTTTTGAACCAGCCGCTTAAATACTATATCCCCCTAGCGGGCACCAGCAAACTAAACCAGGCAGACAACTCTCCCAGGCAAATACGAAACTAACGCTACACCCTGTATATTAAGCCAAACATGTTAAAGTGTAACTTTTTTTTCTATAAGATGGAAACTATCTTTTAAAAACATGAATTAACATAGATGCACAAAGGTTAAAAAAAAAAAGAAGAAAAAAAAGAAAAAAAGAAAAGAAAAGAAAAAGGTACTTACCATAGCACAATGGTTAATAAGCTTGACTTGAATAACAATTCACTTATTTAGTGAGTTCAATCCTCATAAAGAGCTCTCATAAATATGGTCTTGTGCCAGATTAGGCTAAACTTAGTAAATGCTTATAATGTTACATAATCATTAGATACCTAATGATTATGACAATAGTGTAGAAATCATATTAGTGCAGCTGATGGCCTTGAGGGTGAGTGATGGCGCTTGACCTCGATCTCACCTTGCGTTCTGGGGATGGACCGTGAGAAACGGAGCCCCGATAGAAGCCCCTTCCGGTTTAAGGAGTAAGCAACTCAGTTAGTCAGTTAGAACTTAGAAGCCGAGCTAGCAAGATGTAAGGATCCGCGCGCATTGTCTGGTCTGGGGGTTTATGAATAAAGTAACATCAAAAGTAAATCGAAGTCTTGTGTTTATTACTAAAAACTAACAATGACACAAGGCTTCTGATAAGAAGAAATCCCAACAGAAACCAGACCCGGAATCCTCAATAGAAGACCAGACGAGACCTTAGAAGATATACCAGACCAAGATAGATGATAGACGATCAGAAGAAAGACAGCCAGAAGAATAGACGACAGAGTAAGAAGTAAGAGAAGTATATAACATATACCTATTTAGAGCGGGTAAAGATGCCTATGCAACAATAATATATTATATTGAATGCAACGCATCATCTTATCAGACAACTGCCACTCCTTCATTCATTGTCCGTTTGTGAGCTCGTTCATGACTTTTCAATCCTGCCAAAGACTTACATAACTTAGAACATATTTGGCACACATAACGATCGGTGTTGACTGAGTCGATAGTCATTTTATACGCATCATTGTGAACTCTCATGTGACGCTCGAGACCACCAGCTGTTTGAGACACTTTTGTGCAGCAGGAACATAATAAGTCCTCATGTTTGGGATCATGCTGGGAATCAGACTGTGGCATGAGAGAGAAAGAGATTAATGGACATTTTGTTTAGAATATATTTTTTTTATGGTTAATCTATAAGGATTATCCCAGAAAGATTATCATTTTGCGTTTTATAATTTTCAATGCTGGATTAAACTAGTATGGTGATAGCTAGGGCAGTTTGATGTCAATATTCAATAAAAGTGTTCAAACATTTTAAGACCATAAATAAATCAAGCAAAATGGCATAGAAGACAAAACTCTTGATTAAACAAACAAAATTGTATTAACAAGAATGTATACAAAAGGTAGCATCGAATACTGGGCGAGGTTCCGCCAAAGTTCTTTTTTTAAAGTTCAAATGTAAAATGTAAGCTGGTATTTCACAGTTCAAAAGTGAGAAAGAAAAGGTGAAAGTTTAAAGTCAACTCAAAAGCAGTCAGGCATAAGTTGAATGAATATAAGGTTTATCTCCGAAAGCATAGGTTATTCAAAGAGAGAGATAGATAGATACCTTCAGCATGTAAGCGAAATGTTCTTAAAAAGGGTGACGTGAATTCCCTTAGGCAAATTAGATCTTTCTGGTTAGGATCCGAAAGGCTGGCTTACTTTATAGTCCAGCATAGGCTCCAAAAAGGTCTATTTGATAAATTTTCTTATTAGGCGGGAACGCCTCATATTGGTTGAATTTTACGAATTTTATTTTAAATTTTATTTTTACTAAATTTTAAATTTTATTTTTACATATGGATCGTGCAATGCGATCCATATGCGCAAACTACTTATTTTTGTCATTCGACTTCTGTCTGTCGAAGCGATAACTCCCGGCTCACCACAGAAGGCTCGCTACACTAGAATGAAAAAAAAAAAAGAAAAAAGAAAAAAAAAATGAAACTTTTTCAATTTGGTTGAGATTTAAACAAAGTTGGGTTTATATACATACTAGACAAAATGTGACCCGTTGGATCACCCATTCAGCTCTAGTTAGATAATTGAGATTAAGGAAAAGGGAGTTAGCAAAGTGAATGAAATTTTTAAAAAATAAATACGGCCGGAAGAAACCTTAAAATTATTTTGTAAAGTTTCTAAGAAAGGGAATGTTTGACCTCATTTAAGCTACAGGTTGCTGGTTGTGAAATTTAACATAGAAATACATTTAAAATTCTCCCACCTCTCTCTCTCTACTCTCCAGAGAAACTAACATTATATAACCAGGAGGTAGTCAAGAGATACATAAAGGGAAAGAAAGTGATAGACAGAGATTTGTCGGTTTTTGACTTAATTGCAAATTATGAGTAATTAGAACCAATTAAAACAGAATTTTTTTCAAACATAATTCAATCCTAAAACTGAGGAATAATTCAGTATAATTTTTGTGTCATTAAACTAAACAGTAAAAAAGCCTTTAGGAAGCAAAAGTTGATTAAATCAGCTTTAGTATAATAATAGATATTATGTTGAAAAATGAATAAAGCTGAAAAATAAGAAAAATGAGGATGATTTTAAATGCATTAATAATATTGGCTGTTTTGAGGCAAAATTAACTCAGATTTTCATAGAGACTTTGTAAATAAATGAGATTTATTCTAGTTATATATATTGATGATTTTCACTATAGATAAAATGGTAATTTATGAGGAAGTGCGTCCCGGTCTCCCGCCTCAAAAACCGCTACCCGGTGACTATCAAAATAACAACTCCAGCTTGTCGTAATTCTTGTTCATTTATCGTAATTTGTCGTAATTCTTGTTTAGATATGAAGATGAATAAATAGACTGAGATAGATAGATAGATAAACAAACAAAATAATATAGATAGATACGAACAAATGGAGATAGATAGATATTTTCGACAAGTAGATGTATGGGGGGGTGGTCGCTTTTTTTTGTCGTAATTCTTGTTTATTTAAACTAAAAACAAGACATTAAACAAACATGAATTTAAAAAAATCTTAGTATTTAAAGTAATATAGATAAATATGAACAAATTGAGATAGAAAGATAGATAGAGAGATAGATATGAAGATAGATAGTTTTGAATAGACTGAGCTGGGTCGTTATTTTAATAGTCACGGGGTAGCAATTTTTGAGGCAGGAGACCGGGATGCACTTCCTCACAAATTACCCAAAACTGTTTTGGAAGAATTCATAAATTCAAGTTGTAATCTTCAGCACACCTTATATTACTAAAATGTTGCCCTGAGTTCAAATACTGGATGTGGTAATTGCATTTCACTCAGCGCTAATACTCTTGGGAAAGGTATGAATACTACTCACCCTCCAGCTATGGATAAATAGTAGGGCAGACTAGGCTCTTTAACCATGGTTAGGCAACCGGTCTAGGAGAAGGAAAACTCTGAAAAAAAATCTTAGTATTTAAAGTAATATAGATAAATATGAACAAATTGAGATAGATGGATAGATAGATATGAAGATGGATAGTTTTGAATAGACTGAGCTGGGTCGTTATTTTAATAGTCACTGGGCAGCAACTCTTGAGGCAGGAGACCGGGACGCACTTCCTCATAAATTACCGATAAAATACTCATTGATAAACTTTCGCATTGTGCTATGGTAGGCACCAATTTTTTTTTCTACAAATGAGGAATTTTTGGTAGTTTTTTTTTTTTTTTTAAAACCTTTGCCCATCTCTATGTTAATTCATGTTTTTTAAAATAGTTCCATCTACCATACTCTGAACGTCTCGCAGCCCTAGGAATGGATTCGTTGAAACTTCAGTGTCTGGCAACTGACCTGGTAAATGCTCATAAGGTCATTAATCATCTTAACAACAGCAACCTTGAGCACCTTTTTGATCTCCATCTTTCCAACACATGTAGGCATGCCTACAAAGTCAGAAAACAGCACTGCTCAAGTGACTTTCGGAAACAATTTTTCACTCTCAGAATTGCGGAGACATGGAATAAACTGCCCACGTCTGTTGTAGGCTGCCGAAGCACTGAATCTTTCAAAGCCTCCATGCTTTCTGTAGTCTGGGAATGGATTCATTGAAACTTCGGCATCTGGCAACTGACCTGGTAAATGCTCATAAAGTCATTAATCATCTTAAAAACAGTAACCTTGAGCACCTTTTTGATCTCCATCTTTCCAACACACATGGGCATGCCTACAAAGTCAGAAAACAGCACTGCTCACATGACTTTCGGAAACATTTTTTCACGCTCAGAATTGCGGAGACATGGAATAAACTGCCCACGTCTGTTGTAGGCTGCCGAAGCACTGAATCTTTCAAAGCCTCTATGCTTTCTGTAGTCTGGGAATGGATTCATTGAAACTTCGGCATCTGGCAACTGACCTGGTAAATGCTCATAAAGTCATTAATCATCTTAACAACAGCAACCTTGAGCACCTTTTTGATCTCCATCTTTCCAACACACGTGGGCATGCCTACAAAGTCAGAAAACAGCACTGCTCAAGTGACTTTCGGAAACAATTTTTCACGCTCAGAATTGCGGAGACATGGAATAAACTGCCCATGTCTGTTGTAGGCTGCCGAAGCACTGAATCTTTCAAAGCCTCTATGCTTTCTGTAGTCTGGGAATGGATTCATTGAAACTTCGGCATCTGGCAACTGACCTGGTAAATGCTCATAAGATCATTAATCATCTTAACAACAGCAACCTTGAGCACCTTTTTGATCTCCATCTTTCCAACACACGTGGGCATGCCTACAAAGTCAGAAAACAGCACTGCTCACGTGACTTTCGGAAACATTTTTTCATGCTCAGAATTGTGGAGACATGGAATAAACTGCCCCCGTCTGTTGTAGGCTGCCGAAGCACTGAATCTTTCAAAGCCTCCATGCTTCCTGTAGTCTGCCGACACTATACCTGATGCCATTCTCCACATACATATGCACACACGTACACACATACATGCATATTACTACTGTAAACTGTTCATGTTCCTGACACTACATTATTCTGTGTACTTGACATGAGACTTTGATGAGTTGTGGTGCACCTGAGCACTGTACACAATAAATTTCATTATTATAGAAAAAAAAGTTACTCATTTTTCAACATAATATATTTATATAATCTAGTTGTTAGTATCAAGTAACGACCGCAATAATCAGTTTCTTCAACTGAAAAATAATATTCTGTCAGCAACACTCCAGTAGTTCTTACACAATTCGTCAAAAGTTCATTTCACTTTAAGGTAATTTATGAGGAAGTGCGTCCCGGTCTCCTGCCTCAAAAATTGCTACCCGGCGACTATTAAAATAACGACCCATCTTCATATCTATCTATCTCAATTTGTTCATATTTATCTCTATTACTTTAAATACTAAGATTTTTTTCTTATTCATGTTTGTTTAATGTCTTGTTTTTAGTTTAAATAAACAAGAATTATGACAAAAAAAAGAAGCAACCCCCCCAAATACATTTACTTGTCGAAAATATCTATCTATCTCCATTTGTTCGTATCTATCTATATTATTTTGTTTGTTTATCTATCTATCTATCTCAGTCTATTCAAAACTATATATCCATCTTCATATCTAAACAAGAATTACGACAAATTACGATAAATAAACAAGAATTACGACGAGCTGTGGTTGTTATTTTAACAGTCACCGGGTAGCAATTTTTGAGACAGGAGAACGTGATGCACTTCCTCATAAATTACCCACTTTAAGATCGAAACACGACACACCGTTCTCTCCACTGGAAAAGATGTTCTCACCCAGAGAATTCGCATTTATTTCTCTCAGTGGCCGAACCACTTCAGCTAACAGGGGTGACAGCAATTCCACCACTCATGATCAGGAAGTTGCGAGTTCAATCTCGAATCACTTTGCTATATCCCCTCAGCGCAGTCCAGAACACCATGGAAGTGCTTAATCCTTGTGGGGGCAGGGAATTCTCAACTCCATGGTCCCACCTCTGCACTCACCCATGCTCTCTGTCACATATAAACCTATGTACATTCTGTTTAGGGTATTTTTTATGGTTAATCAATAAGGATCCAGAAAGATTATCATTTTGGATTTTATAATTTTCAATGTGGATTAAACTAGAAAGGAAAAAAAAGAGACAGCTTTCAATTCGGTTGAGATTTAAACAAAGCTGGGTTATATAAATACTAGACAAAACGTGACCCATTGGATCACCCATTCAGCTCTGCATAGATAATGAGATTAGGGAAAAGGGAGTTAGCAAAGTGAATAAAATTAAAAAAAAAAAAAATATGGCCAGACGAAATCTTTTAATCATTTTGTTAGCTTTCTAAGAAAGGAAATGTTTGACCTCATTTAAGCTACGGGTTGCTGGTTGTGAAATTTAACATAGAAATTAATTTCAAATTCCTCCAGCTCTCTATTTCTCTACTCTCCAGGGAAACTAACATTATATAACGAGGTGGTATCAGAGATACATAGAGGGAAGAAAGAGATAGACACAGAGTAAAGTAAGAGATTGGGCAGGGAATTCTCAACTCCATGGTCCCCACCTCTGCCACTCCGGCCATGCTCTCTGTCACATATAAAACCTATGTACATTCTGTTTAGGGTATTTTTTTATGGTTAATCAATGAGAGATTATCCAGAAAGGTATCATTTGTGATTTTATAATTTCAATGTTGGATTAAACTAGAAAGGAAAAAAAAATGAGACATCTTCAATTTGGTTGAGATTTAAACAAAGCTGGGTTTATACGAAAGTGCCAGGAATCGATTTCATCTAATCAATACAACTGAACAGTTCAATAAAGAAAAAGTGGTTAAATCAAACTTAACGGACCTAATCTCACCATCGTATGTCATCCACCGAAAGAAAAAAATACCAATAATCTGGGAATTAACTGAATTTAATGAAATTTTCAGTGTTGATATATTAATGAATGAAGATAATGATCAGTTAAAAAAGTTTAAAAACTTTTACATTTTTTCATGTCCGTTAACTTAGAAATCCGTATCTTTTGAGAATCTGTGTTAACCACCCCAAAGATACGTGGTTCAAAGTTAACTGACCTGAAAAATGTAAACGTTTTTAAATAAAATAATGGTGCATTATATCTTTTATTTATTAATATTTCAACACTGAAAATTTCATTAAATTCGGTTAATCCCTGATTTTTTAGTATTTTTTCTCCCTCGCTGTCTGGCTGATACCAACTTTAGGCCACCCCGAGATTTTTCACATCAGCTGGTTTTTCACTGGAGGCTAAGCGACAGCAAGTCTCATCAAGTTTCCAGGACTCTTCTAAGTAGTCGAGCTGATTTTAAAAAGTGGTTAAATCAAACTTAATAGACCTAAATTCCACCATTGTATGTCACACTGCCGAAAGAAAAAAAATACCAAAAATCAGGAAATTAACTGAATTTGATGAATTTTCAGTGTTGATATGTTAATGAATAAAATATATAATGCACCAGTTATTTTAAAAACTTTTACATTTTTTCAGGTCAGCTAACTTTGAACCATGTTCTTTGAGAATCTGTGTTATGCCTCAAAGACATGCGAAAATATCATAAAGTGTGTTCTTAATTGTGCTTGTGCATTATTTGAAATAAACTTAATGTTATTATTGAACACATTTTATGATATTTTCGTGTTAAAACATGCAGTTGTATTAATTTGAGCAAATTCGTATTTTCAGTGTAGATTTACGGTGAAATGAAAATGGCCAACCACAAACACAATGGCTTCCTCAAAGTGAAACAAAACAAGGGGAAATTACTCTCATTTATGTAGCTAATGTTCAGATTACCCTTTTTTCTTGCCGCCCAAATTAACCCATATTCTTCTTGATTCTTTATTTCTGCAAGACAATAATTAATTTTAGGTGAGCATAAACTTAAATTTAAGCAATTATTGGAAGGTCGTGTTTTTTTTTTTTAGATGACCTGTAATTGAAAAGTATCACTACTCAAGTCACAATTCCTTAGTTATTTACATATGTCCTTCATCATCATATCATGTCGCGCATACAGCACGGTATCCATGACAATCTCTCACCAACCTTCCCTATCATTCATTGCACCTGGGAGCTCCTCTGTGGAGCAACCAACATCTTCACATTAGCTGGTCAATGTAGGTCCTTGCTGGCGCCCTACACTTGCATGTCCATGTGTTGGCTTCCACAGGAGAACGTCACTATGAGTTCATCCTTGTTTCTCAGCCAGTGTCCTGCATGTCTCGTCTGTCTCACTCGGATAGTTTGTGAGAGGGGGCAGGTGACGACGAGCTGTTTCCTTGTGGGGTACTGTTTCCAATCTTGTTCAAGACTGCACGCAGCATTCTTGTGCCCCTCCCATCTATCTTATTCTCAAGACGCTTTGTTAGGGTCCAGGTGGTGCAACCATATAGCAACACCGACAC
The DNA here is from genome assembly GCA_023376005.1 of Doryteuthis pealeii. Taxonomy (NCBI): domain Eukaryota; kingdom Metazoa; phylum Mollusca; class Cephalopoda; order Myopsida; family Loliginidae; genus Doryteuthis; species Doryteuthis pealeii. Next base: position 13,322,847 of record CM042171.1, on the reverse strand, counting down.
AACCACGACCTGGAAGAACTGTCGCTTTAGCTTGTCAGGAGATTGGACCTCCAAATGACTGATAATCTATTTGTGGCCAACCATGCCTTTGCTATCCGTATTGATTTCAATTATTTGATTTTATCTTAATGAATATGAGCAAAATCTCGGGATAAATCTTTGAAGAATCCATTAACAGAAGAAATACCTGTAAATTTATTCTTTACTTCTATTTTAACTAAATAGTTAAATTAGGAAAATTAGCAATGAAAGACGGGAGTGATGGAAGAGTAAGTTTTAGTTGTTCTATTTTTCGATTATACCACTTCTGTTTCAAATCTTTTTATCTGCATTGTTATTTAGTTTCATCAGCCTTTCTAATTTAATATAATATTTTATTACATTAAAACTTAAATACTTGCACCCTACGGAAGGTGCATATATTTGCTAGTAAAAGTAAAAATTAATTAGGTTTAAAACAATCAGAAAAAATAGTATTTTCTTTTATAGGGACAAGTCAAAAGTTTTGCAATATTTTGTAATACAGGTTATCTAATGTTCAAAACCATCCTTGTAGAATAACAGTAGTGTACTATTTACCCAAGCTGGGGGAGGAGGAGGAGAGGAGATATTACCTTTCCTATGTGTATCAGTCAAAAGTAAATGTGATAGCATGATTGAGTTAGTACTCACTATGGTTTGGTTTGTTTGTTTTATGGCATATCAACCTCAGTGGGTCATAACTCTTAATGTCCTATACCGCCCCATTCCACCCACCAAAGTCACATTCATTTTCAATCCACCCAAATGATAACCTTTGTTTAAATGTAATATTAAACATATTTAGCAGTCTTTGATTTATGGGAAATAATAGGTAACTTTAAATGAAAAGGCCATTTTTAGACATATTATATACCCTTATAGGAATGGGGCTTTGAACTTAAGAAATTCTCACACAGGATGTAAGAGTTAATGCTGATAACACTTTTTCTATTTAACCCAGAGTACTACAGGTACTACCACTCCGAGTCAGAGTGGACCAGGGAGCAATGGTGATAAAGGGTTGCTCCACATCCCCAAACCTCCAGAACTGGAACCTCACCATCAGATAGAGTTTAACGTACTTCCCAGGACAGTTGACCCTCAGCCACCGCCTTCTAGCACCCAATGATAAAAAGAGTTGGGGCTTGCCATAAAGACAATAGAGTTGGGGCATCATATAGGTGCTAGGGCTTGACATGAGCAGCCGATTGATCGGATAGGGCCTCTCTCCGTCCAGACATAGAGGTATTGGAGCCGTTGACAATATAATCTTGCAAATAGATTAGCTAATGTAGTGAGTTTGATCCTCACAGAACCCACTACTGCAGCCTGTGCCAGATTAAATCTGGAACAATAACGGGGAGAAGGGTGATGTTTGTTTGTTTTGTTTGTTTTACGGCATATCAACCTCGGTGGGTCATTTAACTCTTAATGTCTTACCGCCAATGCCGACAAAGTTGTGAAATAATTCATTCTTAATGCAAATACAATTTTGTTTATAAACTCTGTTTTTCTATTCAACCCATAGATGGGACACTAACAGGTACTACCACTCCGGTCGGAGTGGACCAGGGAGCAATGGTGTGAATGGTTGCTCCACATTCCTCAAACCTCCAGAATTGGAACCTCACCATCAGATAGAGTTTAACGTCAGTCCCAGGACATGTAGACCTCAGCCACCGCCTTCTAGCACCCATATAAGAATGATTTGGGCTTGCCATAAGGGCAATAGGATTGGGGTAATCATATAGGTGCTAGGGCTTGACGTGGCCAGCCGATTGATCGGAGGGGGCCTCTCTGACCGCCCGTCTAGCCCAAGAAAGGGCCAAAGTGGAGTTTTGCAAGTCATGGACGGCTCAACACCTGGGTTCTATCTAAGCATCACGGGAGAAGGGTGAATAAAAAGGATTTTCCCCACTTATAGGTACTTAAAGAATAAGTTATAATTTTTGTTTTGTGTCATTTAGTACTATTTGCAGTATAGTGTCCCGGCCTCCTGCCTTAAAAAACACTAGACGGTGATAGCTCAAAAAACAACCCGCTCTACAAATAAAGTCCGAGCTGAAGCGGTGCCTGCTGAAAAAAAAACAACCACGTCTTAAAGCGTTTTTTTCCGAAATTTAATGCAATATTTTACCCCTCCAGTCTCTTTATCGACAAGTAAATGTAAATTTTTAACCTCCCCCTCTTTAAAAATATTTATGGGGGGGGGGGCTAAATATTTACATTTACTTGTTGATAGAAATATGGCTTACTTTTAACGCCTTCGAACCACTAAAGAAAAAAAAAATCCCGCAAAAAAATTTTTAAAAATTTTATTTCATTTTTTTTCAACAATCATTACAAATCAAAAATCAACATTTTTTTTTCGATATGTTCATTTTATTTTAAAGTATTTATTTCCAACAATCGATTACATATAAAAAATCAGGCACCACTTCAGCTGAAGACTTGATTCATAAGAGCAGGTTGTTTTTTCAGCTATCACCGCCTAGCACCTGTTATTTAAGCAATTACAGTTGGAACTGCCAAAAATGTGCACTTTTTCACTTAAACGAATTAAAATTAATCTTATAATAGAGATTGTGCATTTTTTGTCTGTAACCAAACTATTTACTATTCATGCCACAATTCCTTAGTTATTTACATCACATTTTCCTTGATTTCATTTTTATTTAAACCTCAATTATTAATAAAATTTTTTACATTATTAATACTGTTGGCCTTATTCTACATACTAATAACATGCAATTGTATTTTACAGGGTGGACCATAATGATGGGACATTTGTAATGCTATTTTCACAGATTACAAAAGCGATACAGAGTACTAAGTATATTTATTACATAACTGTACACAGGAGTTTTACATGTGATCTGGATTTGAATATTATGTCCTTGAGATGGTCACCATAATGATGAAACCATTCGAGATCTCGATTCTCAATATCATCTATAAAGTGTGGTTAGCATATCAACTGGAATAGCTGTTATCTCTCTACGGATGCTGTCTCTCGGAATTTGTAACAGCACGAAATATCACCTTCGGATGGTGCCTCTGCTTTCCACAAATGCTGTTGGATTTGCTTTGGGCTGCAATGATGGATCTTTGGCTGGTGAAGTATCTTCGACTACATATGCAACTTCTTTTGGGCTCCACTGCATTATAGGGATCACCAAAATCAATACCTGAAAATAATAAAAACTTTATGATATATTCAAATCTTAGATAACATGTAAAACAGTCCGTTCTTTACAACAGAGTCAGTGTCTTTATTGAATTTTTAGCTAAATTCTGTATTCATGATTCTTTTACTGAAAAGCTCTGCGATTGAAACTTATAAAATCTTTTGATATATATTATCTCAGACTCTTATCTTTATAGCAAAAAAAAAGTAAAAAATCGTTTTGTCGCTTATTTTTCTCATTTCATAAAATAAAATAGGGGTGTATACCTCGTAAAAAAGTATTGCTGAACTTGCACAAAGGTGTCAAAATTAGGGTGACCCAGAAAAAAACGAAACCAAATTATTTATTTTCCCATTAAACTAACTTAAACCCCAACCCCAAACCAACCTAGTTAAAATCAACAGTTTTATACAAAATTGTGGGTTCTGTTTTTTTCGGGTCACCGGTATACAGGGTGACCCAGAAAAAACAGAACCCAATATATTTATTCATTTTCCCATTAAACTAAACCCCAACCCTAGACCCCATAGTTAAAATTAACAAGTTTTATTACAAAATTTGGTGGTTCTGTTTTTTATGGGTCACCCTAATTTTAACACCTTTGTGCAAGTTCAGCCAAAAATATTCCCCTAATATATTTTAGGAAAAAAACTATTTCAGACAATTTTCATCAAAAGGTAAGCAATTATGGAAATCTTCGTGAAAATCGGACCATTAATTTATTTTTATAGAATTAAAAAAAAAAAGCCTCTAGTCATAACTTGTTTTTGCTACGTTAATTTCAATTGATTTAACGGTGCAAAAATGTAAACATCGTTTTTCGTTCATAATTTTCATTATTATCCGTAAACTGAAAAATGTTTTTTTAAAAAATCATTAGGAGTTTGTTTAAGTTTCTTCTTTGAAGGAAAAAACTTTTTTCAAGATAATGTTTTTCTTTGTAACAACTCTTTATGTTTGTTATTTCTTTTTTGCGAGATTTAAAAAAAAAAGTTAAAAAATATTTACGTTTCTTCCTTAATATGGCCTAACTGATCACGTGGCCTATTTTGGGGTACCTAAACACATAAACTTGGAATTGTTCTTTATATAAGAAAAAAACAAACAACAACCTAGTTTACAAGTCTGTAATATTTTTTTATTTTTTTATTTTTTTACTGTGCTCATTATGTTACTACTTTTCGACTAAGACAAAATGTGACCATAAATATCAATTTACTTATTTTAATTCGCTTTTAAAATGAAAAGCAGACGAATTTTGGGGTATCCCATTTTTTAGGAAAACTTCCTAAGTTTATTATAGAAAAACAAATTAGCAAATTAACTATAAAAAAATATAAAACTGGTCTTAAAAATAAAAATATAGAAATATCTATTTTAAAAAGTTGAATAAACTTTTTCTTACTTTGTCGAAATGTTAAAGCATTTAAATTCCTCTCAACCGGCTTTTCACATTTTGCTCATTTGTTTGGGTATTTTTTGTTTATTTTTCTTTTTCGTTAGGTAGATTGTTGTTTGGTATCCCTAATACTTCTTGTTGTCCCCACAAAGGTAAGACCGTGGAAACCAGTGTAAGAATTAATTAAAAAGCTCCGGTACTTCAAAGTGATGACAAAATTAAACTATATATTACGGGGAACCAGCACATGCCAAAAAGTAATTAGACAAAACAAAAAGCCTTCGTACTTTATTAACGAGGTTTTCATTGGTTGATATCGGCATCCTCGGTTTTGTAAAACGCAATAACCAAAGCCAACGCCACAAAAAGACAATTAAAAAAAAAATCAAATAAATCCAGTATTCTTCTAATTAACCATAAAAAAGAAATTTAAAAAAATCCATTTCCGTAAACCAAAAAAAAAAAAGTAACTTATTATTTCTTTGGTCGTTAACTCTATACGAAAACATTTATCTCACCGCGTCTAACACACACGCCTCTTGACCTTATATGGTAATTGTAAACACTCATCAATTTTTTTTTAAAACTTGTAATTAATTAAAATTTTACCCAAGGATCAGAGATTAAATGAAATATAAAAAACTAATTATATATTTTTCATATTAATAAAGTTCACTTAATTTTACCAATATTTCGGGGATTCTCGAACTTAGTCTCGCTTTTGAACGTGACGTTATCTTATTTTTCCTCTACGCATGCGCAGAGTTTTTCTTCCTTTTTCCTGTTCAAGATGTCTAAGAGAGGTGAGCATAATTTTTCCTTTCCTGAAAATCTTTTTCAATCTGTTTAAAATTACATTTTATAACTTACCTTTTCTATTGTTTTAATCCGCTTTAAACTTCTGCTATGTATGTTGTATTTTTTCTTGACAATTTCGATTTGAATTTATTATTTTAAAGATGATTTTGGAAACCAACATGAGGGTTTTATTAGATAATGTCGTTTATGCTATTTTATTTCATGTTAATTTTAAGAAAATGTTAGTCTGCTGTTTTAGACATGATTTCACGTCTTTTTTATGTGAAAATTAAAACTGTTAGTTTTAAAGTTGTTTAGAATTCTCGATAATTGTTTTTTTTGTAGTCACATTTGAGTCCATGTGGACTCGCATCGTCGTGTAGATCAATCTAATAAAAGTATTCACTTTCTTCTGAAAACTCTACATTTTAAACTTATGATTTTGAATATCGTTCATTTTGCAATAATGTCTCGTCTATTTATATATTTATTTATATTTAGTCTATATATTTATTTAGATTTAGTCCTCTACGACTTTTGTATGAAATCGTCTTACCAAGATAGTTAACCAGGTTCCTATTATAATAAAATTACGTTACAGATGTTAGGAGTTTTTTTTTTTTTTTTTTTTTTATTAAACCCTTAAGCAAAATCAAGATTTATATTAAAAAAATTAATTTTTTAACTGGAATCTAAACGGAAAAATATAAATCTTTGATTAGTGTAGGATTAAGTAGTCGGCATGTTGAACGATTTCTTTTTGTTACACGTGGTTACTGTCATTAAGGTTTTCTGGTTTATTCATATACACACACGCATATATATATATATATATATCTGAATTCTTACTCGGTATTTGATTTTATTATCTGGTTTCTATAAACCATTACCAAAATGGGTGATTTTTTTCAGAAACTTGACGGTAAAATGGAAACCTACTCCCGCTTAGTAAAGTTGCAACATTATGTTGTGAAAGTTACCGGCACCTTCTGAAGTGAAATGTCTTTGCTGGAAACTTTTGCACATATCGGAATATCTTTTGGATTAGAGATAATCCGCTGTAAAACATCGAAGGAGCTTGGAACTTTACACATGAATTTATATATAAGTAAAGTGGGAGTAGCAGTAGCCTCGCATATTTTACCGACATTGTTTGAAAAAAAGGAAAGAAAAAAATTAAAAGATCGAAAATGATATCGATTTCGTATAATTAGTTTAAAATATTTGTGATCGGATTTATTCTTGCGTGAGTAAATTTTAAATGTTGGTAATTAATGATAGAATGATACGATAATCTCTCGTTAGAAATATGGCTATAAAACAAAAAGAATCTAGTATGTCTCTCACACACGCACACACACATACGAGTATATTTTTGGCAGGATTTTTTCTTTTTAAACGTTTTTGTTGAACTCAACGGACAATTCTTGTCTGACGAGTTTTTGTTCGAATATTACAAAGATGGTCAGACAATTAGAAAGGATTGATCAAAAACTCGTCAGAAAGAATTGTCCGTTGAGTTTCAACAAAATATAAATGTATATATAAATTGATCTAAGTCAATCCTCGAGAATTACACGCGTGGAGAAAAATGAAAATGAATCGGCCGGAAACTTCCAAGACCACTAAGGTATTTTTTTCGGATCAAATTTAAAATAGCGATTTTGGATGAAAGAAGAAAATATTTTATTTTAAATCATCAAAACCGATTTTAATGATAATGAAAGTATAAAATTTGAAACCAGGTATTAAGCTTCTCATGAGACCAAAAATGTAACACATGGTCGATTTAATGTGTACTTATTTCGTCGGTGTACCCAATTCAAGGGGCACCTTCCTGGGGGTGAAGGCCCCTTGGAACTAAGCTGATTACTCAATTTCACATCGGTCCAATTAAAATTTGAAACTTGAAATACTGTCTTAAGACAATTTAACTTCATGAATACGAAATGTTTAAATTTTTTGTTTTTTAGAAGTTTAAAAATATTTTTAAAAATCTTCCCTCCTCTAGGTCGTGGTGGTACAGCCGGAGGAAAGTTCAAGAATCTCCTTGGGTCTCCCTGTGGGTGCAGTTATCAATTGTGCCGACAATACAGGTGGGTATTTCAATATACACGTGTTGCATTGTAGTTATTTATTTAATGAAATATCACGTAATATTCTTTTAAATTGCTATTTCCTTTTATTAATGATTTGTATTTCTTAGATTAAAATTTTTGTTACTTAGTCTTTTTATTTAATATTAGAAATTTCTAATTCTTTTATTTAAAGTATTTAAAAAAAAATTAAAACCATTATTGAATACAAATAACTTCCATAAATGTTTTTAAACTTAAAATTAATTACATGTTTTGCCCCCTCCCTTTTACACTGATGTAATTATGTTAATACTTTTTGAATAAAACAAAAACTTGACTCTAAGTAAATTTTAATTTGTTTTAAGTGAAAATTAGTGCCTAAATTGTTGGTGTCTAAAGATTTGGCATTACACAATATAGTGTACAATATGTAATACTGTCCTAGTTTTAATTTTAACAAATTCAACCCCCAACTCTAACCCTAAAAAAGAAAACACTGAAATGTTATTCTTAATCACTCAATCTTAAGCCACAAAAGACTCAACTTTTATGTGAACTTGTTTAAGATTTGGCGAGGGTGGGTGTAAGTAATACATTTTATGATTTTTAACTTAAAAAAATAAATAAAAACAATTGTAGTCGTTTATATTTAAAATTGTCGAATTGTTTTTCAGGGAGCCAAAAATCTTTATGTAATTGCTGTCAGTGGAATCAAGGGTCGTCCTTAACAGACTTCCCGAGCTGGTTGTGGTGACATGTTGGTTGCTACAGTTAAAAAAGGAAAGCCAGAATTAAGGAAAAAAGGTAAGTAAAATTATTTTGGCAAACAACTTCAATTAATTTTTCAGGTTGGGATGGAGGGGGTGGGGTTAAGTATTGTGATTCATGAAATTAATTTGATTTGTATGAAATTTGCTTTAATATTGATTAGCATTTATGGTTTTGTTGGGATTTTTATTTAAAATACAAGAACAAGATCAAACACACACACTCACTATAGATATGTCGCAGGGATGGCCAAATGTCAGTAAGAGCTATACAACGAAGGAGTCTATCCTCTTTTCACTAGTGCTAGACCAAGGAGATTATCTTAACATCTGAAGTAGAGTGCCACATCTACTATCAGCTTCTCACTTTACCGCAGAGATCCCTGAGCTACTCATGCTGAGTTGGTGAGGGCCGGTATCAACTGAGGAACCTTGTGATTCCTAGGTGGACGCTCTATCGACTGAGCTAAACCGATTAATGTCATTTGGTAAATCTCATCTCCATTAAAAAAAATTAAATATCTTTATTCTTTAAAAAAAAAAAAGGGTAAAATAAACAATGAAGTTTTTTTACTAAATTATTTAAAATATGACTAATAAGAAAATAAAAAAAAAATCTTTAAATTACTTATTAAATTTTTTTTTTAAATATATTTTTTCCTACAAATCACTCCTATGATAAATGCTATTCTGTTAAAGTTTTGGTCTAAATTCGGCATCAGACAAGTGAGATTTAGATTAACTGAAGGAATAAAAATCTTTAAACTAGAAAGAATGTTAACTCTTAAAGTCCTATACCACCTCATTCCACCCGGCTGGAAGTCACATTTGTTTTCTTAATCTACCCCAAAAAATAGCCTCTGTTTGAATGTAATATTAAACATATTTAGCAGTCTTTGATGTACGAGAAGTAACAGGTAAATTTTAATGAAATGGCCATTTTTAGACATTTATATATATCCTTATAGGAATGGGGCTCTGGACTTAGAAAATTCTCAACAGGATGTTAAGAGTTAGATCAATTTTTTCTTGTGTCAATCAAATAACAAATGTTGGTGATTTCTTTTTTTATATCCATTCATTCCACTTACTGATTACATATACAAATCAATATGTGCACATCTTCCAAAATGAGTTGTATCATCCATACTCAGACTTCATATTAATATCTCATTGTGCACTAGCCTGTACTTTTGTATGTATATGATATAGTACTCTGAGATAAGTGATATTATGTTGCAAGATGGTCAAACACTTTGAAAATTTTATCAGAATATTTATTACTTGTTTGTGCATAGATTCATATCAGTTCACTGACAACTTTTATCAGTGGCTTGTTAAAAGGCTTCAGCAACTCAACTGGGAAAACTTTCATCTGATGAAAGTTTTCCCAGAAAAAAAAATTTACCCTACAGGTAGGATTTGTCACAAGTATAGGGCATTCAATTAGGATTGAACTCTCTTTTCAGTAGTAACGGATTTGTGAGACTAAATTGCTGACCATTAGACTATGATGGGACACTTTGGGTTATAAATATTCTTTATTCCCTGATTTAATTTTTATCTAAAAAAAAGAAAAAATGTCATAGCCTTTAAGATGTGTATTTTAAATGTAAATTTTTCCAAGTTTCAACCTTTTCTAAATGAAAAACCAAAAATTGGTAGATTGAACAATGTCAAATTCTTTTGAAAATTATAAACAAGTTAAGGATTTTGCTTATTGAAAAATGTCAAAATTGAGTAAAAATGTTGTTAGTTAGAAATAAAACTGTTTATTCAATTAAAATACACTTTAAAAAATATTCCTGTTATCACCATGGTTTTAAACATTTTAAAAATTATTTAAAACTTTCACAGTGGGTTGTAAATATTCTTTATTAAATTTGAATCACTGATTAAATATTTATCTTGAAAAAAAAAAAGAAAAAAAGATTTGTTTGAAGATTGAATATATTTAATTTTAAATGTATCATTTTGATCAAAACAATAGACCTTTCCATTTGATTTGGGATTTAAATTCTCATGGTAATTTTTTAATCTTTCAGTAATGCCAGCTGTTGTGATTCGACAGCGAAAACCATTCCGGAGGAAGGACGGTGTTTTCATATATTTTGAAGACAATGCCGGTGTGATTGTCAACAACAAAGGTGAAATGAAAGGTAAGAAAAAATATTTTTGCAGATTGTATCAATTTTTGCCTTGTAAAAATGTTTGCTGTTTCTTTTTGTAATAGAAAAACAAATCAAAAGTGTAAACAAATATAAAGTTTTAAATTTTGTCTCTGAAGTTTGTAGCTAAAATCATGTTACTTGTTATTAAAAAAGATCTTATTTCACTGAATTTTTTAGATGAGGCTTGATGATTAGTATTATTTGTATCATTCAGACTATTTTCCTCATCTTCATTGTTATCTGTACAACGTTTCGGCCGATGTGCCCGGCCGGCCTTCTTCAGGTATTTCTTGTAGTACCCGGGAACCTCTTTTAGAACTTGGGATTCTTTGTAATCGGGAGCCATCACAAAACTTTGAACCTAACCCATGGACTGAATAAAGGGTTAGGTTCAAAGTTCTGTGATGGCTCCCGATTTCGACAAGAAGGTTCAAAGTTTGGAAAGGAGGTTACCGGGTCCGACAAAAAATACCTGAAGAAGGCCGGAGGGCACATCGGCCGAAATGTACAGATAACAATAAAGATGAGAACAATAGTCCGAATAATACAAAAAAAGATAACAGAATTAACAAAGATGAGATGTAACGGCTTCAAATTGATTGTCATGTTTTTTGCTTTTGAAGGACTTAGAATAAGAATTTTTTTCCAGACTAGTTCAGATTAAAAGTGCAATATAAGTATTTAAAGATCCTTATAAAAAGTCTCAGATTACCTTTACAGTGTCACTTTTAACCAGGACTAGACAGACTGGCTTTACACTTGTTTTATAAGATATATAAAATTTATTACTTCCATCAAATTCTCAAAAAGGTCATTATGAAGATATATATATATATATATATATATATATATATATATATATATATATATATATATATATATATATATATATCTCTTCTCTCTCTCTCTTCTTTCTTTTATAATTTCTTCCAATGTTTTTCAACCAATCATTCTTTTTCTTTGCTTTCTTCTCAAAAGAAATAATTCTTTTTCTGAACTATGTTAATTTCTCTTGTTTTATTTTGGATTTACTTAATCTCCTCCTTCTTCAGCCAGACTATTTCTCCTTCATTTTCATTTTTTCCTCTATATTTTCTTTCTATTCTCTTCTGTTTTTGTCTTTATTCCTCAGACTTTTATTTAAGATTTCTTATTTTTCTTTTCTCTTTCCTCCTTGTTACTGCTTTCCTTTTTTGTTTTTCTCGACTCTTTAAGTGAGCTCAGCCTCTTACAGCCCAGGGTGGTTTGCCACCTTCACTACCAGAACTGCCAAATTGTTATCATGAAATATGTTTTTAAAAAAAAACAAAAACCTTTTCAATTTTGACCCTAAATGTTTTTCAAAATGTTAAAAATGAATAATAAAAAATTTAATGAAGCTCTTACTATATAGATATGTAATTTGCCATGATTATATGTAAAGAGTGCTCAATATTGTTGATAGGACATGTATATCTAAGGGTAATGTGGACATATAGTCAATGGTGCTTGGTAACTGACAGTTTCTTGCTTATGATTTTCAAACCAATTTAATGTCCTTGTTAAGAAAGGTTGGTGATATTCAAATTGTTTGAATAAAAGTCTAAGGAACAAGTAATTTTCATAGACATTTTAAAGCTGATTAATAACGTTATAGTTCAAAAGCAAGTTGAAGAGTAACCTCCCCTCGTTTCATTCAATTTGAAAATTGCATAGGTAAAAAAATCAGTTACATCTCATCTATTTTTCACCTGGTTAACCACTTAAGTTGAAGTTTTCTTTTTGTATTTTTTGTCATTAGAAATCAACCATTCAGATGAATAGGTGTTTAATAATTAACACCGTATTTATTTTTAGGGAAATTGAAGCTGACTGATTTTGTGACAATAATTGTGTATGTTTAATCTCTATACAATTTTTCATTTCTTTTAAAAACAATTTTTTTTTTTTTTTTATAGGATCAGCGATCACAGGACCTGTAGCAAAAGAGTGTGCAGATTTGTGGCCTCGTATTGCTTCAAATGCAAGTTCCATTGCGTAGAATTGAAACTATTCTGTAATAAATGTGATCGTTTAAAAAAAAAAAGTTATTTCTCGTTTATTTTAAAGTTGATTAATAACGTTATTTTTAGTTAAAAGTTCAAAAGCAAGTTGAAAATTTTTGAATAAGATGTTCTGGTAATCTGAACATTAGCTACATAAATAAGAGTAACCTCCCCTCGTTTCATTCACTTTGAGGAAGTCTTATGTATTGGTCGGTCATTTTCATTTCACTGTAAATCTACACTGAAAATACGAATTTGTTCAAATCAATACAACTACATGTTTTAACACAGAAATATAAAATGTGTTCTTAATTGTGCTTGCGCATTATTTGAAATGAACTTAATTGTTATTAAGAACAAATTTTATATTTTTGTGTTAAAACATGCAGTTGTATTAATTTGAACAAATTCGTATTTTCAGTGTAGATTTGTGGTGAAATAAAAATGGCCGACCAATACATAAAACTTCCTCAAAGTGAAAAACAAGGGGAGGTTACTCATTTATGTAGCTAATGTTCAGATTACCAATGTTCTCTCAATTGACTAATACCTAGTAGAGTAGAATTGTTTGAAAAGCCATTTAGGGCAGTTATATGATAATTTGTTGGATAAGGATTTATTTTCTGGGTTGTGATTTGTTGAAGAAGGGAGAGAGAATTTGTTGGGTTTATTTGTAAATGAAGCTTATTTAACCCTTTTGATTCTAATAGGATGTAATACATTCTCATGAAATAGGTTAATATTGGTTAATTTTTAAGTAATATCAGTTAGAAAAAGCTTGAAAAAAAAAAAGGTAGTTCAGTCTGTCATTGGAGAGAACACAGGGTTGGAAATGTCAAACGTGGTCAAATTCTTTCTTAGGCTGGATATGTCAATCAGGAAATCTCATCAGGGACAATTCATGCACACTCTAGGAACAAATGTCTTGTGCAACCTGTAACAAAGTCTGTAAGTCAGTTTCTGGTGGTGCATAAGCATCAAATTTTATCGTCTGATACAATGGGAAAGATGTACTATGTCATAATTGCATAAAACCTTGTGGATCTGCAGCGGGTTTGATGAGTCATTTGAGGGCTCATAGGAGGAAAGGTTTTGGTGGTAGGATTGTAAGGAATATATATATATATATATATATATATATAATATATATATATATATATACACACACACACACACGCACATACATACATGGCAAAACTTTAATGGCTACAATTGTATTATTCACTTCTGCAATTGTATTTAATTAATCAATTTCTGAATTAATTCATTACAATTAAACTGTGATCCTTTTTTGGTGAAACTTAAATAGGTTATCTATCTATACTTTTGTACTTATATATATATATGCACACACACACAAAGACTGCTACATGCTGGCTTGAACAAATCCTGGGAGAAACACCCCACAAAAAAAACCTGTATTAGCCACTTACCTCATATCACAGAAACCATCTTAGTAAGACTAAGACATTGGTGGAAAAGAAAGGATAAGGATCAGCTTTCTAGGGATCCTGGATGTTGTGAGGAGGACTTGCAATGGACTATAGGGACAGCTGGCAAGGGAGTCACTGGAATTGGTGCTAGTCACCAATAATTTTATATATATATATATATATATATATATATATATATATATATATATATATATTATTGGTGACTAGGTTGTTAATTTGGCTCATTTTTTAACATGTTTTATGTACAGATATATACTGGTTTGTACAGTTGAGTAGGTCGATTTTGGAACTGTAACCTCTCCTATGTGGTAAAAGTAGCAAATTAACTCTTAACATCCTTTTGAGAATTTTCTAAGTCCAGAGCCCCATTCCTCAAAAAATGGTTAAAAAATTTCCTTTTCATTTAAATTTTCCTAAAAAAATACTTCTAAATATGTTTAATATTACATTTAAATAAAGGCTATCATTTGGGGTAGATTAGGAAAATGAATGTGACTTCCGGATGGGTGGAATGAAGGTGGTATATGATAAGAGTTAACAAAGAATTACCACAAAATACTTTTCAAAAATTTGCCTTCATTTGAGGAAATAGATTTCAATTTAAAAAAAAGTTATCCTTGTTACAGCTGAATTTTTAGGTAAAAAGCAGCATGTTGGTGGTAATGGGGGGGGGCATATTTTCAATTTGAATTCTAGTTATTTTATTCATTTCATTTAAAATGACAACTTTTCGGTTTTAACTCTTAACATCCTATACCGCCTCATTCCGCCCGGCCGGAAGTCATGTTTCCCTAACCCCCCCAAACGATAGCCTTTGTTTAAATGTAATATTAAACATATTTAGCAGTCTTTGATTTACGGGAAATAACAGGTAACTTTAACTCTTTAACATCCTATACCACCTCATTCCACCCGGCCAGAAGTCGCATTCATTTTCCTAATCTGCACAAAATGATAGCCTTTGTTTAAATGTAATATTAAACATATTTAGAAGTCTTTGATTTAAGGGAAATAACAGGTAACTTTTAATGAAATGGCTATTTTTACCCAATTTTGATAAATGGTTATAGGAACTGGTCTCTGGACTTAGAAAATTCTAACAAGAAAAGGCCATTTTTAGCCATTTATTGATAAATCCTTATAGGAATGAAGCTCTGGACTTGGAAAATTCTCAACAGGATGTTAAGAATTAAATATTGAAATTGCTAAATTTTCTAACCAATTTTTAGGCTAAATATTGTGAAAACGATTTTTTTGTTAATTTTACAGATGATCTTTGATGCTATTTCCTCAAACAATAGTGCAAGTAATAGATCTAATTTTTGGTATCTGTATTCATTATACCAAACACAACTTTTGCTGTTTGAGAGAATTTGATTTAAAAAAAAAAAAAAAAGTGAAGAATCAACTTACCCTATTGAACAGCTGATACTTGACAACTGACCATTCTACAACTAAAATGATTTGTATTTTTCAAACCAAATGTATTTGACCCCAAGTTTTGCCTTGGTCACCACTAGAAATCTTTGATGTTAACATCTTGATGTCCAGGTCAGTTGTTGGCATCTCCTTCCATCTACTATAGACGACGGCAAAGTGTCCATTTTTTTAAATTTTTTTATCTGCAACTGCTCAAGTGGCTTAACAGACCAATTTTTGAATAGCAATCTCTGGTGCAGTGTGTTAAGTTTTGCCATCCTTGGCCAGGGCTTAAAGTAAGTCAGTCCTGAATTATGGAATCCTTTGGTAAGCGAATAAGTCCTATCCTGCGCATTGTTAAAGGTCCAGTGATTTAATCCTATGTCCGTCGTCCACGAAGGTTGAAAGTAGTTATGGCCAGTACTGTTGGTTTAAGTATTATATCAGCAGCAGAGTACTGCCAGCGATTGGCCAAGAGTTTGATCATATAGTTCTCGGTGAGTCTATAAATAGAAGTAGGCTTTTAACACACCTTATATGAGAAATTTCTCAACACTGATTGCAAACAAACGGTGATGGTTGCTGGAGATGCTGTTGACTCTTCTTCCTTATGATTTTCTTTTATGCGGCGGCTTCTTTCCTCTCTTTTTCACTCCTTTTCGTTTCTTATTTGACAAGGAGTCACCAGGTCGTACGGTCTTCTGCATAAGCCTCCCACATGTTGGTGTCGATGTGGCATGTCTTCATGTCCCTATTGTAGACATCTTTAACTAAGTCCTATACCACCTCATTCCACCCGGCTGGAAGTCACATTTGTTTTCTTAATCTACCCACAAAAATAGCCTTTGTTTGAATGTAATATTAAACATATTTAGCAGTCTTTGATGTACGAGAAGTAACAGGTAAATTTTAATGAAAAGGCCATTTTTAGACATTTATATATATCCTTATAGGAATGGGGCTCTGGACTTAGAAAATTCTCAACAGGATGTTAAGAGTTAAAGCGCAGACGTCTCCCTACCAGTCGGGTGCCCTCTACTAACTGTCCATCCTCCTGATGTGACCAGGCGTTTCTCGCAGATGATGGCGATTTCTAGGGGTGACAGACGTGGGGTCAAATACATTTGCTTTGAATCATCTTGATGTCTAGGTCAGTAGAACAGACCAAAGATCTGCACAACTTGGATGGGGCTCAAATCTTTTAAACCTGATTATTAAATTTCCCATATAATATAAAATGCAGGAAAAAATATATTCGGTAATTTATGAGGAAGTGCATCCTGGTCTCCTGCCTCAGAAATTGCTACCCGGTGACTATTAAAATAATGTCCCCAGCTATGTCGTCTTGGTGGTGTTACTTGAAAGAAAACAACCAACTTGGGGCGTTAAATGTATTTTAGAGGGGGGGGGGGCTTCTCTTTTTTGTCATAATTCTTATTTATTTATCGTAATTTGTTTAGAAATTTGTCGTAATTCTTGTTTAGATATGAAGATGGATATCTATCTATCTACCTCAATTTGTTCATTTTTTACTTTGTTATATCTATCCACCCATCTCCATTTGTTCATATCAAAAAAGAGAAGCCCCCCCATTTAATTTTTTATTAATTTTACCATATATTCTTTGAAATGTCATAGGTTATGTTCTCTTGTGAACATGCACTCATGGACACACCAGAGTGGGCTGACCAGCAAAGACTTACATTTAATACTGTGAGGATTCTGGATGCTGTGTGGAGGACTTGCTGGAGAAGCAAGGATGAACTCTGAAGTGATGTTCTCCTGTAGACACCTACACATGGACACACCAGTGTGAGCTGACCACACTTTAGAAAGACTAATGAAATTAGATAAAGTATTTAAAAAGATTTCACTTAATTTAATTATATCTTAATTGGTTTCTATATAAAATCATTTATAGGATTTATTTTAATGTTGAAGTATATATAAAAAGATATGAACACACCACAAAAAGCTGTTTAAGTGAAAACATTTTATAACTTAGCTGATATTGAACAATATTTTGATTTTATGAAAATCGTCATCAGAGCTTGTTTATAATCCGTGTTGTTCCGCTCTTAACAACACAGATTATAAACAAGCTCTGATGACGATTTTCATAAAATCGAAATATTGTTCAATATCAGCTAAGTTATAAAATGTTTTCACTTAAACAGCTTTTTGTGGTGTGTTCATATCTTTTTTATATATACTCATACCGTCGGATTCATTTCCTTTCTTTTAATGTTGAAGGATAAAATTAATATTAGAGAGCAATAACATCAAGTAATTATTTATTAAACCTGGTTGTATTAAAACCAGTATGCAAATTAACCACGCCATATTATGTAAACCTTTATTTCTTAGTGATATATAACTCGCTTTACCGGATTTTAAACACTAATATCATGGGCTGTTTTGTGTTTTAAAATCCTGCAATGTTATATCAGTAAGAAATAAAGGTTTACATATATGTTGTTAATTTGCATACTGGTTTTAACAAAACTGGGTTTAATAAATAATGTTATTGATCTAATATTGTTTTATTCTCCAATGTATTAAAATCAATTCTATGAATGATTTTATAAAGAAACCAATTAATATATAATTAAAATAAATGTTTTTGTAGTAAACAGGATTAGTATGCAAGCGTATGGCGATGAGGAAAAGAACAAAACACAGATTTTAAGTTCAAAATTGTATTGAAAAATAAGGAACATGAAAGGCGAGGAAAAGATAGATGAATTTAAAGGATAATTTTGGTGATAGTTGTGTCTTGAATAAAAGTCAATGTGTGTCTGGTGGCCGAATCAGTTGTAGTGTTAGGTGTTGATTATGCGAGCTTGTCTTGTGTTTTAGAGTCGTTAGCGGTTGCTGAATGAAGTGGAATTTCCTCGTATCAGGCGGTATATCTGTTGTTTTGTTGTAGGCAGAATATTGTTTCGGTTATTCTGAAGTTGATCGCTGGTCGTATTGTGTTATGATAGTTAGCATATTTTTTTGTATTCGAATGAATGACGTGGAGATGTTCGCTTGTTCTTGACTGCCTGTGAGGTCAGGGTTGGGTAAGTAGGTGGGGTGTGATTGGCCGCGTGTGATGTATCCTTCGCTTGCTAGCCCTCATTTGGTGTGTGTTTGCTAGACGCCTGAACCTCTGACTGTGGTCTGCCTTTCAAAGCTGATTATTTATAGAGAGCCGCAACCGAAAAAGGGGTCAATTGAAGTTATTTTCATTTCACCCGGGAATCGCTTTCATTGGATGAAAATGCGAATTTTATTTACCAATTTTGTTTTATTTAATGTCAGGAATTGATTATCAAAGCGGAACTCCCGATCGGAGCCCATGCGCAGATATGTGTTAAAATGGTCATTCTGTTTTAGGCTATGACAGAGGACACTTCTGATTTTGGGGTCTCCGCCTTATTTTTGTTTTGTTGGCGAGTGTATGTATCTTTTATTATTGCGGTGTGTGAGCGGATTGAATGCTGAATTAGTGAATCGGGAGATATCTACATTTGCTTATGCAACATTTTTATATGTTCTTATTTAATTTTGTTAGTCTTTCTCATCTAATATTTTTTTTTATTACATTAAAATTAAATTACTTAGGCCTGGAGGGCGGATATTCTTGCTAGTTTAATAAAAATACATTGACATTTTAATAAAATTAAAAAAACAAATACACTGAAAGCTTACTTTTGTTCATTACGCACAATAGGATAAAAACACTTTTGTAGCTAAAAAAAATTAGGGTGTTAATTACTTAAGTATGTAGAAAGTAGAAAAAAATATTATTTCCAAAAAAAGGTGAATTAATTCTAAATTGGTAAGGGTATTTGCCTGCTCATCCCACTTATGAGGGCTGGACTCAAGGTCTCGTTTTTACGTGGGCGCATAAAAATTGCGTTGATCTGGGGGAATGGCCCCCCCCTTGGATCGACGCTATTAATTGTACTTTACCGGTCCAGACGCCGAAGCACACTGGACCCCCAGCCAAGGCCTGGTATAGAAGGTAAGAATCAAAGCATAGAATCTGGAACAGATACTACACCTTGATCCTCCCTTCTACAATAGGCAAGTATTATTCTAAATTGGTAAGTCGACATTAAAACGTTTTGGTTTTTATCAAACCTTCATTAGGATGGAAAAAGTATTGTCGGAACAGTCATGGATGTTTTTTCAAAATAACAGAAGATGAGAAAATGCATTAGAGGAAGGTTTGTAACCGTTTGGCAGTGTTCTTTTTCTGAAAAATTGTGTATGTACAGAATATGCACATGGGGAGAGAAGAGATTATAGCATCACAGACTTGTGCCACATTAAGCTTACTAAATGCCCAACTGAGTTCAGGCTGGTTGGTTTTACGGCATATCAACCCTTTTTGGGTCATTTAATGCCCAATCAAGTCATTTTGATATGTGGTTACTTACAGTACCGACTGTTGTTTAAATGGTCATCCATTTAATTATTGAACAGGCTCAATGCTTCTTAATTGTGGTGATCTAGTGGGAATTGGTGCTTTCAACATGATTTGCCTGTAAGCTTGAGTTCAATAAATAATATAAAAGTATGAGGTGTTTAAAAATGCAGTAAGGGTGGCCCAAACCTATTTTCCAATGCAGGTATCATTGGGGAATAGGAAGAGGTTTTGTGTTACCCTTACTGGGCTTTTTAACCTGGATTAGAATATATTGAGATTGAAGCTGTATTTACCTAAGACATGAATCTTATTATAATGGAGATTGTGTGTTTTTCTGTCTGTAACCGAAACTATATTACTAATCGAGTCACAATTAACATAGTTATTTACATCAAATTCTGCATGATTTTATTTATATTTAAATTTAAACCTCAATTATTAATAAAATTGCTTCACCTTTTTATTAGTGTTGTCCATATCAACATACTAATAACATGCTATTGTATTTATATATACAAAAAATAGCGGTTTGCAGTGTGAACGGGAAGGCTAATTTGCATATTGATATTAAAAATGTGATTTTATTAAATATGCGCTTAGTATTATTGATTTCTAATTGTTTGGTTTTATTTTAATGAATATAAGCAAACATCTCTCCAATGAATCTTAAATGAAATCCATTAACAAGAAAAAAATAATCATTTTATTCTTTATTTCCTAATTTAACTAAATAGTAAAATTCAGCAATGAAAGATGGCAGTGATGGAAGAGTAAGTTTCATTTCTATTTTTCTATTATACCCCCACTCTGTTACATATCTTTTTATCTGCTTTCTTATTAGACTTTCTAATTTAATACGATATTTCATTACATTAAAACTTAAATACTTGCACCCGGAGGGTGCATATATTTGCTAGTAAAAATAATGAATGTTTGATTATTCTCCAGTATTGTGTCATTGGTATTTAATACTTATGTTTTATAGCCGTCTCAACAGGTGTTGTCTGGTGAGGAGGGTAAGTAAGTAAAGTAAAGTCGATGGGGCGGCCTAAAGTCGGTGTCAGCGAGGGAGCCTATCCCCTTTTCAATAGCGCTAGACCAAGGAGATTGTTTTTAGCATCTGAGGTGGAGCACCACACCAACCATCAGCTCCTTACTTTACCACACAGATCCCTGTGCTACTCATACGCTGAGTTGGCGGGGACTGGTATTGAACGAGGAACCTTGTGGTTTCTAACCGAATGCTCTACCGACTGAGCTAACCCCCAAAAAGTAGGCAAGCTCAAGGGGAGCCAACGACCATCCACACTGACACTAGTAAGATTGGTGTACTTACTACACACACAAACCCAAAAAGTTAATCTGAACATTAGCTACATAAATGAGTATATCCTCCCATTGTTTATTTCGCTTTGAGGAAGCCATATGTTTTGTTCGGCCATTTTTCATTTCTCCATAAATCTACGCTGAAAATACAAATTTGTTCAAATCAATACAACTGCATGTTTTAACACGAAAATATCATAAAATGTGTTCTTAATAACAATTAAGTTCATTTCAAATAATGCACAAGCACAATTAAGAACACACAAAATGTGTTCTTAATTGTGCTTGTGCATTATTTGAAATGAACTTAATTGTTATTAAGAACACATTTTATGATATTTTCGTGTTAAAACCTACAGTTGTATTGATTTACGGTGAAATGAAAATGGCCGACCAAAACATATGGCTTTCTCAAAGTGAAATAAACAAAGAGAGGTTACTCTCATTTATGTAGCTAATGTTCAGATTACCCCCCAAAATTGGTCCTGGTTGTCAACCCATCAAGGACCAGGAAGAGTCTGTTATAAAACCGTCACTGAACAGTTTACATAATCCTGAGGAAGTGCAAGGGAGAAAAACCCGAAAACAAATCTGAGGTCCCTAAGGTGGAGTAATGCTGAATTTCAGTGCTACACACAGCAACTCCTGCATATGTTCTTATCCTTTTCTTTGGACCACAGTGGAAGTATGGAGAGGAGGGATCTGCTGCTTGGGCAACAGCACATCCTCCAGGCTATGTAGTTAAAAGTTTTTAAAAAATAACCCTACGCCATTGTCTTTCGCAGACAGAAGGATGCCAACACATAGCTGTCCAATCTGGCTATATATATATATATATATATATATATATACTAGCTAATAAATGCACCCTCCAGGTGCCAGTATTTAATATTAAGAATGCCGATAAAAAGATTTTGAACAGAGGGGGTATGATTGAAAAATAGAACATCTTTGAAACTAACTCTTCCATCATTTGACATTACTCCCGTCTGTCTTTGTTAAATTTTCCTAATTTAACTATTTAGTTAAGATAGGAAGTAAAGAATAATATTACAGTTATTTCTTCTTGTTAATCGATTTCTTTTAAGATTTATCCCGAGATTTTTGCTTATATTTAGTAAGATAAAACCAAACAATTAGAAATCAATAATACTAAGCACATATTTATCAAAATCAAATTCTTAATATCAATATGCAAATTAGCCTTCACGTTCACACTATAAACTGCTATTTTGTTGTATATATAAATACAATTGCATGTTGTTATCATGTAGATAAGGCCAATAGTATTAATAATGTAAAACGGTTTTTATTAATAACTGAAGTTTAAATTTAAATAAAATAAAAATCTTTGAGAATGTGACATAAATAACAAAGGGAATTGTGACTTGAATCGGAATATAGTTTCGGTTACAGCCAGAAAAACACACAATCTCCATTATAATAAGAAGATATATGGAGAGAGAGAAATTTGGGTTATTTCCTATAAGTTCAACATAAACAAAGGGGAACCACTCTTGACTATTAAATTACTTATTTATTGATCTACTAGGAAAAAAGAAGTTAGGGTTAGTTTAATGGGAAAATAAATAAATAATTTATCAGTCAAGAGTGGTTCCCCTTTGTTTATGTTGGAGTTATAGGAAATAGCCAAACTTTCTTAGGAGAAGATGAGAAAGGTAGGAGACATTTGTATAATCTTTCCCACATATTTAAAGTCTTTATCTTATTTAATCTTGTCTACTGGATTGTTGTAGGAGGTAGATGCAAAAAATAGAGCAGCCTGGCGCCTTAATGTTAAGCAAGGCACGGAGAGGAGAGTAGCCTTGACAGCAAAGAGAGCCAGAAAGAGGGAGAAAAGCCAGCAACCCCAGAAAGCATCATAGTTTATGTGCATTCAGTGTACCAAAGACTGTCACTCAAGAATTGGCCTGCAGAGTCACTTGCGCAGATAATTCTTTTGGACACTACGCCATCGTCTTTAGTGTACGGAAAGATGCCAACAACAATATTATAAACATTGATTGCAAGTTTGTTTTTATTTTTTATTTTTCAATTTCCTATTATCTTCCTAATATCTTCATATATATTAATTCAATGCTTCAAAAGAGTCCAGTGATGTTTTTTGTGGATATAATTATTTATCATGATATAAAAGACTTATATACATAAATGTGGCACAAGGCCTAAAGGGGGGAGTGAGGGTAAGAGACTGGTCTTCACTATCCTATCTTTTAACTTAACTATTCCCATTCGTGACCGATTCATTCAACAATTTCCCATTCACCATAAAACTCATTCACACAAAAGTCACCAAAACATTCCATTCACTCTATGACAGTCCTACACTTTTGGACACTACATCATCGTCCTTAGTTGATGGAAGGGTGCCAGCAACAACTGGATCATACAATATTCAGTATATTATAGAGAAACCCATTTTTGTCGGCTGCTAGCTTTTTAAAAACTAATTAAATCTATTATTTAAGGTCAAACTTTTGTCTAAAATGATAAGTAGTAACATAATGACGATCATTAAAAAAAGAAAAATATCATTACATATGCAGTTTATTTTCAATAGATTTAAAACAATTTGTTTTGGTCAATTTCGACGTGATCCGCCATTCTGCCTCTTTTTCAATGGTTTTAGGCACTTGTTTACAATTTTAAAATAACATTTGGGATGGAGAAAAAAATTACCAAAAATCAGGTAATTATCTGATTTTAATGAAATTTTCAGTATTGATTTTTCAATTAATTAATTTTATAATGCATCAGTTATTTTATTTCAAAACTTTAATTTAGTATTTTTGCTATTCATTTAAAATGTGAAAAGCCTGATGTTAAGTTTAAAATGTTATATTTTTAGATTCTAGAAATAAATATCTACTTAATGCAAACCTTAATTTAAAAAAAAAAAAGTATACGTTTTTGAAGAAAAACTCTATTTTAAATGTGCCCCCCCCCCTTTTTAAGCAGAAAAAATATCGATGTATAATTTTTTCTTTTATAAAATAATAGCCAATTAAATAATTATCGAAATGAGTAAAAAAGAAATCTCCAAAAAATTAATTATTTATTATTTTTTTACATTTTATTTTTGATTTTCGGTATTTATTTTCTCATAGTAAAGACACCGTAAAAATTTTTTTTTGTTTCTATTCATAACTTCAGTCTTTTATCTCTTTATTTACTGTAATTAGAAAACGGAAAGACCAACTTGAAAAAAAAAGTTACGCCCCCAACATAAGGGGTGGGTAGGTGGGGGGTAAAAAATAAGTGATCTGAGAAAAATGAGAAAATTTTGAAATAAAATAAGTAATGCATTATAAAGATCATTCATTGATACATAAATTTCATTAAAATCCGAAATTCCCTGATTTTTGGTAAATTATTTTCCCTAGGCTAAAGTAATTTTGTCAAAAATGCAATTTAGTCTCATTTTGGGCATCACTAGTATACTAGAAAATTCAAATACAGTTTGTGCCAGCCATCGAGTAACTCTCAACAGAGTGCTAAAATATCGAGATAGATGGTTCATGTAATGGTTCCATAATCTTGGGGTATTTGCCTTTGATCCCACTTATGAGGGCATGACACAAGGACATTTTTATGTGGGCCTACCCACAAGCCAAAGCTCATGGGTGGTAGGTACAAAAAATGCGTTGATCCCGTTGATAGATGGTTCACGTAATGGTTCCATAATCTTGGGGTATTTGCCTTTGATCCCACTTATGAGGGCATGACACAAGGACATTTTTATGTGGGCCTACCCACCAGCCAAAGCTCATGGGTGGTAGGTACAAAAAATGCGTTGATCCCGTTGATATTTCCCCTCAAGGGGGCACCTCAGGTATTGGGCAATAAACCCTGCCCTTTCCCTTTAAATCAAGGAGGCAGGTATTGCCTGGGGGGATAGCCCCCTGGGATCAACGCTGTTAATTTTACTTAGCCGGTCCAGAGGTCGAAGCACTCTGACACAGTCTCAGTAATTACACAGATGTTCTAAAACAGCAGTGTACAAATAATCTTGGACCGGCTCATTTACGAAAGGTAAGCTAGGCTAATCCACAACACTTACTCTCTGGCATTTAACACTTATTCCACTGAATTTTCGATTGGTCAAAGCACCTTTGAAACTTTTTTTCTCTACACTATGAAACATTGTTTACTTTGACTCTGCTAAAAGCAGGGTGTGACACAAGGCTAGTTTTTAAGTGGAGCTCTATGGTTGAGAGTAGTGCTAAAATTGCTTAGTACTGTTAGCATTCCCTATGAGTTGTGGAGAGTGTTTACATCAGGCAATAAAATTGTTGAGGGTGGTAGGTATTGCCTGTGGGGGGACAGTTTCCAAAGCGCAAATATTAGGGGAACTGTGCAGAGCTAATATGGTGTGTCGCTGTGCTCATTTATTCTAATGTCCTCAAATCTTACTGTAAGCAATTATTTTGTGAAATGTATTTTCAGTTTTGGAAACAAAAATTTTCACGTGGTGAGGTCTGCTAAGTATATAGGGTTGGTTGGTTTTTACGGCATACCAACCTCGGTGGGTCATTTAATGCCGACAAAGTTGTGAAATAAATTCATTCATAATGCATAATACAATTTTGTTTATAAACCCATAGATGAGACCCTAACAGGTACTACCACTCTGGGTCAGAGTGGACCATGGAGCAATGGTGATGAAGGGGTGCTCCACATTCCCCTGGGATTTGTAGCGGTAGTTTGGTAGAAAAAAATGTAGATGTATAGATTTTAACTATTGTTCAATTACTCATATTTTTGAGTACAATCCCACTTCTTTTAGGAAATGTTAAAATCTGGATGGTCTTATTTTCGTGAAAAGATTTTTATGGCATGCCAACCCTATTGGGCTATTTCATGCCAAGAATGTTTCGTTTTATTCATTCTTGATGGGTATTCAATTTAAAAAAAACTCATTTTTTCTATTTAATCCATAGATGGGACTCTAACAGGTACTGCCACTCTGAGTCAGAGTGGACCTAGGAATAATACTGATGAAGGGGTACTCCACACATCCCAGAATTCCAGAATTGAAACTTCACCATTAGATGCAGTTTAATATTATAGGACACAAGACCCTAAGCAAAAACATATACATCGATATTTGTTCCATTTAAAAAGGGGGACGCTAAATTTCCAATACAATTTTTGACCAAAAAATATGGGTGATTGATACTAAAGTAAAGTAGTTATTAGAAAAATATTTTTTAGAATCTAATAATATGACATTTTAAACTTAAAATGATGCTGCTCATATTTTAAATGAATTTTATATATTAATTTATCATAGCAGAAATACTTAAAGTTTTGAAATAATATAACTGCTGCATTATAAAATTCATTAAATCAATACTGAAAATTTTATTAAAATTGGATAATTCTCTGATTTTTCGTAAATATTTTTTTCAATCGCGAATGTTACATTAATTTTGTAAACACACCATCGTTAAACTGCATTTCAAGGTATATGCGATCGAAAATTGACCAGAAAAATTGTTTTAAATGTATTAAAAATAAATTACATGTGTTATTTTGCTTTTTAAATTTTTTTTTATTGATGCTCATTATGTTACTACTTTTCGAATTAGACAAAAATTTGACCTTAAATAATTCATTTAATTAATTTTAATTTTTTTAAAATGATTAGCAGACGAAAAATTGGCTATCCCTCATTTTAAAACTGATTTCAATCACTTCAAAATTAATCTGAAACCGATGAAATAGCAGAGGTGTTCAGTACTGAATAGGCTTAGTCCTAATTAGTGATCATCCTCCACACATTGATATAGCTATGCTCAATTTACGGAGTTTTCGTAAGTGCGTAAATTGTTTAAAAATATTTCAAAACGTCAATAAAAATGGAAAATTATCTTTTTACTGTGTTTTTCTTTCACGTTTGATATAAAAAAACAATTCCAAGTTTATGTGTTTGAAAAAAAAAAATTACATAATACATTTGTTGTTTGTTTTGTAAAAAAAAAAAAAAAAAAAATGTAATGCGTGAATTACATATTTCTTTCTTTCTCTTTCTCTTTCTAAACCAAATTTTGGTTTAAAAATCACATCGGTGAGAAACTCGTTAGCTCTGATATAACACACCTTGGACTATGAAATTCTGGAAAAAGGTTATCATGTATAATACACACTGAATTTTTACAATGTGTAGCAGCTAAATTTAGATTTGGTAAAAACAAAACTGTAATATTTTAATAATAAATTTAGATTTGGTAAAAAACAAACTGTAATATATTTTTTTCTTCTGGTCGTTCAATACCCAAAATGTAAACCATATTTATCAACTTATTTATAATAACCATCTTGTCGTAATGCAAGGGAGATAACTCCAACTGAATTCATGTTGCCATGGTGACTGTGTCATTTTTATACGATCTTGATCCTTACATTCTTCTCTCTTATTCCAGTGAGTATTTTTTTCCTTTTCTTTTTTTTAATTAAAAAAACAAAAACAAAAGAAACGGCAACAACACTAACAACAAAAAGGTTAATTTGCTATAACATATTAAAAAAAAAGAAAGTATTTTTAAGATCAGAAACGAATTGTTGTTGAGTAATGTTTGTTTATTTTTTTTTAATAGACGTTTGTATTTAAATTTTACCCGGAAGCCGAAATTAAAATTATTATGATATTCTAAGATTTGGGATTTCTGTTGTTTATCGCTAGTATTTGTTCTACTGTCACTGTTAAAGACAATTTTCATTAAGGCATTTTTTCCCCTTCTGTATTAAGAAAACACCCGTTTTACTTTTAAAAGTGTCTTCCATTATTTCGACACTCTTTTTTATACCTAAAAAAGAGTGTCGATATAATCAGCTTTCCACTTATTTAAACTTTTATAAAAAAGAAATTCAAATTGTAAATTATCATTTATCTTAATTATTTCCCATAGGAACAGAGTCTAAACTTATATATAAATTTATTTTCTCTGAATTTCTTAATTATAACAATGAAATTAATCACGTTAAAATGAGCCCATCTTCAAGAGAGAAAAGATAGGCCATTTTGACAGATGATACAGATTTTAATTTATAAAATTAGGCTCTGTCAATTTGTGGGCTTATTTTCATTTTAAAAACGAATTAAAATTAATTAAATCGATTATTTAAGGTCAAATTTTTGTCTAAGTCGAAAAGTAGTAAAAAAGATAGAAGCAAAATAATATTACACATGTAATTTATTTTAATACATTTTAAACTATTTTTTCAGTCAATTTTACTAAAACATGGTCGTTAACACTGCCAAAGATGACGTAAAATACGTACTTTATAAAATAAATTTAACCTACCTGATTGAAAAAAAAAAAAAAAAAAGAACAAAAATCAGAGAATTATCTGATTTTAATGAAATTTTCAGTGTTGATTTATCAATGAATGAATTTTATAATGCATCAGTTATTTTATTTAAAATTCTAATGTATCGTTGGCAGTGCCTGTATAAAATACCCCCATTTTAAAGGCTGTAAATGTTACTGTCTTTATACTGGAGTATTTTATAAATTAAAATCTGTATCATCTGTCAAAATAGCATATTTTTTCTTTTTTAAAGATAAGCTCTTTTCAAAACAAATAATTTTACAATTTTTATTTTATTTTTAATTTTTAAACCCATCCACTTCTTTACAATACAGCAAAACTGGTAATCTGAACATTAGCTACATAAATGAGAGTACCCTCCCCTGTTTGTTTCACTTTCAGGAAGCCGTCTGTTTTGGTCGGCCATTTTCATTTCACCGTAAATCTACACTGAAAAATACGAATTTGTTTGAATCAATACAACTGAATGTTTTAACACGAAAATATCATAAAATGTGTTCTTAATTGTGCTTGCGCATTATTTGAAATGAACTTAATTGTTATCAAGAACACATTTTATGATATTTTCGTGTTAAAACATGCAGTTGTATTGATTCAAACAAATTCGTATTTTCAGCGTAAATTTACGGTGAAATGAAAATGGCCAACCAAAACATATGGCTTCCTCAAAGTGAAACAAACAAGGGGAGGTTACTCTCATTTATATAGCTAATGTTCAGATTACTGCAAAACTTATGTTAAGTTTCATTCATTTTTTTCTGAGTTTTGAAATAAAAACTTGGTAGAAATGTATTTTTGTATGTAAACTAATGAACATTCAAAGTTACTTGTCAAATGGACGTGTACTTAGCATCTACAAAGCTCTTGTTTGAACCATCCTCCTATACGGCTGTGAAACTTGGCCAATGAGGGCTGTCTGTGCAAACTTCAGGTGTTTGAGCATTATTGCCTTCATTGCATTCTCCGTGTTCGATAGCGGCAACTCATCTCAAACACCACTGTTCGGGCAAGATGCAGAATCTCCTCAGCAGGCTCTTCTTGTGAGACGTCTTCACTGGCTCGGTCATGTCCCGCGTTGACAACCTGGTGACATCATCCGTGAATTCATTGGCTCAGTACCACCTAAAGGATGGAAGAAACGCCAAGGGTGTCAACTAAAAACCTGGCTCAAAACAGTCAAACAAGATACCGAGCTGATCCTGGACCCAGACCTTTATGGAGTTGATGGAACTGTGAATAGCTGACTGTGATAACCTCAATTAATAGAAAACTGTGTTAAGTTAAATAAAGAGAAGATACTGTATACAATTAATATTTCAAATACAAATATACAAGGGTGGTGAAAAAAGAAGGAAAGTAGATGAAATACATATATATATAAAAGTAATTGGTAATTTGCTTGAAGCATTGTTAAGTATGTTATAATATATAATAATTTGAAGGCAATTACAATGTGTATAAAAAATAAAAACAAAAAGATGTTATTTTTGTCTTATCGATTTCGAAGTATAAACTTCATCATCAGAGGTTCAACCTCTGATGATGAAGTTTATACACATTGTAATTGCCTTCAAATTATTAATATATTATAACACATATATATAAATATACCACCCCCTCTGCACGAGTAGGATGTGACACAAATTTCTGGCCCAGGCCTTTATGGATTTCGTTAATGGAATGGCTGACACTGATAACCTCAATTGTGTTGGTTCACCACGCATTGTCGGCATTCATTCAAAATATGGTAAATTTGTTGGGTGGAGCTGGCTTAATCGACCAGGATGAATGCCACTGCAATAACAGTAAATGGTAATTTATGAGGAAGTGCGTCCTGGTCTCCTGCCTCAAGAGTTGCTGTCCAGTGACTATTAAAATAACGACCCAGCTCAGTCTATTCAAAATTATCCATCTTCATATCTATCTATCCATCTATCTCAATTTGTTCATATTTATCTATATTACTTTAAATACTAAGATTTTTTAAAATTCAGGTTTGTTTAATGTCTTGTTTTTAGTTTAAATAAACAAGAATTATGACAAAAAAAAAAAAAGATGCGACCCCCCCCCCCCCCATACATTTACTTGTCAAAAATATCTATCTCCATTTGTTCATATCTATCTATATTATTTTGTTTGTTTATCTATCTATCTTCTCAGTCTATTTAAAACTATATATTCATCTTCATATCTAAACAAGAATTACGACAAATTATGATAAATACACAAGAATTACGACGGGCTGGGGTTGTTATTTTGATAGTCACCGGGTAGCGGTTTTTGAGGCAGGAGACCAGGACGCACTTCCTCATAAATTACCCAGTAAATCAATTATAGGAAATGGAATTTGCGACCTGAGATCAAATTCTGGACAAGTCTGTTTGTATTTCCCTTCACACTAATGCTCTAGGGAAAGGCATGAATCTATCTGTTCTTCCCCCAGCTATGAGTAAATAGTAGGGCAGATTTGACCTTTGTTAGGTAACCTCCCTCTGTTTCTTTCACTCTGAGTAAGACGTGTGTTTTGATTTGTAAAAACATGGAATTTTCTACAAATAGGGTTTACCTATACTTTCCTAATATACATATACTCTCATAGAAATATTCACATTATTTTTTAAAAAATTGATTTAAAAATGTTAAAACCCTTATAGGAATACCTTTAATATATTTTCAAACAGTCTCCACATGTTCACCATCCCTGTCAACATATGGTTTCGAAAAAATTGGGTATACCTATACTTTTCTAATATACAGTCTCCACATGTTCACCATCCCTGTCAACATATGGTTTCGAAAAAATTGGGTATACCTATACTTTTCTAATATACAGTTCCACATGTTCACCATCCCTGTCAACATATGGTTTCGAAAAATTGGGTATATACCTATACTTTTCTAATATACAGTCTCCACATGTTCACCATCCCTGTCAACATATGGTTTCGAAAAATTGGGTATACCTATACTTTTCTAATATACAGTCTCCACATGTTCACCATCCCTGTCACATATGGTTTCGACAAATTGGGTATACCTATACTTTTCTAATATACAGTCTCCACATGTTCACCATCCCTGTCACATATGGTTTCGAAAATTGGGTATACTATACTTTTCTATATACAGTCTCCACATGTTCACCATCCCTGTCAACATATGGTTTCGACAAATTGGGTATACCTATACTTTCTAATATACAGTCTCCACATGTTCACCATCCCTGTCAACATATGGTTTCGAAAATTTGGGTATACCTATACTTTTCTAATATACAGTCTCCACATGTTCACCATCCCTGTCAACATATGGTTTCGAAAAATTGGGTATACCTATACTTTTCTAATATACAGTCTCCACATGTTCACCATCCCTGTCAACATATGGTTTCGAAAAATTGGGTATACCTATACTTTTCTAATATACAGTCTCCACATGTTCACCATCCCTGTCAACATATGGTTTCGAAAGATTGGGTATACCTATACTTTTCTAATATACAGTCTCCACATGTTCACCATCCCTGTCAACATATGGTTTCGACAAATTGGGTATACCTATACTTTTCTAATATACAGTTCCACATGTTACCATCCTGTCAACATATGGTTTCGAAAGATTGGGTATACCTATACTTTTCTAATATACAGTCTCCACATGTTCACCATCCCTGTCAACATATGGTTTCGACAAATTGCCTATACTTTTCTAATATACAGTCTCCACATGTTCACCATCCCTGTCAACATATGGTTTCGACAAATTAGGTATACCTATACTTTTCTAATATACAGTCTCCACATGTTCACCATCCCTGTCAACATATGGTTTCGACAAATTGGGTATACCTATACTTTTCTAATATACAGTCTCCACATGTTCACCATCCCTGTCAACATATGGTTTCGAAAGATTGGGTATACCTATACTTTTCTAATATACAGTCTCCACATGTTCACCATCCCTGTCAACATATGGTTTCGAAAAATTGGGTATACCTATACTTTTCTAATATACAGTCTCCACATGTTCACCATCCCTGTCAACATATGGTTTCGAAAAATTGGTATACCTATACTTTTCTAATATACAGTCTCCACATGTTCACCATCCCTTGTCAACATATGGTTTCGAAAAATTGGGTATACCTATACTTTTCTAATATACAGTCTCCACATGTTCACCATCCCTGTCAACATATGGTTTCGAAAGATTGGGTATACCTATACTTTTCTAATATACAGTCTCCACATGTTCACCATCCCTGTCAACATATGGTTTCGACAAATTGGGTATACCTATACTTTTCTAATATACAGTCTCCACATGTTCACCATCCCTGTCAACATATGGTTTCGAAAAGATTGGGTATACCTATACTTTTCTAATATACAGTCTCCACATGTTCACCATCCCTGTCAACATATGGTTTCGACAAATTGGGTATACCTATACTTTTCTAATATACAGTCTCCACATGTTCACCATCCCTGTCAACATATGGTTTCGACAAATTAGGTATACCTATACTTTTCTAATATACAGTCTCCACATGTTCACCATCCCTGTCAACATATGGTTTCGAAAGATTGGGTATACCTATACTTTTCTAATATACAGTCTCCACATGTTCACCATCCCTGTCAACATATGGTTTCGACAATTAGGTATACCTATACTTTTCTAATATACAGTCTCCACATGTTCACCATCCCTGTCAACATATGGTTTCGAAGATTGGGTATACCTATACTTTTCTAATATACAGTCTCCACATGTTCACCATCCTGTCAACATATGGTTTTCGAAAAATTGGTATACCTATACTTTTCTAATATACAGTCTCCACATGTTCACCATCCCTGTCAACATATGGTTTCGAAAAATTGGTATACCTATACTTTTCTAATATACAGTCTCCACATGTTCACCATCCCTGTCAACATATGGTTTCGAAAATTGGGTATACCTATACTTTTCTAATATACAGTCTCCACATGTTCACCATCCCTGTCAACATATGGTTCGAAAAGGGTATACCTATACTTTTCTAATATATACAGTCTCCACATGTTCACCATCCCTGTCAACATATGGTTTCGAAAATTTGGGTATACTATACTTTTCTAATATACAGTCTCCACATGTTCACCATCCCTGTCAACATATGGTTTCGAAAAATTGGGTATACCTATACTTTTCAATATACAGTCTCCACATGTTCACCATCCCTGTCAACATATGTTTCGAAAATTGGGTAATACTTTCTAATATACAGTCTCCACATGTTCACCATCCCTCAACATAGGTTTCATACTTTTTCTAATATACAGTCTCCACATGTTCACCATTCCCTGTCAACATATGGTTTCGAAAATTTGGGTTACCTATACTTTTCTAATATACAGTCTCCACATGTTCACCATCCCTGTCAAACATATGGTTTCAAAAATTGGTATACCTATACTTTTCTAAATATACAGTCTCCACATGTTCACCATCCCTGTCAACATATGGTTTCGAAAAATTGGGTATACCTATACTTTTCTAATATACAGTCTCCACATGTTCACCATCCCTGTCAACATATGGGTTTCGAAAATTGGGTATACCTATACTTTTCTAATATACAGTCTCCACATGTTCACCATCCCTGTCAACATATGGTTTCGAAAGATTGGGTATACCTATACTTTTCTAATATACAGTCTCCACATGTTCACCATCCCTGTCAACATATGGTTTCGACAAATTAGGTATACCTATACTTTTCTAATATACAGTCTCCACATGTTCACCATCCCTGTCAACATATGGTTTCGAAAGATTGGGTATACCTATACTTTCTAATATACAGTCTCCACATGTTCACCATCCCTGTCAACATATGGTTTCGACAAATTAGGTATACCTATACTTTCTAATATACAGTCTCACATGTTCACATCCCTGTCAACATATGTTTCGAAAATTGGGTATACCTATACTTTTCTAATATACAGTCTCCACATGTTCACCATCCCTGTCAACATATGGTTCGAAAAGATATACCTATACCAAATATACAGTCTCCACATGTTCACCATCCCTGTCAACATATGGTTTCGACAAATTGGGTATACCTATACTTTTCTAATATACAGTCTCCACATGTTCACCATCCCTGTCAACATATGTTTCGACAAATTGGTACCTATACTTTTCTAATATACAGTCTCCACATGTTCACCATCCCTGTCAAACATATGCTTAGAATCTCCCACAGGTGATTTAAAAAAAAAAGATATTAATATTTCTATGAGAGTACCTGTATATTAGAAAAGTATAGGTATACCCAATTTGTCAAAAACTCCTTGTTTTTACAAAACAAAACACATGGCTTTCTCAAAGTGAAAGAAACAAGGGGAGGTTACTCTCATTAATGTAGCTAATGTTCAGATTACCGTTTGATCTTTGCTGGATGACCTGTATTTGTGATCTTGTATCACACCTTACATAGAGAAAATGTATAGAGTGGTCTAAAAATCATGTTACATAGTAAGTAAAGTCAGCGTAGTGACTTATTGTTGGTATCAGCCAGATAGCAAGGACCAGGACCAGGGAGATTGTTTTAGCATCTGAGGTGGAGTACCACACTTACCATCAGCTCCCCAAGCTGTGCTATTCATGTGCTGAATTGGCAACGACTGGTTTCAAACCTGGAACCTTGATATTTCTAGGTGGATGCTCTATTGACTGAGCTAAACTGTCTCTATATATTGTTTTAACTTTCATTATTTTTTGATTTTAATAATATATAAGATGTAATTATTTTATCTCTAAAAAAACAATATGTAGGGGTGACAAGACTTTCCGACCATTTACTGTACATTAATCTACAGGGTTAGGCAAAAAACTTGTCACCCACTACATATTGTTTTAACTTTCATTATTTTTTGATTTTAATAATATATAAGATGTAATTATTTATCTCTAAAAAAAACAATATGTAGGGGTGACAAGACTTTCGACCATAACTGTACATTAATCTACAGGTAGTCCAAAAAAATTTGTCACCCCTTACATATTGTTTTAAACTTTCATTATTTTTTTGTTTTTAATAATATAATATACAGGATGGTCCGAAAGTCTTGTCACCCCGACATATTGTTTTAACTTTCATTATTTTTTTGTTTTTAATAATATAATATACAG
Source organism: Doryteuthis pealeii (assembly GCA_023376005.1). NCBI lineage: Eukaryota > Metazoa > Mollusca > Cephalopoda > Myopsida > Loliginidae > Doryteuthis > Doryteuthis pealeii. The sequence continues at coordinate 13,287,232 of CM042171.1, read as the reverse complement.
GATGGTTCGAAAGTCTTGTCACCCCTTACATATTGTTTTAACTTTCATTATTTTTTGTTTTTAATAATTTTTTTTTCATCATACAATGTGTGATAGCACATGCAATACCCTGCCCTTATCAGCCACCAACCAGGAGTGATAACACAGTTTTGGTAGCTCCAGGAGGTTTTTAATAATATATACATATAAAGTTATGTAATTATTTTACCTCTAAAAAAATCTTTTAAAAATTAAATTGTTTTCTAGAATTTTGAGTTGTATTGTTACATAATTATGGATCCCTAATATCTTTTTAAGGTAGTATAGAAATCCTTATGGCGATCAGCACAGCTGATGGCCTTGAGAGTGAGTGACAGCGTTTGACCTCACTCTGACCTTGCGGTCTGGGGATGATCGTGAGAACTGGAAGGCGATAGAAAGCCCCCTTCCGGTTTAAGGATACTAAGTAAGTAACTTAGTCAGTTAGACAGAAGTTAGAAGCGAAGCTAGCAAGATGTGAGCTCACTGCGTGATTGTCTGGTCTGGGGTTCTACGAATAAAGTAACATCATCGTAAATCGAAGTCTTGTTGTTATTACTAAAAGCTAACAATGACACAGGGCTTCTGATAACAAGAGATCCCTAGCAACAGAACCAGACACGGAATCCTCAATAGAAGACCAGACGAGACCTTAGAAGATATACCAGATCCGGCCAGAAGAATAGACGACAGAAGAAGACATAAGAAGGTATATAACGTATAGATATATAGTGCCGGTAAAGAGGTATGCAACATATATCTATTTAGTGCCATCACAGAAAAGGCACTACGTAACAGTATTATGTTTTAATATATTGCCTGGTCAATCGGTTTGCACTTAGAGCTCGGGCTGCATTCAGGAAGTGCGTGGGTGTAAAGTGTGGGCCTCGAAACAAAAACTGGATATGAACTGACCTTTGGCACCTAAAGATGCAGGTGTACATTTTATGCAGGCGCAAAAATCTGTAGCATAGCCATAACCAATGAAAACAGCTGTGAGGACGGTTGTTTCTACAGCAGAAACTGTGGTGTCATAAATCGGAGAATCTCTACTCGAGCGTGACGCTGTTAGTTTAGTTGGACAATATAGAAAAGTCGGTGTGGAAATCAATTTAGGCAGACCGAGATCAGCGTTTGAGATTATTGCTTGCAGAGAACTCCCGAAGGCTCCTGTGTTGCAACCCCTCTAACGACTTCTCCCAGTCTGCACACAACGCAGGAAATAAAGGAATATAATCTTATATTTTTATGAATACAAGTGTTTGCATGTTCCTTGATTGGTCCAGTAATAACCAATTAATTATTTACATCTAAAATAAATCGTTTAAAAAAATTAATGTTTTCTAGAATTTGAAGTTGATTATGTAGTTTATCTTACCTCTAAAATAAAAAGATCTTTTAAAAAAGTTAAATTGTTTTTCTAGAATTTGAGTTGTATTATGTAATTATTTTACCTCTAAAATAATCTTTAAAAAAATTAAATTGTTTTCTGAATTTGAGTTGTATTATGCTAAATTAATTTTACCATCTAAAATAAAAATCTCTTTAAAAAGATTAAATTGTTTTCTAGAATTTGAGTTTGTATTATGTAATTATTACCCTAAAATAAATTCTTTAAAAGATTAAATTGTTTTTTCATAAATTCTTGAAGGTTATTATGTAATTGTTTACTCTAAAAAAAATTCTTTAAAAAGTTAAATTGTTTTCTAGAATTTTTGAATTGTAATTTATGAAGTTATTTTACCTCTAAATAAATCTTTAAAAAATTAAATTGTTTTCTAGAATTTGAGTTGTATTATGTAGTTATTTTACCTCTAAAATAAATCTTTAAAAAGGTTACAATTGTTTCTAAAAATTTTGAGTGTATTATGTAATTATTTTACCTCTAAAAAAATTTTTAAAAAATTAAATTGTTTTCTAGAATTTTGAGTTGTATTATGTTAATTATTTACTCTAAAATAAAATCTTTAAAAGATTAAATTGTTTTCTAGAATTTTGAGTTGTATTTATGTAATTATTTTACCTCTAAAAAATCTTTTAAAAAGATTAAATTGTGTTTTCTAGAATTTTGAGTTGTATTATGTAATTATTTAACCTCTACATAAATCTTTAAAGCATTAAATTGTTTTTCTAGAATTTTGATTGTATTATTAGTATTTTACCTCTAAAATAAATCTTTAAAAAAGTTAGGTTAATTGTTTCTAAAATTTTTGAGATTGTATTATTAATATTTTACCTCTAAAATAAATCTTTAAAAAATTAAATTGTTTTCTAGAATTTTATTTATTATGTAAATTATTTTACCTCTAAAATAAAACTTTAAAGATTAAATTGTTCTTCTAGAATTTTGAGTGTATTATGTAATTATTTACCTCTTAAAATAAATCTTTAAAAAGATTAAATTGTTTTTCTAGAATTTTGAGTTAGTATTATGCTAATTATTTTTAACTCTAAAATAAATCTTTTTGAAAATTAAATTGTTTCTAGAATTTTGAGTTTGCTAGTAATTATATTTAACTTCTGAAAAAAGTTATATGTAGGGTGACAAGACTTTCGGACCACCCTGAAGTAGAAGGTTTTGATTGTGAACAATTTTTCAGTCTGTTTATTTTCTTAATGAGAATATTTTGTGGCTTGCATGCAGTTGCGAGCGAAAATGCCAAGTTTCTGGGAAAGTGAGTAAAACCAACTTTCACCTCTGACAAAGAAATACAGAAGGAAACTTTCAATTGAGAAAGAAGAATGAGAAAAAGAAAAGTTGGCTGCAGCCGGAACTGCGAATTATCTTCAACATTTGGTGTGCACGATGAATTAAATCTTCAGGTAATATTTTACTTAAGTACATTTCCCGTCTATTCATCTGGGGCAGACTTGTACCTCTGCAGAAGGGTACCTTCCCCTCCCCAATGGGACCCACCTGTGGTCATAAGTAGCAACCTGTAATGCCTGAGGACTGATCTGATGTAAATGAATATGCATACACTTCATAATAATCATGATTGCTACTGTCAGCTATAAATACCAACATGTAGAGATACAAGGCCTAACTACTAACCTAATACTACTTCTACTACAACACTGCACCATTATTACTACTTACCTGCTTGAGTGTACCATTGGTTGCTATTCTACTAATATATCCCTTTCCGCGGACATATCATGATCGTAGTTGAGCAGTCTGTGAAACTGGATACTGAGTGGTTCTCGCGGCATGCAACACTCTACTTTGGACACTTACCTGTGCTAGATGAGTGGTTCAGAGAGGTCCGTCTCCACTAGCACCTATATGAGTGCCCTGACCGTATATTCTTTGATTTATTTCATGGCAACACCTAACCCTTTTATCTTAAAAGTGCCAGAAGGGCAGTGCTGAAGGTCAGACCAACAGTTTTATAATTCACCAATTTATTAATACTCATTAGTTAAAAAAAAAAAAACCAGGGAAAAATGCTGATTTACGCATCCTGCGTCACAAAAATCTAAGAAGGACGGCCAGTAAATTATATCCATGCGTCCAGTGTTTTTTCTTTTCTTCCCCCACCATTTCAAGCAACTGTAAATATATTTTCAATAGTTTTCTTAGAAATGAATTACACAGGAAGCTTACAAGGTAGGAGTTAGAGGCTTTAGTTATTCTCAGGGTCAGAAAAAAAACCCCTACAATTTATTAAGAAAACTTTAGTTGGAAACCATCTGATTTTTTTTCAGGGGACTTATTCAAAGCAAATATCTCTGCAGAGAGGTAAGACTCCCCCAATGGGCGTCAACCTGTTGGCCTTGGGTGGCGACCCGTGTGCTTAAGGATAGAGCCCAGGATGGATGAGCAGTTTCTATGACATGCCAATAACTCCACTTTGGCTCCTTTCTTGGGCTAGACGGCAGCGGAGAGGCCCCCTCCGATCAATCGGCTGTCACGTCAAGCCCTAGCACCTATATGATTTCCCAACCTATTGCTTATGGCAAGCCCAACTCTTTTATCATATGGTGCTAGAAGCGGTGGCTGGGGTCTACATGTCCTGGGAATGACGTTAAACTCTATCTGATGGTGAGGTTCCATTCTGAAGTTGGGAATGTGGAGCAACCTCATCACCATTGCTCCCTGGTCCACTCTGACCCGGAGTGGTAGTACCTGTTAGGTACCCATCTATGGTTGTAATAGAAAAACAGAGTTATATAAACATAAATTGTATTTGCATTAAGAATTGAATTATTTGTCAAACTTTGTCGGCATAATGAACCAACTGTGGTTTGATTATGCCATAAAACAAACCAAACCAAAAAAACAAAGCAAAATATTGTGCTTCCAGGACACTAAATTAAAAAGCTATCAGCCTCACTGAGTATAATGAAAATTATTTCTATCAGTTTATTAAAAACCAACCAATATTTACCTACAAACTATTCCCTTAATATATATATATATATATATACAAAGAAACAAAAACAAAACAAAAGATTTAGCATTAAATAGCCACAAAGGGTTTTGACGTTTTTTTTGATTTACCATTAAACAAAATAACCAAATAACCACATTTAAAAAAATATAATCGATTATTTTACTCCAAAAACCTTTAAACATGCTGTAAGATTGTTTCCTTTATATTAATTGTCTACTGAGTTGTTCCCTTGCTATGCAATTAAGAAATATTGTCCCTGTAAAAAAAACCCCCCAAAAAAACAAAAAACAAGCATAAATCTATTAAATTCTACTGATAAGACTATTTTTAAATAGACACTAATGAATTGTAAAGTGACTGAAATTTATTAGATGTGTATTGTCCAGTTATTAGTAATTTTTTACACATCTTATTTCTGTGAAAATTGTGGTAGATACAATAAAAGATGAGACAATTAGTGTTGAATAATTCCAAATAATACGTAAATTATCAAGCCTTATCTAAAAAATTCAAGCGAAATTGCTGTAGATAACAATAAGATGAGGACAATAGTCCAATAAGCCAAATAATACTAATTATCAAGCCTTAATTAAAAAATCAGAGAAATAGTGTATATAACAATAAAGATGAGACATAGTTTGAATAATCCAAATAATACAAATAATCAAAGCCTCATCTCAAAAAAATCAGAGGAAATAGTGTATATAACAAAAAGTGAGGACAATATTCTGCGAATAATCCAAAATTAATACAAATCATCAAGCCTCATCTAAAAAAATCAGAGAAATAGTGATATAACAATAAAGATTAGGACAATAGTCTGAATAATCCAAATAATACAAATTCATCAAGCCTCATCTCAAAAAATCAGAGAAATAGTGTATATAACAATAAAGATTAGGACAATTTAGTCTGAATATCCAAATAATCAAGCCTCATTCTCAAAAATCAGAAATAGTGGTATATAACAATAAGATGAGGATCTTAATATGTTGCTGAATAATCCAAATAATAACTAATTATCAAGCCTTCATCTCAAAAATTCAGAGAAATAGTGTAGATAGCCAAAGATAAGGACAATTAGTCTGAATTAATCCAAATAATCCAAATTATCAAGCCTCATCTTAAAAAAATCAGAGAAAAAGTTAAATTAAACATTTATCTAGGAAGTGATAAAGTTGTGTGGTTCAGATTCTTGTTGTAAGGTACTTTTTAGTGTTTTGTGTGGCCGGCTTCCCTCATGGTCATCTGTCTGCTTCTTGCTGCTATTGTGTGTCTACAGCTCAGACTATTGGTGTCTGCCACGAGTGACTTTTTTGGGGTACTCACTCCCAACCTCACCTATTTCGCATTAATCCCTTGTTTTATTTTTCATTTTCTTTAATCTTTAAACCTAAAAGCTTAAAAGAATTAAAAAGACAAAAATCATTGGGACCATATGACCTTTAGCACTCCTTTTTGATCTCGATCTAACAGGCGAAGAGCACATTATGCGCTATCTTCATTTACACCATCAATTCCGGTTGTTTGTTAACAGACGATTTTTAGAGTTAAAAAAAAAATAAAACTAACGCCTACATCATAGAGTACGCGCGTGACCATCCTCAAACCCCTAACAAACAGTCGGATACCTGACGGTGTAAATGAAAAACATGAAAAAACTGAATCGAGAGGTTCAAAAAGGGGGTGCCTAAGGTCATATGCGTCCAAAAATTTTAATATAATCCCCATGTTTTTTTCTTATTTTTTTCTTTCTTTCTNCCGGGAGGATGAGCACCCACATCTTCACACTAGTGGTCAATGTAGGTCCTTGCGGCGCCTACCACACATTGCATGTGGTTGGCTTACAGGAGAACGTCACTTATGAGTTCATCCTTGTTTCCCAGCAGTGTCCTGCATGTCTCGTCTGTCTCACTCGGATAGTTTGTGAGATGGGGGCAGGTGACCGTACAGCTGTTTCCTTGTGGGGTACTGTTTCCATATCTTGTTCAAGACTGCACGCAGCATTCTTGTGCCCCTCCCATCTATCTTATTCTCAAGACGCTTTGTTAGGGTCCAGGTGGTGCAACCATATAGCAACACCGACACAACCACGACCTGGAAGAACTGTCGCTTTAGCTTGTCAGGGAGATTGGACCTCCATATGACTGATAATCTATTTGTGGCCAACCATGCCTTTGCTATCCGTATTGATTTCAATTATTTGATTTTATCTTAATGAATATGAGCAAAAATCTCGGGGATAAATCTTGAAAGAAATCCATTAACAAGAAGAAATACCTGTAAATTTATTCTTTACTTCCTATTTTAACTAAATAGTTAAATTAGGAAAATTTAGCAATGAAAGACGGGAGTGATGGAAGAGTAAGTTTTAGTTGTTCTATTTTTCGATTATACCACCTTCTGTTTCAAATCTTTTTATCTGCATTGTTATTTAGTTTCATCAGCCTTTCTAATTTAATATAATATTTTATTACATTAAAACTTAAATACTTGCACCCTACGGAAGGTGCATATATTTGCTAGTAAAAGTAAAAATTAATTTAGGTTTTAAAACAATCAGAATAAAATAGTATTTTCTTTTATAGGGACAAGTCAAAAGTTTTGCAATATTTTGGTAAATACAGGTTATCTAATGTCAAAACCATCCTTGTAGAATAACAGTAGTGGTACTATTTAACCCATAGCTGGGGGAGGAGGAGGAAGAGGAGATCATACCTTTCCTATGTGTATCAGTCAAAAAGTAAATGTGATAGCATGATTGAAGTTAGTACTCACTATGGTTTGGTTTGTTTTGTTTTATGGCATATCAACCTCAGTGGGTCATTTAACTCTTAATGTCCTATACCGCCCCATTCCACCCAGCCAAAAGTCACATTCATTTTCCTAATCCACCCCAAATGATAACCTTTGTTTAAATGTAATATTAAACATATTTAGCAGTCTTTGATTTATGGGAAATAATAGGTAACTTTAAATGAAAAGGCCATTTTTAGACATTTATATATACCCTTATAGGAATGGGGCTTTGAACTTAGAAAATTCTCAACAGGATGTTAAGAGTTAATGCTGATAAACACATTTTTCTATTTAACCCAGAGTACTACAGGTACTACCACTCCGAGTCAGAGTGGACCAGGGAGCAATGGTGATAAAGGGTTGCTCCACATTCCCCAAACCTCCAGAACTGGAACCTCACCATCAGATAGAGTTTAACGTCATTCCCAGGACATGTTGACCCTCAGCCACCGCCTTCTAGCACCCATATGATAAAAAGAGTTGGGGCTTGCCATAAAGACAATAGAGTTGGGGCAATCATATAGGTGCTAGGGCTTGACATGAGCAGCCGATTGATCGGATAGGGCCTCTCTCCGTCCAGACATAGAGAGTATTGGAGCCGTTGACAATATAATCTTGCAAATAGATTAGCTAATGTAGTGAGTTTGATCCTCACTAAGAACCCACTACTGCAGCCTTGTGCCAGATTAAATCTGGAAACAATAACGGGGAGAAGGGTGATGTTTGTTTGTTTTGTTTTGTTTTACGGCATATCAACCTCGGTGGGTCATTTAACTCTTAATGTCCTATACCGCCCAATGCCGACAAAGTTGTGAAATAAATTCATTCTTAATGCATAATACAATTTTGTTTATAAACTCATGTTTTTCTATTCAACCCATAGATGGGACACTAACAGGTACTACCACTCCGGGTCGGAGTGGACCAGGGAGCAATGGTGATGAATGGTTGCTCCACATTCCTCAAACCTCCAGAATTGGAACCTCACCATCAGATAGAGTTTAACGTCAGTCCCAGGACATGTAGACCCTCAGCCACCGCCTTCTAGCACCCATATAAGAATGATTTGGGCTTGCCATAAGGGCAATAGGATTGGGGTAATCATATAGGTGCTAGGGCTTGACGTGGCCAGCCGATTGATCGGAGGGGGCCTCTCTGACCGCCCGTCTAGCCCAAGAAAGGGCCAAAGTGGAGTTTTGCAAGTCATGGACTGCTCAACACCTGGGTTCTATCCTTAAGCATCACGGGAGAAGGGTGAATAAAAAAAGGATTTTCCCCACTTATAGGTACATTAAAGAATAAGTTTATAATTTTTGTTTTGTGTCATTTAGTACTATTTGCAGTATAGTGTCCCGGCCTCCTGCCTTAAAAAACACTAGACGGTGATAGCTCAAAAAACAACCCGCTCTACAAATAAAGTCCCGAGCTGAAGCGGTGCCTGCTGAAAAAAACAACCAGCTCTTAAAGCGTTTTTTCCGGAAAATTTAATGCAATATTTTACCCCCTCCAGTCTTTTATCGACAAGTAAATGTAAATATTTTAACCCTCCCCCTCTTTAAAATATTTTATGGGGGGGGGGGCTAAATATTTACATTTACTTGTTGATAGAAATATGGCTTACTTTTAACGCCTTCGAACCACTAAAGAAAAAAAAAAATCCGCTAAAAAATTTTTTAAAAATTTTATTTTCATTTTTTTTTCAACAATCAATTACAAATCAAAAATCAACATTTTTTTTCGATATGTCTATTTTATTTTAAAGTATTTATTTCCAACAATCGATTACATATAAAAAATCAGGCACCACTTCAGCTAGAGACTTGATTCATAGAGCAGGTTGTTTTTTCAGCTATCACCGCCTAGCACCTGTTATTTAAGCAATTACAGTTGGAACTGCCAAAAATGTGCACTTTTTCACTTAAACGAATTAAAATTAATCTTATAATAGAGATTGTGCATTTTTTGTCTGTAACCAAAACTATATTACTATTCATGCCACAATTCCCTTAGTTATTTACATCACATTTTCCTTGATTTCATTTTTATTTAAACCTCAATTATTAATAAAATTGTTTTACATTATTAATACTGTTGGCCTTATCTACATACTAATAACATGCAATTGTATTTATACAGGGTGGACCATAATGATGGGACTATTTGTAAATGCTATTTTCACAGATTACAAAAGCGATACAGAGTACTAAGTATATTTATTACATAACTGGTACACAGGAGTTTTACATGTGATCTGAGATTTGAATATTATGTCCTTGAGATGGTCACCATAATGATGAAACCATTCGAGATCTCGATTTCTCATATCATCATATAAAGTGTGGTTTAGCATATCAACTGGAATAGCTGTTATCTCTCTACGGATGCTGTCTCTCGGAAATTTGTAACAGCACAAAATATCACCTTTCGGGATGGTGCCTCTCGCTTTCCAAAATGCTGTTGGAATTTTCTTTGGGCTGCAATGATGGATCTTTGGCTGGTGAAGTATTCTTCGACTACATATGCAACTTCTTTTGGACTCCACTGCATTATAGGGATCACCAAAATCAATACCTGAAAATAATAAAAACTTTATGTAATATTCAAATCTTAGATAACATGTAAAACAGTCCGTTCTTTACAACAGAGTCAGTGTCTTTATTGATATTTTTTAGCTAAATTCTGTATTCATGATTCTTTTACTGAAAAGCTCTCGCATTGAAACTTATAAAAATCTTTTGATATAATTATTCAGACTCTTATCTTTATAGCAAAAAAAAAGTAAAAATCGTATTTTGTCGCTTCATTTTTTCATATTTCATAAAATAAAATAGGGTGGGTGTAATACCTCGTAAAAAAGTATTGCTGAACTTGCACAAAGGTGTCAAAATTAGGGTGACCCAGAAAAAACAGAACCCAAATTATTTATTTTCCCATTAAACTAACCTTAAACCCCAACCCCAAACCAACCTAGTTAAAATCAACAGTTTTATTACAAAATTTGTGGGTTCTGTTTTTTCGGGGTCACCGGTATACAGGGTGACCCAGAAAAAACAGAACCCAAATTATTTATTCATTTTCCCATTAAACTAAACCCCAACCCTAGACCCCCATAGTTAAAATTAACAGTTTTATTACAAAATTTGTGGGTTCTGTTTTTTATGGGTCACCCTAATTTTAACACCTTTGTGCAAGTTCAGCCAAAAATATTTCCCCTAATATATTTTAGGAAAAAACTATTTCAGACATATTTTCATCAAAAGGTAAGCAATTATGGAAATCTTCGTGAAAATCGGACCATTAATTTATTTTTCATAGAATTAAAAAAAAAAAAGCCTCTAGTCATAACTTGTTTTTGGCTACGTTAAATTTCAATTGATTTAACGGTGCAAAAATGTAAACATCGTTTTTCGTTCATAATTTTCATTATTTCCGTAAACTGAAAAATGTTTTTAAAAAAATCATTAGGAGTTTGTTTAATGTTTCTTCTTTTGAAGGAAAAAACTTTTTTCAAGATAATGTTTTTCTTTGTAACAACTCTTTATGTTTGTTATTTCTTTTTTGCGAGATTTAAAAAAAAAAAGTTAAAAAATATTTACGTTTCTTCCTTTAATATGGCCTAAACTGATCACGTGGCCTATTTTGGTGGTACCTAAACACATAAACTTGGAATTGTTCTTTATATAAGAAAAAAACAAACAACAACCTAGTTTACAAGTCTGTAATATTTTTTTATTTTTTTATTTTTTTTACTGATGCTCATTATGTTACTACTTTTCGACTAAGACAAAAATGTGACCATAAATAATCAATTTACTTCATTTTAATTCGCTTTTAAAATGAAAAGCAGACGAATTTTGGGGTATCCCATTTTTTAGGAAAACTTCCTAAGTTTTATTATAGAAAAACAAATTAGGCAAATTAACTATAAAAAATATAAAACTGGTCTAAAAATAAAAGATATAGAAAAATATCTATTTTAAAAAGTTGAATAAACTTTTTCTTACTTTGTCGAAATGTTTAAAGCATTTAAATTCCTCTCAACCGGCTTTTCACATTTTGCTCATTTGTTTGGGTATTTTTTGTTTATTTTTCTTTTTTCGTTAGGTAGATTGTTGTTTGTGTATCCCTAATACTTCTTGTTGTCCCCACAAAGGTAAGACGTGAAATACCAGTGTAAGAATTAATTAAAAAGCTCCGGTACTTCAAAGTGATGACAAAAATTAACTATATATTACGGGGAACCAAGCACATGCCAAAAAGTAATTAGACAAAACAAAAAGCCTTCGTACTTATATAACGAGGTTTTTCATTGGTTGATATCGGCATCCTCGGTTTTGTAAACGCAATAACCACAGCAACGCAACAAAAAGACAATTAAAAAAGAAATCAAATAAATCCAGTATTCTTCTAATTAACCATAAAAAAGAAATTTAAAAAATCCATTCCGTAACCAAAAAAAAAAAAGTAACTTATTATTTCTTTGGTCGTTAACTATACGAAAACATTTATCTCAACCGCGTCTAACACACACGCCTCTTGACCTTATATGGTAATTGTAAACACTCATCAATTTTTTTTAAAACTTGTAATTAATTAAAATTTTACCCAAGGATCAGAGATTAAATGAAATATAAAAACTAATTATATATTTTTCATATTAATAAAGTTCACTTAATTTTACCAATATTTTCGATTCTCGAACTTAGTCTCGCTTTGAACGTGACGTTATCTTATTTTCCTCTACGCATGCGCAGAGTTTTTCTTCCTTTTCCTGTTCAAGATGTCTAAGAGAGGTGAGCATAATTTTTCCTTTCCTGAAAATCTTTTTCAATCTGTTTAAAAATTACAATTTATAACTTACCTTTTCTATTGTTTTAATCCGCTTTAAACTTCTGCTATGTATGTTGTATTTTTTCTTGACAATTTCGATTTGAATTTATTATTTTAAAGATGATTTTGGAAACCAACATGAGGGTTTTATTAGATAATGTCGTTTATGCTATTTTATTTCATGTTAATTTTTAAGAAAATGTTAGTCTGCTGTTTTAGACATGATTTCACGTTCTTTTTTATGTGAAAATTAAAACTGTTAGTTTTAAAGATTGTTTAGAATTCTCGATAATTGTTTTTTTGTGGTCACATTTGAGTCCATGTGGACTCGCATCGTCGTGTAGATCAATCTAATAAAAGTATTCACTTACTTCTGAAAACTCTACATTTTTAAACTTATGATTTTGAATATCGTTCATTTTGCAATAATGTCTCGTCTATTTATATATTTATTTATATTTAGTCTATATATTTATTTAGATTTAGTCCTCTACGACTTTTGTATGAAATCGTCTTACTAAGATAGTTAACCAGGTTACCTATTATAATAAAATTACGTTACAGATGTTAGGAGTTTTTTCTTTTTTTCTTAAACCCTTAAACAAAATCAAGATTTATATTAAAAAAATTAATTTTTTAAACTGGAATCTAAACGGAAAAATATAATCTTTGATTAGTGTAGGATTAAGTAGTCGGCATGTTGAACGATTTCTTTTTGTTACACGTGGTTACTGTCATTAAGGTTTTCTGGTTTATTCATATACACACACACACGCATATATATATATATATATATATATATATATATAAATATTAATTCTTACTCGGTATTTGATTTATTATTCTGGTTTCTATAAACCATTACCAAAATGGGTGATTTTTCAGAACTTGACGGTAAAATGGAAACCTACTCCCGCTTAGTAAGTTGCAACATTATGTGTGAAAGTTACCGGCACCTTCTGAAGTGAAATGTCTTTGCTGGAAACTTTTGCACATATCGGAATATCTTTTGGATTAGAGATAATCCGCTGTAAACATCGAAGGAGCTTGGAACTTTACACATGATTTATATATAAGTAAAGTGGGAGTAGCAGTAGCCTCGCATATTTTACCGACATTGTTTAAAAAAAGAAAAAAAAATTAAAAGATCGAAAATGATATCGATTTCGTATAATTAGTATAAAATATTTGTGATCGGATTTATTCTTGCGTGAGTAAATTTTAAATGTTGGTAATTAATGATAGAATGATACGATAATCTCTCGTTAGAAATATGGCTATAAAACAAAAAGAATCTAGTATGTCTCTCACACACACGCACACACACATACGAGTATATTTTGGCAGGATTTTTTTCTTTTTAAACGTTTTGTTGAACTCAACGAACAATTCTTGTCTGACGAGTTTTTTTTCGGATATTACAAAGATGGTCAGACAATCAGAAAGGATTGATCAAAAACTCGCCAGAAAAGAATTGTCCGTTGAGTTCAACAAACTATAAATGTATATATAAATTGATCTAAGTCAATCCTCGAGAATTACACGCGTGGAGAAAAATGAAAAATGAATCGGCCGGAACTTCCAAGACCACTAAGGTATTTTTTTCGGATCAAATTTAAAATAGCGATTTTGGATGAAAGAAGAAAAAATATTTTATTTTAAATCATCAAAACCGATTTTAATGATAATGAAAGTATAAAATTTGAAACCAGGTATTAAGCTTCTCATGAGACCAAAAATGTAACACATGGTCGATTTAATGTGTACTTATTTCCGTCGGTGTACCCATTCAAGGGGCACCTTCCTGGGGGTGAAGGCCCCTTGGAACTAAGCTGATTACTTAATTTCACATCGGTCCAATTAAATTTGAAACTTGAAATACTGTCTTAAGACAATTTAACTTCATGAATACGAAATGTTTAAATTTTTTGTTTTTTAGAAGTTTAAAATATTTAAAAAAATCTTCCCTCCTCTAGGTCGTGGTGGTACAGCCGGAGGAAAGTTCAAGATCTCCTTGGGTCTCCCTGTGGGTGCAGTTATCAATTGTGCCGACAATACAGGTGGGTATTTCAATATACACGTGTTGCATTGTAGTTATTTATTTAATGAAATATCACGTAATATTCTTTTAAATTGCTATTTCCTTTTATTAATGATTTGTATTTCTTAGATTAAAATTTTTGTTACTTAGTCTTTTTATTTAATATTAGAAATTTCTGATTCTTTTATTTAAAGTATTTAAAAAAAAAAATTAAAACCATTATTGAATACAAATAACTTCCATAAATGTTTTTAAACTTAAAATTAATTACATGTTTTGTCCCCTCCCTTTTACACTGATGTAATTATGTTAATACTTTTTGAATAAAACAAAAACTTGACTCTTAAATAAATTTTAATTTGTTTTAAGTGAAAATTAGTGCCTAAATTGTTGGTGTCTAAAGACTTGACATTACACAATGTAGTGTACAATATGTAATACTGTCCTAGTTTTAATTTTAACAAATTCAACCCCCAACTCTAACCCTAAAAAAAGAAAACACTGAAATGTTATTCTTAATCACTCCATCTTAAGCCACAAAACTCAACTTTTATGTGAACTTGTTTAAGATTTGGCGGGTGTGTGTGTGTAAGTAATACATTTTATGATTTTTAACTTAAAAAAATAAATAAAAACAATTGTAGTCGTTTATATTTAAAATTGTCGAATTGTTTTTCAGGAGCCAAAAATCTTTATGTAATTGCTGTCAGTGGAATCAAGGGTCGTCTTAACAGACTTCCCGCAGCTGGATGTGGTGACATGTTGGTTGCTACAGTTAAAAAAGGAAAGCCAGAATTAAGGAAAAAAGGTAAGTAAAATTATTTTGGCAAACAACTTCATTTAATTTTTCAGGTTGGGATGGAGGGGGGGGTTAAAGTATTGTGATTCATGAAATTAATTTGATTTGTATGAAATTTGCTTTAATATTGATTAGCATTTATGGTTTTGTTGGGATTTTTATTTAAAATACAAGAACAAGATCAAACACACACACACACTCACTATAGATATGTCGCAGGGATGGCCAAATGTCAGTAAGAGCTATACAATGAGGGAGTCTATCCTCTTTTCACTTGTGCTAGACCAAGGAGATTATCTTAACATCTGAAGTAGAGCGCCACACCTATCAGCTTCTCACTTTACCACAGAGATCCCTGTGCTACTCATGCTGAGTTGGTGAGGGCCGGTATCAACTGAGGAACCTTGTGGTTCCTAGGTGGACGCTCTATTGACTGAGCTAAACCGATTTATCTCACTTGGTAAATCTCATCTCCATTAAAAAATTAAATATCTTTTATTCTTAAAAAAAAAAAAAAGGTAAAATATCAGACAATGAAGTTTTTTTACTAAATTGTTTAATAATGACTAGAAATAATAAATATAAAAAAAAATCAATACTTAATTACTTATTAAATTTTTGTTTTTATAATATATTTTTTTCCTACAATTCACTCCTCTGATAAATGCTATTCTGTTAAAGTTTTGGTCTAAATTCGGCATCAGACAAGTGAGATTTAGATTAACTGAAGGAATATAAATCTCTAAACTAGAAAGAATGTTAAATCAATTTTTTCTTGTGTCAATCAAATAACAAATGTCGGTGATTTCTTTTTTATATCCATTCATTCCACTTACTGATCACATATACAAATCAATATGTGCACATCTTCCAAAATAAGAGTTGTATCATCCATACTCAGACTTCATATTAATATCTCATTGTGCATTAGCCTGTACTTTTGTATGTATATGATATAGTACACTGAGATAAGTGATATTATGTTGCAAGATGGTCAAACACTTTAAAAATTTTATCAGAATATTTATTACTTGCTTGTACATAGGTTCATATCAGTTCACTGACAACTATTATCAGTGGCTTGTTAAAAGGCTTTCAGCCTCTCAACTGGGAAAACTTTCATCTTGGGTTATATAAGAAAGAAAAAAAATTACCCTTCAGGTAGGATTTGTCACAAGTATAGGGCATTCAATTAGGATTGAACTCTCTTTTCAGTAGTAACGGATTTGTGAGACTAAATTGCTGACCATTAGACTACGATGGGACACTTTGGGTTATAAATATTCTTTATTCCCTGATTTAATTTTTATCTAAAAAAAGGAAGAAAAAATGTTAATAGCCTTTAAGATGTGTATTTTAAATCTAAATTTTTCCAAGTTTCAACCTTTTCTAAATGAAAAACCAAAAATTGGTAGATTTAACTGTCAAATTCTTTTGAAAATTATAAACAAGTTAAGGATTTTGCTTATTGAAAATGTCAAAATTGAGTAAAAATGTTGTTAGTTAGAAATAAAACTGTTTATTCAATTAAAATACACTTTAAAAAAATATTCCTGTTATCACCATGGTTTTAAACATTTTAAAATTATTTAAAACTTCACAGTGGGTTGTAAATATTCTTTATTAAATTTGAATCATGATTAAATATTTATCTTGAAAAAAAAAGAAAAGATTTGTTTGAAGATTGAATATATTTAATTTTAAATGTATCATTTTAATCAAAACAATAGACCTTTCCATTTGATTTGGGATTTAAATTCTCAATGGTAATTTTTTAATCTTTCAGTAATGCCAGCTGTTGTGATTCGACAGCGAAAACCATTCCGGAGGAAGGACGGTGTTTTCATATATTTTGAAGACAATGCCGGTGTGATTGTCAACAACAAAGGTGAAATGAAAGGTAAGAAAAAATATTTTTGCAGATTGTATCAATTTTTGCCTTGTAAAAATGTTTGCTGTTTCTTTTTGTAATAGAAAAACAAATCAAAAGTGTAAACAAATATAAAGTTTTAAATTTTGTCTCTGAAGTTTGTAGCTAAAATCATGTTACTTGTTGTTAAAAAAAGATCTTATTTCACTGAATTTTTAGATGAGGCTTGATGATTAGTATTATTTGTATTGTTCAGACTATTGTCCTCATCTTCATTGTTATCTGTACAACGTTTCGGCTGATGTGCCTGCCCGGCCTTCTGCAGGTATTTCTTGTAGTACCCGGAAACCTCTTTTAGAACTTGGGATTCTTCGTAATCGGGAGCCATCATGAAACTTTGAACCTAACCCATAGACTAAATAAAGGGTTAGGTTCAAAGTTCCATGGTGGCTCCCGATTTTGGAAAGGAGGTTACTGAGTCCGACAAAATACCTGAAGAAGGCCGGAGGGCACATCGGTCGAAACGTACAGATAACAATGAAGATGAGAACAATAGTCTGAATAATACAAACAATACTAAAAAAGATAACAAAATTAACAAAGATGAGATGTAACGGCATCAAATTGTCATGTTTTTTGCTTTTGAAGGACTTAGAATATAGGACTTAAAATAAAAACTTCTTTTTTTTTTCTTTTTCCAGACTAGTTCAGATTAAAAGTGCAATATAAGTATTTAAAGATCCTTATAAAAAGTCTCAGATTACCTTTACTGTGTCACTTTTAATCAGGACTAGACAGACTGGCTTTACACTTGTTTTATAAGATATATAAAATCAAATTTGTTTCAAATGGAAATTTTAGCTTAACTTAAAAAGAGTAGCATATTTCAAATCTAGTGGGCAAATTTTAAGTTTCCCACTAGATTTGAAATATGCTACTCTTTTTATTACTTCCATCAAATTCTCTAAAAGGTCACTATGAAGAGATATATATCTCTCCTTCTCTATCACCCTGTCTCTCTCTCCTTCTCTCTTTTATCATTTCTTCCAATGTTTTTCAACCAATCATTATTTTTCTTTGCTTTCTTCTCAAAAGAAATAATTCTTTTTCTCAACTATGTTAATTTCTCTTGTTTTATTTTGGATTTACTTAATCTCCTCCTTCTTCAGCCAGACTATTTCTCCTTCATTTTCATTTTTTCCTTTATATTTTCTTTCTATTCTCTTCTGTTTTTGTCTTTATTCCTCAGACTTTTATTTAAGATTTCTTATCTTTCTTTTCTCTTTATTTTTTTTCTCCTTGTTACTGCTTTCCTTTTTTGTTTTTATCGACTCTTTAAGTGAGCTCAGCATCTTACAGTCCAGGGTGGTTTGCCATCTTCACTACCAGAACTGCCAAATTGTTATCATGAAATATGTTTTAAAAAAAAAACAAAAACCTTTTCAATTTTGACCCTAAATGTTTTTCAAAATGTTAAAAATGAATAATACAAAATTTAATGAAGCTCTTACTATATAGATATAATGTAATTTGCTACGATTATATGTAAAGAGTGCTCAATATCGTTGGTAGGACATGTATATCTAAGGGTAATGTAGACATATAGTCAATGGTGCTTGGTAACTGACAGTTTCTTGCTTATGATTTTCAAACCAATTTAATGTCCTTGTTAAGAAAGGTTGGTGATATTCAAATTGTTTGAATAAAAGTCTAAGGAACAAGTAATTTTCATAGACATTTTAAAGCTGATTAATAACGTTATAGTTCAAAAGCAAGTTGAAGAGTAACTCCCTTCGTCATTTCAATTTGAAAATTGCATAGGTAAAAAAAATCAGTTACATCTCATCTATTTTTTCCACTGGTTAACCACTTAAGTTGAAGTTTTCTTTTTGTATTTTTTCATTAGAAATCAACCATTCAGATGAATAGGTGTTTAATAATTAACACCGTATTTATTTTTATGGAAATTGAAGCTGACTGATTTTGTGACAATAATTGTGTATTGTTTAATCTATAAAAGTTTTCATTTCTTTTAAAAACAATTTTTTTCTCTTTTTTTTATAGGATCAGCGATCACAGGACCTGTAGCAAAAGAGTGTGCAGATTTGTGGCCTCGTATTGCTTCAAATGCAAGTTCCATTGCGTAGAATTGAAACTATTCTGTAATAAATGTGATCGTTTAAAAAAAAAAAAGGTTATTTTTCATTTATTTCTGAGCTTATATATATGATTTACTATTAGTCAAAAATGAATTAAGTACTTTAATATCCTTGTTAAGAAAGGTTTGTGATATTCAAATTGTTTGAATAAAAGTCTAAGGAACAAATAATTTTCATAAAGCTGATTAATAACGTTATTTTTAGTTAAGTTCAAAAACAAGTTGAAAATTTTGAATAAGATGTTCTGGTAATCTGAACATTAGCTACATAAATAAGAGTAACCTCCCCTCGTTTCATTCACTTTGAGGAAGTCTTATGTATTGGTCAGCCATTTTCATTTCACTGTAAATCTACACTGAAAATACGAATTTGTTCAAATCAATACAACTACATGTTTTAACACGGAAATATAAAATGTGTTCGTAATTGTGCTTGCACATTATTTGAAATGAACTTAATTGTTATTAGGAACAAATTTTATATTTTTGTGTTAAAACATGCTGTTGTATTATTTTGAACAAATTCGTATTTTCAGTGTAGATTTGTGGTGAAATGAAAATGGCCGACTAATACATAAAACTTCCTCAAAGTGAAAGAAACGAGGGGAGATTACCAATGTTCTCTCAATTGACTAATACCTTCAAGAGTAGAATTGTTTGAAAAGCCATTTAGGGCAGTTATATGATAATTTGTTGGATAAGGATTTATTTTCTGGGTTGATGTGATTTGTTGAAGAGGGGAGAGAGAATTTGTTGGGTTTATTTGTAAATGAAGCTTTTAATACATTTTCATGAAATAGGTTAATATTGGCTAATTTCTCTAAGTAATATCAGTTGGGAACATTTTTGTTCCACTCTTTGAAAAAAAAAAAATGTAGTTCAGTGTGTGTCTGTCATTGGAGAGAACACGGAGGGTTATATATGTCAAACATGGTCGAATTCTGCTTTCTTAGGCTGGATATGTCAATCATAGGAAATCTCATCAGGGACAATTCATGCACACTCTAGGAACAAATGTCTTGTGCAACCTGTAACAAAGTCTGTAAGTCAGTTTCTGGTGGTGCATAAGCATCAAATTTTATCGTCTGATATAATGGGAAGGATGTACTATGTCATAATTGCATAAAACCTTGTGGATCTGCAGCGGGTTTGATGAGTCATTTGAGGGCTCATAGGAGGAAAGGTTTTGGTGGTGGGATTGTAAGGGATGGCAGTGATCTATAAGGACACATACGCACAGCAAAACTTTAATGGCTACAATTGTATTATTCACTTCCGCAATTGTATTTAATTAATCAATTTCTAGATTAATTCATTACAATTAAACCCGTATGATCCTTTTTTGGTGAAACTTAAATAGGTTATCTATCTATACTTTTGTACTTGTGTATGTATGTATGTGTATATATATACACACACACACACACAAAGGCTGCTACATGCTGGCTTGAACAAATCCACAAAAAAGCTGTGTTAGCCACTTACCTCATATCACACAAACCATCCTAAGAAGACATTGGTGGAAAAGTAAGGATAAGGATCGGCTCCGTAGGGATCCTGGATGTTGTGGGGAGGACTTGCAATGGACCATAGGGACAGGTGGCAAGGGAGTCATTGGAATTGGTGCTAGTCACATACATACATACATACATACATACATACATACATACATACATATATATTATATATATATATATATATATATATATATATATATATATATAATGATTATTGGTGACTAGGTTATTGTTAATTTGGCTCATTTTTAACATGTTTTATGTACGGAGATATACTGGTTTATACAGTCGAGTAGGTCGATTTTGGAACTGTAACGTCTCCTATGTGGCAAAAGTAGCAAATTAACTCTTAACATCCTGTTGAGAATTTTCTAAGTCCAGAGCTCCATTCCTCAAAAAATTGCCTTTTCATTTAAATTTTCCTAAAAATAGACTTCTAAATATGTTACATTTAAACAAGGGCTATCATTTGGGGTAGATTAGGAAAATGAATTTGACTTCTGGCCAGGTGGTATATGATGTTAAAAGTTAACAAAGAATTACCACAAAATACTTTTTTCAAAACTTTGTCTTCATTTGAGGAAATAGATTTCAATTTTTAAAAAAAATGTTATCCTTGTTACAGCTGAATTTTTAGATAAAAAGCAGTATGTCGGTGGTAATGGAGGGGCATATTTTCAATTAGAATTCTAGTTATATTTTCATTTCGTTTAAAATGACAACTTCTCTGTTTTAACTCTTAACGTCCTATACCGCCTCATTCCACCCAGCCGGAAGTCATATTTGTTTCCCTAACCCACCCCCAAATGATAGCCTTTGTTTAAATGTAATATTAAACATATTTAGCAGTCTCTGATTTACAGGAAATAACAGGTAACTTTAAATGAAAAGGCCATTTATTGAAAAATCATTATAGGAATGAGGCTCTGGACATAGAAAATTCTTAACAGGATGTTAAGAATTAAATATTGAAATTGCTAAATTTTCTAACCAATTTTTAGGCTAAATATGAAAACGAGGATTTTTTTGTTAATTTTACAGATGATCTTTGATGCTATTTCCTCAAACAATAGTGAGAGTAATAGATCTAATTTTTGGTATCTGTATTCATTATACCAACACACAACTTTTGCTGTTTGAGAGAATTTGATATTTTTAAAAAAGTGAAGAATCAACTTACCCTATTGAACAGCTGATACTTGACAACTGACCATTCTACAACTAAAATGATTTGTATTTTTCAAAGTAAATGTATTTGACCCCAGGTTTTGCCTCGTTCACCACTAGAAATTTTTGATATTAACATCTTGATGTCGAGGTCAGTTGTTGGCATCTCCTTCCATCTACTATAGACGATGGCGAAGTGTCCATTTTTTTAATTTTTTATCTGCAACTGCTCAAGTGGCTTAACAGACCAATTTTTGAATAGCAATCTCTGGTGCAGTGTGTTAAGTTTTTAAATGCCATCCATGGCCAGTTGAAAAGGGCTTAAAGTAAGTCCTGAATTATGGAATCCTTTGGTAAGCGAATAAGTCCTATCCTGTGCATTGTTAAAGGTCCAGTGATTTAATCTTATGTCCGTCGTCCACGAAGGTTGAAAGTAGTTATGGCCAGTACTGTTGGTTTAAGTATTATATCAGCAGCATAGTACTGCCAGCGATTGGCCAAGAGTTTGATCACATTGTTCTCGGCGAGTCTATAAATAGAAGTGGGCTTTTAACACACCTTATATGAGAAATTTTCTCAACACTGATCGCAAACAAATGGAGATGCTGTTGTCTCTTCCTTATGACTTTCTTTTATGTGGCGACTTCTTTTGTCTCTTTTTCACTCCTTTTCGTTTCTTATTTGACACCAGGAGGCACCAGGTCGTATGGTCTTCTGCATAAGCCTCCCATGTGTTGGTGTCGATGTGGCACGTCTTCATGTCCCTCTTGTGGACATCTTTAAAAACTCTTAAAGTCCTATACCACCTCATTCCACCCGGCTAGAAGTCACATTTATTTTCTTAATCTACCCCAAAAAATAGCCTTTGTTTGAATGTAATATTAAACATTTAGCAGTCTTTGATGTACGAGAAATAACAGGTAAATTTTAATGAAAAGGCCATTTTTAGACATTTATATATATCCTTATAGGAATGGGGCTCTGGACTTAGAAAATTCTCAACAGGATGTTAAGAGTTAAAGCGCAGACGTCTCCCTACCAATCGGGTGCCCTCTACTAACTATCCATCCTCCTGATGTGACCAGGCATTTCTCGCAGATAATGGCGATTTCTAGGGGTGACAGACCTGGGGTCAAATACATTTGCTTTGAATCATCTTGATGTCTAGGTTAGTAGAACAGACCAAAGATCTGCACAACTTGGATGGGGCTCAACTCTTTTAAACCTGATTATTAAATTTCCCATATAATATAAAATGCAGGAAAAAATATATTCGGTAATTTATGAGGAAGTGCGTCCTGGTCTCCTGCCTCAGAAATTGCTACCCGGTGACTATTAAATAATGTCCCAGCTATGTCGTCTTGGTGGTGTTACTTGAAAGAAAACAACCAACTTGGGGCGTTAATGTATTTTAGTGGGGGGGGGGCTTCTCTTTTTTATCATAATTCTTATTTATTTTATCGTAATTTGTTTAGAAATTTGTCGTAATTCTTGTTTAGATATGAAGATGGATATCTATCTATCTACCTCAATTTGTTCATTTTTTCTTTGTTATATCTATCCACTCATCTCCATTTGTTCATATCAAAAAAGAGAAGCCCCCCCCCCCCCTAATTTTTTATTAATTTTACCATATATTCTTTGAAATGTCATAGGTTATGTTCTCTTGTGAACATGCACTCATGGACACACCAGAGTGGGCTGACCAGCAAAGACTTACATTTAATACTGTGAGGATTCTGGATGCTGTGTGGAGGACTTGCTGGAGAAGCAAGGATGAACTCTGAAGTGATGTTCTCCTGTAGACACCTACACATGGACACACCAGTGTGAGCTGACCACTCTTTAGAAAGACTAACGAAATTAAAGTATTTAAAAAGATTTCACTTAATTTAATTATATCTTAATTGGTTTCTATATAAAATCATTTATAGGATTTATTTTAATGTTGAAGTATATATAAAAAGATATGAACACACCACAAAAAGCTGTTAAAGTGAAAACATTTTATAACTTAGCTGATATTGAACAATATTTTGATTTTATGAAAATCGTCATCAGAGCTTGTTTATAATCCGTGTTGTTAAGAGCGGAACAACATGGATTATAAACAAGCTCTGATGACGATTTTCATAAAATCAAAATATTGTTCAATATCAGCTAAGTTATAAAATGTTTTCACTTTAACAGCTTTTTGTGGTGTGTGTTCATATCTTTTTTATATATACTCATACCGTCGGATTCATTTCCTTTCTTTTAATGTTGAAGGATAAAATTAATATTAGAGATCAATAACATCAAGTAATTATTTATTAAACCTGGTTGTATTAAAACCAGTATGCAAATTAACCACACCATATTATGTAAACCTTTATTTCTTAGTGATATATAACTCGCTTTACAGGATTTTAAGGGGCCGGTTTAGCTCAGTCGGTAGAGCGTTCGGCTAGAAACCACAAGGTTCCTAGTTCGATACCGGCCCTCGCCAACTCAACGTATAAGTAGCACAGGGATCTGTGCGGTAAAGGAGCTGATGGTAGGTGTTGCGCTCCAACTCAGACACTAATATAATCTCCTTGGTCTAGCACTAGTGAAAAGGGGATAGACTCCCTCGCTGCATGGCTGCCCCGACGACTTTACTTACAGGATTTTAACCACTAATATCATGGGCTGTTTTGTGTTTTAAAATCCTGCAATGTCATATCAGTAAGAAATAAAGGTTTACATATATGGTGTGGTTAATTTGCATACTGGTTTTAACAAAACTGGGTTTAATAAATAATGTTATTGATCTAATATTGTTTTATTCTCCAATGTATTAAAATCAATTCTATGAATGATTTTATAAAGAAACCAATTAATATATAATTAAAATGTTTTTATATGTTCTTATTTAATTTTGTTAGTCTTTCTCATCTAATATTTTTTTTATTACATTAAAATTAAATTACTTAGGCCTGGAGGGCGCATATTCTTGCTAGTTTAATAAAAATACATTGACATTTTAATAAAATTAAAAAAAAAAAAAAAAAATACACTGAAAGCTTACTTTTGTTCATTACGCACAATAGTATAAAACATTTTTGTAGGTAAAAATTAGGGTGTTAGTAATTAACATATGTAGAAAGTAGAAAAAAATATTTAAAAAAATTGGGGTGTTAGTAATTAACATATGCAGAAAGTAGAAAAAAATATTAAAAAAAAATTACGGTGTTAGTAATTAACATATGCAGAAAGTAGAAAAAAATATTATTAAAAAAAATTACGGTCTTAGTAATTAACATATGTAGAAATTAGAAAAAAATATTTAAAAAAAAAAAAAAGGTGAATTTATTCTAAATTGGTAAGTCGACATTAAAACGTTTTGGTTTTTATCAAACCTTCATCAGGACATTAGGATGGAAAAAGTATTGTCGGAACAGTCATGGATGTTTTTTCAAAATAACAGATGAGAAAATGCATATAGAGGAAGGTTCATATCCGTTTGGCAGTGTTCTTTTTCTGAAAAATTGTGTATGTACAGAACTTGCACCTGGGTTGAGAAGAGATTATAGCATCACAGACTTGTGCCACATTAAGCTTACTAAATGCCCAACTGAGTTCAGGTTGGTTGGTTTTACGGCATATCAACCCTTTTCGGGCCATTTAATGCCCAATCAAGTCATTTTGATATGTGGTTACTTACAGTACCGACTGTTGTTTAAATGGTCATCCATCTAATTATTGAACAGGCTCAATGCTTCTTAATTGTGGTGATCTAGTGGGAATCGGTGCTTTCAACATGATTTGCCTGTAAGCTTGAGTTCAATAAATAATATAAAAGTATGAGGTGTTTAAAAATGCAGTAAGGGTGGCCCAAATTCAAACCTATTTTCCAATGCAGGTATCATTGGGGAATAGGAAGAGGTTTTGTGTTACCCTTACTGGGCTTTTAACCTGGATTAGAATATATTGAGATTGAAGCTGTATTTACCTAAGACATGAATCTTATTATAATGGAGATTGTGTGTTTTTCTGTCTGTAACCGAAACTATATTACTAATCGAGTCACAATTAACATAGTTATTTACATCAAATTCTGCATGATTTTATTTATATTTTATTTAAAACCTCAATTATTAATAAAATTGCTTCACCTTTTTATTAGTGTTGTCCATATCAACATACTAATAACATGCTATTGTATTTATATATACAAAAATAGCGGTTTGCAGTGTGAACGGGAAGGCTAATTTGCATATTGATATTAAAAATGTGATTTTATTAAATATGCGCTTAGTATTATTGATTTCTAATTGTTTGGTTTTATTTTAATGAATATAAGCAAACATCTCTCCAATGAATCTTAAATGAAATCCATTAACAAGAAAAAAATAATCATTTTATTCTTTTATTTCCTAATTTAACTAAATAGTAAAATTCAGCAATGAAAGACGGCAGTGATGGAAGAGTAAGTTTCATTTTCTATTTTCTATTATACCCCCACTCTGTTACATATCTTTTTTATCTGCTTTCTTATTAGACTTTCTAATTTAATACGATATTTCATTACATTAAAACTTAAATAATTGCACCCGGAGGGCATATATTTGCTAGTAAAAATAATGAATGTTTAATTATTCTCAGTATTGTGTCATTGGTATTTAAATACTTATGTTTTATAGCCGTCTCAACAGGTGTTGTCTGGTGAGGAGGGTGAGTAAGTAAAGTAAGTTGATGGGGCGGCCTAAAGTCGGTGTCAGCGAGGGAGTCTATCCCCTTTTCAATAGCGCTAGACAAGGAGATTGTTTTTTAGCATCTGAGGTGGAGCACCACACCTACCATCAGCTCCTTACTTTACCACACAGATCCCTGTGCTACTCATACGCTGAGTTGGCGGGGACTGGTATTGAACGAGGAACCTTGTGGTTTCTAACCGAATGATCTACCGACTGAGCTAACCCCCAAAAAGTGGGCAAGCTCAAGGGGAGCCAACGACCATCCACACTGACACTAGTAAGATTGGTGTACTTACTACACACACAAACCCAAAAAGTTAATCTGAACATTAGCTACATAAATGAGTGTATCCTCCCATTGTTTATTTCGCTTTGAGGAAGCCATATGTTTTGTTCGGCCATTTTTCATTTCTCCATAAATCTACGCTGAAAATACGAATTTGTTTGAATCAATACAACTGCATGTTTTAACACGAAAATATCATAAAATGTGTTCTTAATAACAATTAAGTTCATTTCAAATAATGCACAAGCACAATTAAGAACACACAAAATGTGTTCTTAATTGTGCTTGTGCATTATTTGAAAATGAACTTAATTGTTATTAAGAACAATTTTATGATATTTTGTGTTAAAACTCACGAGGTATTGATTACGGTGAAAATGAAAATGCCGACCAAACCATATGGCTTCTCAAAGTGAAATAAACAAAGAGAGGTTACTCTCATTTATGTAGCTAATGTTCAGATTACCCCCAAAATTGGTCCTGGTTGTCAACCCATCAGGACCAGGAAGAGTCTGTTATAAAACGTCACTGCTGAACAGTTTACATAATCCTGAGGAAGTGCAGGGGAGAAAAAACCCGAAAACAAATCTGAGGTCCCTAAGGTGGAGTAATGCTGAATTTCAGTGCTACACACAGCAACTCCTGCATAGGTTCTTATCCTTTTCTTTGGACCACAGTGGAAGTATGGAGAGGAGGGATCTGCTGCTTGGGCAACAGCACATCCTCCAGGCTATGTAGTTAAAAAGTTTTTAAAAAATAACCCTACGCCATTGTCTTTCGCAGACAGAAGGATGCAACACATAGCTGTCCAATCTGGCTATATATATATATATATATATATATATATATATATATATATATATATATAATAATATAACTAGCTAATAAATGCACCCTCCGGGTGCCAGTATTTAATATTAAGAATGCCAATAAAAAGATTTTTGAACAGAGGGGGTATGATTGAAAAATAAGAACATCTTTGAAACTAACTCTTTCATCATTTGACATTACTCCCTCCCGTCTGTCTTTGTTAAATTTCCTAATTTAACTATTAAGTTAAAATAGGAAGTTGAAGGAATAATATTACAGTTATTTCTCTGGGTTAATCATTGCAATTTTCGTTTTAGAGCATCTGTATCCTGGCGATTTTTGCTTATATTTAGTAAGATAAATCATTTACCAATTAGAAATGCAATAATACTCAAAGCAACATATTTATCAAAATCAAATTCCTTAATGATCAATAGTGTCAAATTCGCTTCACGTTCCCATCTTATAAACCGCTCTTTTGTGCTATATATAAATACAATTGCATGTTGTTTCATTGTAGATTAAGGCCAACAGTATTTAATAATGTAAAACGATTTTATTAATAACTGAAGTTTAATTTTAAATAAATAAAAATCTTTGAGAATGTGAACATAAATATCAAAGTGGAATTGTGACTTGGAATCGCGAATATGATAGTTTCGTTTACAAGCCAGAAAAACACTACAATCATCCATATATAATAAAGAAGATATATGTGGAAGCAGAGAGAAATTTGGGTTATTCTCTATAAGTATGTTCAAGCATAGAGCAACAGGGATGAACCATCTTGCTGTACCTATTAAATTACTATACTTTATTGATCTAACTAGGGAAAAAAGAAGGTTAGGGTTGAGTTTCAATGGAAAATAGAATCAAATAATTGTATCAGTCAGAGTGGTTCCCTTTGTTTATGTTGGAGTTATAGGAAACTAGCCGAAATAACTTTTAGGAGAAGATGAGACAGGGAGGAAGACATTTGTAAGATTTTCCCAAATATTTAAAGTCTGTTCATCGTTATTTAAACTCTTGTCTACTGGAATTTGTTGTCAGGAGGTAGATGCAAAAATAGAGCGGGCCTGGCACACTTAGTGTTAAAGCATAAGCACGGAGGAGGAAGAGTAGCCTGAACAGCAAAGAAGAGACAGAGAAGAGGGAGAAAAGCAGCAACCCCAGAGAAGCATCAAAGCTTATGTGCATTCAGTGCACCAAAAGACTGTCACTGCGCAACGAAATGTTCATTTTTTTAGGCCTGCAGATCACTTGCCGCAGATAATTCTTTTGGACACACTACGCGTATCGTCTTTTAGTAGTTAACGGAACAGGTGCCAACAACAAGTCATTTACTATACAGAGATTGCAATTTGCTTTTTTATTTTTATTTTTTCAATTACCTATTATCTTCCTAATATCTTCATTATATATTCATTTCAATGCTTCAAAAGGTCCAGTGAACATGGTTTTTTGTGGATATATAGTATTTATCATGATTATAAGAAACTTATATACATAACTGTGGCACAAGGCTAAAGGGTGGGAGTGAGGGTAAGAGTACTGGTCTTAGCACTTATCACGTTCTTTTAACTTAAAACTATTCCCCCATTGATATCGTTTTGGGAACCGTTTCATTTTCTCAAAACAAATTTCCCATTCACACAGCATAGAAACTCGATTACACAAATCACCAAAAGCATTTCCATTGCACTCTATGACAGGTGCTACAACTTTTGGACACCTACAAGTCATCATCCTTAGATTGATGGAGGAGCTGCCAGCAAGGCAACTCGATATACAATATTCAAGTATAGCGATTAGAGAAACCACTTTTTGGTCGGACTGCTAGGCTTTTAAAACTATTAAATTATATTATTATTTTAATTTTTTTAGGCCGTCAACTGTTTGTCGTATAAAATGATAAGGTAGTAACATAATCGACGATCATTTAAAAAAGAAAAATAGTCATTAAACATATGCAGTTTATTTTCATAGATTTAAAAAAATTTGTTTTGAGTCATTCGACGCGATCACGCCATTCTGCTCTTTTTCAATGGTTTAGGCACTTGTTCCATTTTTAAAATAACAATTGTGGGATGGAGAAAAAAAATTACCAAATCAGTAATTAATCTGATTTTATGAAGATTTTCAGTATTAGATTTATCAATTTAGATGAATTTCTATAATGCAGTCAGTATTTATTTTTTATTCAAAAACTTTTAAGTTTAAGTATTTTTTGCTATGAAAAATGTAATATATAAAATTTATTTAAAATGTGAAAAGCCTGGATGTTTCAAGTTTAAAATTGTTATAATTTGTTAGATTCTGAAAATGAATATTACTTAATGCAACTTTATATTTTTTTCGAAAAAAGTATACCGTTTTTGAAGAAAACCTCTATTTTAAATGTCTTTTCAAGCAAGAAAAAATATCAATTGTATAAATCATTTTTTTCTTTTATTAAAATAATAGCCAATAAAATTATTATCGAAAATGAGAGTGAAAAAAGAAATCTCCAAAAAATTAATTATTCATTATTTGTTTTTCACATTTTATTTTTGCGATTTCGGTATTAATTTTCTCTATTAGTAATAGAAAGGAACCAGTAAATTTTTGTTTTTGTTTCGTATTGCATATACTTCGGCCTTATGTCTTTTTATTTACTAAATTAAGGCAACGGAAAGACCAACTTGAAAAAAAAAAGTTATGCCCCCAACATAGGGGGGGGGTGTTAGAAAATAAGTGACCCTGAGAAAATGAAAAGTTTTGAAAACTAAATAAGTAATTGCATTCATTTCATGATACGAATAAATCTTAATTGTAATAAATCCCGAAATTCCCTGATTTTTGCGTTAAATATTTTCCCTGCGGGTAAAGTAATTTGTTCAAAAATGCAATTTAGTCTGAATTTTTGTATCCTATGGTATAGCAGAAAAAGTTCAAAATACTAGTTTTGTGCCAGCATACGAGTAATTCTCACAGAGTGCTAAAATAATCGGAGATTGCGCTTCACGGTGAATGGTTCTGTAAATCTTGGGGTATTGCCTTTCATCCAGCCTTATGAGGGGCATCGGACACAAGACATTTTTAGTGTGGGCCTCCCAACAAAGCCAAAAGCTCATGGGTGGTAGGTACAAAAAATGGGTGTTGATTCGGGGCCGTTGATCCATTGCCCTCGAAAGGGGACCTCAACGGTGTGTGGGCAATAAACCCAGCCCTTTACCTTTAAATCAGGTAGCAGGTATTTTGCCTTGGGGGGGATTAAGGCCCCCTGGGAAATTAATCTGTTAATTTTTACTTAGCCGGTCTCAGAGGCCAAAAGCACTCTGAACACAGTCTCAAGTAATTACACAAGAGTTCTAAACAGCAAGTGTATCAAATCTAATCTTGGCCCGTCATTCATGTTACGAAAGGTAAAGCTGAATTAGGCTAATCCAACAACCACAATTACTCTCTGGCATTAACCACTTATCTTCCAACTGAGTTTTTTGATTAGGTCAAGAGCATTTGAAACTTTTTTCACAAACACTCTATGAAACAGTTGTTTACTTTGACTCTACTAAAGGCAGGGTCGGTGTGACACAGATGAGGTAGTTTGTTAAGTGGAGCTCTATGGTTGAGAGTGCTGTAAAATTGCTTAGTACTGTAGTGCATCCTATGAGTTTGTGAGGGTGTTGAAGTCACGCCCAATAAAAAGTGTGTCTGGAGGGGTGGTAGCGGTATTGGCTGTGGGCGGACAGTTTCCAAAGTGAAAGTTTAGGGGAACTGTGCTTTGCGATTATTCTAATGTCCCTCAATATCTGACTGTAAGCAATTTATTTTATTTTTGTGGCAAATGTATTTCAGTTTTGGAAGCAAAAATTTGCATTGTAGTGAGGTCGCTAAGGTATATATAGGGTTGGGTTGGATTTTTTACGGCACTACTAACCTCAGTGGGTCCTTTAATGCTGACAAAGTTGTAATATAATTCATTCTTAATGATATATACAATTTTAGAATTTTATAAACTCATGTTTTTCTAAATTCAATAGCCCATAGATGGGACGCTCACGCTAAACGAGCGATACTATTAAAACCACTTCCGGGTTCAGAAGTGGACCAGAGGAGCATATGTGATTGAAGGGGGTGCTCCACACATTCCCCGCTTGGGATTTGTAGCGCGCAGTTTGTAGGTCGAAAAACAATGTTATATGTTATAAGATTGTTAACTATTGTGTCAATTACTCATATTTTTTCAGTACAACAACCCACTTCTTTTAAGGGAAAGTTTAAAATCTGGTATGGTCTTATTTTCGTGAAAAGTTTTTTATGGCATGCTAACCCTTATGGGGCTATTTCATCAAGATGTTTTGTTTTAATTTCATATTCTTGTATGCGGGAGGTATTGCATATTTTTTAAAAACATTTTTTACTAAACCTCATTTTCCTAGTTAATATTAGATCGCATCTAAGTTACGTGAGTCTAGTACAGGAATCGCCATCCTAGAATGAAACCTATAGGAAGTCGGCGTGACTACGTACGTTGAAGAGTGCACACAGAGAACTCCGATTGAAACTTCACTCATTAGTATGCAGTTTAATATTGATAACGGCACACAAGACCACTAAGCAAATAACATATACATCGATATTTTTTCCGATTTAATAAGCGGTGGGGAACGCTAAATTTCCAATACAGTTTTTTTTGAACGTCAAAAAATAGTGGGTGATTGATTACTAAAGTTAAATAGTAGTTATTAGGAAAATATTTTTTGAGAATCTAATAGTAGTGACATTTCCTTAACTTAAATGGGATGCTGGCTATCATATTTAAATGATTTTATAGTATATTATATTTCATAAGAGCAGAATACTTAAAAGTTGTTGCAAAGTGAATATAAACTGCCTGATAATAAAATTCAATTAAATCAATTACTGAAAAAATTTTATTAAAATCAGATTATCTCTGATATTTTCGTAAATTTATTTTAATGTGACATAGCTAGCGAATGTTACGGAATTAATTTTTGCTAGAACAGACACCATCCGTTACAAACTGCATTCAAGGTAATAACCGATCGAAAATTGACTCAGAGAAAATTGTTTAATAATGTATATTAAAAATAATGTAGCATGTGTTTTTTGCATTTTTAAAATTTCTTATTATATTTTATGCTCATTATGTTTACGTTGCAACTTTTCGAATGTCGAACAAAAACTTATGGACTTTAAATAAATGGATTTATTAATTTTTAATTCTTGTATTTTAAATGAGTTAGCAGACGAAAAATTGGCTATCACTCATTTTAAACTGCTTTCAATCACTGCATCACGATTATAAGTCTGCAAACTAGTGCTAATGGGCAATTAGGACAGAGGTGTCTCAATTACAACTGTTAGGGGAGATGGAGGCTTGACAGCCATAAGATACGTAGGATATGTTTCGCTCACAGCGAGCAAGACATAAATATTGAGGGTATGCCTACAATTTACGGGAGTGTTGTCGGTAAGTGCTCATGAAATTTGATGTAAAGTATTTAAACGTCAAGTAAGATGCGAAATATTATCACAGTGAATATTAGCATGTGTGAGGGTTATGCTTCACGTTTGATAAAAAAACTGTGTTCTTAGATTCAATTTGATGTAGATTGAAAGTTGTATAGAAATTCTGTTCAAGTACAGTTGTTGTTGTGCTTTTAAAAAAAAAAAAATGAATAGCTAAGAGATACTATGCGCTGAACTTTACATATTTCTTGAGCTTGACATCGAGTGCGTTTTCTTATTGTTACCAATTTGGTAAAAAAATCACATGCGAGAACGTTAGTCTGAATAAAAACACTGTATTGAATCGAAAAGGTGTATCATGATAATACACCATACATTCTGACTATTCCTTACTACGTTTGCTTCACATACGAAAAGTATTGTATGGTTAATATATCGGTAGCAGGAACTTAACCTCTACAAAAAAAGATTAAGGACTTAGATGTATTGGCTATAGGTTTCGAGATATCGATATGACCGTATACACTGTTTTTACAAATACGCAAGACAGTAAACATATTATACTGAGTGATTTTAGGTGAACCATTAGAGTCAATAATATACAAAAGAAGTGCATTGAATAACTTACCGAGATCTAATTCATTGTCCATGGGTACTGTGCATTCATCGTCAATTAACATCATTGTATCACCTATTATATAGCATCTTTGTCTATGTCAGGTACTACATAGTTCATGCTGGTGATGCGATTACACGACTTGATGCCTAAATTTACTTTATTCCTATGATTTTTATTCTTCTTTTTTTTTTTTAATTCAAAAAAACAAAAACAATAAGAAACGGGACAACAACACTATACACACAAAAAGGTATGAATTTGCTATGACATATTGATTAATGAAATAAGTATTGGCTGGTGAGATCACAAGTATAAACGATATGTTGTTAGAAGTAGATGTGTGTTTAGGTTTCTAGAGGGATGTGGATTTGTGATATAACCGTTGTATTTTTATAGACTGTATTTGTTTATCGGAAGCCAAAATTAACATTAGTAATGCAATTACTGAGGATTTGGGATGCTTCTTTCATGTGTTTATCGTATGGGGGCTTTCTGTATAAGTATCTACTCGCTCATGTTGGTAAAGCCAGGCAGTATTATCTTACATTACAGGATAAAGTTCATAAGGGTTAGTTTTCCCTTCTGCTATTAAGAAAACCCTCGTTTTACTTTTATAATAAGCTGCATGTCTCTTTATTCGCACTCTTTTATGTATACTAAAAAAGAGTGTGGAAATATAATACTCACTTATTTAAACTTTACTAAAAAAGAAATTCAAATTGTACATTATTCATCATTTATACTTAATATTTCCCATAGGAACAGAGGTCTAAAACTTATATATAAATGTTTTTTCTCTTGAATTTCTTAATTATAACAATGACAATTTAATCACAGTTAAAATGAGCCGCGATCTTCAAAGAGAGAAAAGATAGGCAAACCAGTTTTGACAGATGCATACAGATTGTTAATTTATAAATTAGGCTCTGTCAAGTTTGTGGGCTTATTTTTGTCATTTTAAACGAATTAAAATTAATTAAATGATTATTTCAAGGTTCAAGTTTTTGGAATCTAAGTGAAAAGTAGTAAATAAATAGTAAGCGAACAAACGATATTACATATGTAATTAAGTTTTATGATACATTTTAAACTATTGTTTCAGTTCAATTTTTCTAAAATATACGTAAATGATCGTTATAACCAACTGCCAAAGATGAGATGTAAAATACCGATATTTACAAATACAATTTAAACCTACCTGATTTGAAAAAAAAAAAAAAAAAAAAAAAAAGAACAAAAATCAGGAAGTTACTGATTTTAAATCGAAAAATTTGACAGTTTGATTTTATCAATGAAGTGAATTTTATAATGCTCAGTTATTTTTTAAAATGCTTACGTGTATCGTGTTGGGGCTGTATGAACCTCACGCGTATTTAAAATACCCCGGTCGTATGGCTAATTACTTAGTCTTTATACTGCGAGTGAAATTTGATAAGATTAAAAATCTGTTATCTATCGTCCAAAACATGCGCATATTTTTTATCTTCTTTTAAAGATACTCTCTTTTCAAACAAATAATTTTTACAATTTTATTTTATTTTTAATTTTTTAAACCTATCACTCTTTACAGAAACAGCAAACTGGTAAATCTGAACATTAGCTAACATATAATGCAAGTCCACTCCCCCTGTTTGTGTTTCACTGGTTCAGCTCACGTCTGTTTTGCGTCGGCGCATAATTTTCATTTCACTGTAATATCTACACTAAATATACGAATTATTGTTTGAATTAATACAACTGCACTGTTTTAAACACGAAAATATCATAAAATGTGCTTATTAGATTGTGCTTAGCGCCATGTATTTAAAATGCAAAATTGTTACAAGAACATTATTGATTTATTCATTAAAACATGCAGATGATTAATATCGTATTTTCAGTATATTTACGGATGATTTTCCACAAAACATATTCAGGCTTCTAAGTAGGAGCTCTCTCATAATCAATGTTCAGATTTACTTCAGCGTAAAGTTATGGTAGAGTTTTGAAGATAATCTTTGGGTGAAAATAAAACTTATGTCCTCCAAAGTAAGAGCTTTCCTCATATATGTAATGTTCAATTACTGAAACTTATGTAAGTTTCATTCATTGAGTTTGAATAAACTTCGTAAAAATTTTTATGATAAGAACATTTCAAAGGGTTACTTGTCAAATGGACGTTCGTACTTAAGAATCTACAAGTCTTGTTTGAACCATCCTCCTATAGGCTTGTGAATAACTGTGCAAACTTCAGGTTTTGAGATTATTAGCCTTCATTGCATTTCTCCCGTGTTCGATATGCGGCAAACTCATCTCAAACACACACTGTTCGGGGCAAGATGCTAGAAATCTCTTCAAGCAGGGCTCTGTCTTGTGGACGTCTTCACTGGCTCGGCCATGGTCCCGCGTTTGACAACGCTGGCTGTGACATCATCCGTGAATCAATGTGGCTCAGTACCACCTAAAGGATGTGAAGAAACGCAGCGGTGCTCAACTGAAACTTGGCGCTCAAAACAGTCAAACAAGATACCAGTGATCCTGCGACCCAGACCTTTATGGAGTCGATGCGATAGCTGTGAATAAGGCTGACTGTGGATAACTCGAATTAATAGAAAAACTGTGTTAAGTTAAATAATAGAGAAGAGATACTTGTATACAATTAATATTTCAAATACAATATACGCAAGGGTGGGTGAAAAAAGAAGGAAAGTAGATGAAAATAAATATAGTGATAATAAAGTAATTGGTAATTTGCTGAAGCAATGTTAAGGATATTGTTATGATATATGAATTAATTATGAAGGCAATTACATGCATATAAAAAATAAAAACCAAAAAGAATGTATATTTTGTCTTATCGATTTTCAGTATAAACTTCATCATCAGAGGTGAACTTAGATGATGAAGTTTTATACTTCGAACATACGTAAGACAAAAAATAACATCTTTTTGTTTTCTTTATTTTTTTATTGCATTGTAATTGCCTTCAAATTATTAATATATTATAACATATATATATAAATTACTACCACACCATTCTGCAACGAGTAGGATGGACATACAAAATCTCTGGCCAGAGCTGTTATGGAGTTTCGTTTATGGCTGCACTGATAACTCAATTGTGTTGGATCACCAGCATTGTACGGCATCATTCAAAATATGGTAAATTTGTTGGTGGCAGCTGGCCTTATCGATCCAGGATGAAAGCCACCGAATAAAGTAAATGGTAAAATTATTGAGGAAGTGCGTCCTAGGTACTTCCTGCCTTAAAGAGTTGCTGCCCGGTGACTATTAAAATAATGACCAGCCTCAGGTCATTCAAAATTATCCTTTCTTCATATCTTATCTAGTACTATCCATCTATCTCAATTTTTTTCAATATTTATCTATATTACTTTAAATCTAAGATTTTTTATTCTTGTTTTTTAGTTTAAATAAACAGGAAATTACGACAAAAAAGAAGCGACCCCCCACCATACATATTAACTTGTTTGAAAATATCTATCGTTCTATCTCCATTGTTCGATCTATCTATACTATTTTGTTGTTTATCTATCTATCTATCTCAGGTCTATCAAAAACTATATATTCAAATCTTCATATCTAAACAAAGAATTTACGACAATTATGATAAATACACAGAAGAATTATGACGAGCTGGCGGTTGTATATTTGCATAGTCACCGGGCTAGCAGTTTTGAGGCGGGAGACCAGGACACATTCCTCATAAATTACCCAGTAAATTAATTTAGGAAATTGGAATTTTTGCGACCTTGAGATCAAATTCTGCGGCAAGTCTGTTTGTATTTCCCTTCACCTAATTGCTTCTAGGGAAAGGCAATTGAATCTATCTTTCTTCCCCCATCTAATGGGTAAATAGTAGGGCAGAGTGTTAACTTTGTTAAGGTAACCTCCTCCTGGTTTCTTTCACTCTGGAGTAAGAACGTGTCGTTTTGTTTGCTAAAAACATGGCATTTTTCTACAAATAGGCGTTTACCTATACTTCTTCTTAATATGCATATACTCTTATAGAAATATTCACATTATTTTTAAAAAATCTGATTTAAAAATGTTAAACACCCTCTATAGGAATACCTTAATATATTTTCAAAACAGTCTCCACATGTTCAACCATCCCTGTCAAACATATTGGTTTTCGAACAAAATTGGGAATATAACCTATACTTTCTAATATACAGTCTCCACTGTTCACCAATACTTTCAACATATGCTTAGAATCTTCCACAGGTGATTAAAAAAAAAGATATTAATATTTTTCTATAGAGAGTAACCTGTATATTAGAAAAGTATAGGTAATACCCCAATTTGTCAAAAACTCCTTGTTTTTTACCAAACAAAACACATGGCTTTCTCAAAAGTGAAAGAAACCAAGGGGAGGTTACTCTCATTTAAATGTAGGCTAATGTTCAGATTACCGTTTGATCTTTTGCTGGATGACCTGTTATT
The DNA here is from genome assembly GCA_023376005.1 of Doryteuthis pealeii. Lineage (NCBI taxonomy): Eukaryota > Metazoa > Mollusca > Cephalopoda > Myopsida > Loliginidae > Doryteuthis > Doryteuthis pealeii. The sequence continues at coordinate 13,249,282 of CM042171.1, read as the reverse complement.
GTGATCTGTAAATTCACACCTTACATTAGAAAAAATTGTATAGAGTGGTCTAAAAAATCATTGTTTACATAGTAAGTAAAGTCAGCGCTAGCTGACTTATTGTTGGCTATCAGCCAGATAGCAAGCGACCAGGACCAGTGAGATTGTTTTTAGCATCTGAGTTTGGAAGAGAGTACCCACACTTACATTCAGCTCCCCAAAGCTGTGCTATTCATGTGCTGAATTTGGCAACGACTGGTTTCAAACCCTGGAACCTTGCATATTTCTAGGTTGGATGCTCTACCAATTGATGCAGTAAAACTGTCTCTATATATTGTTTTTAACTTTCATATTATTTTTGATTTTAATAATATATAGATGTAATTATTTTAATCCTCTAAAAAAACAATATGTAGGGGTTGGACAAGACTTTCCGACCATACTGTACATTAATCTACAGGGTAGTCCAAAAAACTTGTCACCCCACATACATATTGTTTTAACTTTCATTATTTTTTTGATTTTAATAAGTATATAATCATGTAATTATTTTATCTCTAAAAAAAAACAATATGTAGGGGTGACAAGGACTTCGACCATTACTGTACATTAATCTACAGGGTAAGTCCAAAAAAACTTGTCACCCACTACATAATTGTTTTAACTTTCATTATTTTTTTAGATTTTAATTAATTGATATAAGACTCGTAATTTATTTTTATCTCTTAAAAAAACCAATATTGTAGGGCGTGACAAGACTTTCGACCATACTGGTCATTAATCTACAGGGTAGTCCAAAAAACTTGTCACCCACTACATATTGTTTTTAACTTCATTATTTTTTTGATTTTAATAATATATAAGATGTTAATTATTTTATCTCTAAAAAAACAATATGTTAGGGGTGACAAGACTTTCGGACCATACTGGTACATTAATCTACAGGGTAGTCCAAAAAAACCTTGTCACCCACTACATATTGTTTAACTTTTCAATTATTTTTGATTTTTTTAATAATATATAAGATGTAAATTTTTATCTCTAAAAAAACAATATGTAGGGTGACCAAGACTTCCGACCATACTGGCTACCATTAATCTACAGGGTAGTCAAAAAACTTGTCACCCACTACATTATTGTTTTAACTTCATTATTTTTGATTTTAAATAATATATAAAAGATGTAATTATTTTATCTCTAAAAAAACAATATGTAGCGGGTGGACAAAACTTCCGACCCCAAAAATTTTTTTAAACTTTTGTTTTTTTTTTTAACATTATAATCTATACAGTGCGTAGTTCCAAAAAACTTGTCACCCACTACATATTTGTTTTAACTTCATTATTTTTGTTTTTAATAATATAATATTACATGGATTGGTCCGCGAAAGTTTTTGTCCACCCCTTACAAATTGTTTTAACTTACATTATTTTTTGTTTTTTAATAATTTTTTTTCAATCGATACAATGTGTGATAAAAGCACATGCAATACCCTGCACCTCATCACCACCAACCAGGAATGCTAACCATTTTGTAGCTCCAGGCTGGTTTTTAATTAATACATATAAAGTTATGTAATATTTTACCTCTAAAAAAAAATCTATTTTAAAAATTAAATTGTTTTCTAGAATTTTGAGTTGTATTATGTTTTAATATATTGCCCTGCGTCAATCGGGTTTCACTTGGAGCCCGGGCCTGGCATTCAGGAAGTGCTGGGTGTAAAAGTGTGGGCCTGGAAACAAAAAACAGGATATGAACTGACCTATTTGCCCCTAAAGATTGCAGGTCTGTACATTTTGCAAAAAGGTTGCAAAAAAAATAATCTGTATAGCATAGCCCATAAACCAATGGAAAACAGGCTGCGTTGGGGTTGCAGGACGTGTGTCTACAGAGAAACTGTGTGGGTTCATTGATTTGTAAGAGCGCGTGACCCTGTGAGTTGGACAATAATTTTAAAAAAGCCGCTGGAAATCCAATTAGGCAGGACATGAGATTCAGGTTTGAGATTGGCTTCAGAGAACTGCGCAACCCCGAAAGGGAAAGGCTCCACGTTTGCGTAACCCTGCTAACGACTCTCAGTCTGCACACAACCGAGGAAATAAAGATATAATCTTATATTTTTATGAATACAAGTTTTGCATGTTCCTTGATGGGTCCGGTATATAACAATGTAATTATTTTACCTCTAAAATAAATCTTTTAAAAGTTAAATTGTTTTCTAGAATTTTGAATTGTATTATGTAATTGTTTTAACTCTAAAATAAATCTTTAAAAAATTAAATTGTTTTCTAGAATTTTGAGTTGTATTATGTAATTGTTTTAACTCTAAAATAAATCTTTAAAAAAATTAAATTGTTTTCTAGAATTTTGAGTTGTATTTTGTAATTGTTTTAACTCTAAATAAATCTTTAAAAAAGTTAAATTGTTTTCTAGAATTTTGAATTGTATTATGTAATTGTTTTAACTCTAAAATAAATCTTTTGAAAATTAAATTGTTTTCTAGAATTTTGAATTGTATTATGTAATTGTTTTAACTCTAAAATAAATCTTTTGAAAATTAAATTGTTTTCTAGAATTTCGAGTTGTGCTATGTAATTATTTTAACTCTGAAAAAAGTATGTAGGGGTGACAAGACTTTCGGACCACCCTAGAAGTAAGAAGGTTTTGTTGTGACAATTTTTCAGTCTGTTTATTTTCTAATGAGAATATTTTGTGGCTTGATGCAGTTGTTGAGGAAAAATGCCAAGTTCTGGGAAAGTGAGTAAAAACCAACTTCACTCTGACAAAGAAATACAGAAGAAACTTCAATTGAGAAAGAAGAATGAGAAAAAGAAAATGGCTGCAGCCGGACTGGAATTATCTTCAACATTTGGTGTGCACGATGAATTAAATCTTCAGGTAGATATTTTACTTAAGACATTTTCCCATCTAGTCATCTGGGGCAGACTGTACCTCTGCAGAAGGGTACCTCCCCTCCCCCAATGGGACCACCTGTTGGTCATAAGTAGCAACCTGTAATGCCTGAGGACATGATCTGATGTAATGAATATGCATACACCTCATAATAATATGATTGGCTACTGTCAGCTATAAATACCAAGCCATGTAGAGATACAAGGCCTACTACTATGCCTAATACTACTACTACTACAACACCGCACCAGTATTACTACTTACCTGCTTGAGAGTACCATGGTGCTATTTCTACTAATATATCCCTTTCCGGTACATATCATGATCGTAGTTGAGCAGTCTGTGAACTGGATACTGAGTGGTCTCACGGCATGCAACACTCTACTTTGACCCTTACCTGTGCTAGATGAGTGGTCAGAGAGGTCTGTTCCACTAGCACCTATATGATTGCCCTGACTGTATTCTTTGAATTATTCTCATGGCAACACCTAACCCTTTTTATCTTAAAAGTGCCAGAAGGCAGTGGCTGAAGGTCAACCAACAGTTTATTAATTCTACCAATTTATTAATACTCATGTAGTATAACAGAAATGCTGATTTACGCATCCTGTGTCACAAAAATCTAAAAGGACGCAGTAAAATCATATCCATGCGTCCCAGTGTTTTTCTTTTTCTTCCCCCACCATTTCAAGCTAACTGTAAATATATTTCAATAGTTTCTTAGAAATGAATTACACAGGATAGCTTACAAGGTAGGAGTTAGATGGCTTTAGTTATTTCTCCAGGTCAGAAAAAAAACCCCTACAATTTATTAAGAAACTTTAGTTGGAACCCATTGATTTTTTTCAGGGACTTATTCAAAGCAAATATCTCTGCAGAGGGGTAAGACTCCCCCAATGGGGTCACCTGTTGGCCGTGGGTGGCGACCCGTGATGCTTAAGGATAGAGCCCAGGTGGATGAGCAGTTCATGACATGCAATACTCCACTTTGGCTCTATCTTGGGCTAGACAGGCAGTCGGAGAGGCCCCCTCCGATCAATCGGCTGGTCATGTCAAGCCCTAGCACCTATATGATTTTCCCAACCCTATTGCCCTTATGGCAAGCCCCAACCCCTTATCATATGGGTGCTAGAAGGCGGTGGCTGCGGGTCTACATGTCCTGGGAATGACGTTAAACTCTATCTGATGGTGAGGTTCCAGTTTTGAAGGTTTGGGAATGTGGAGCACCCTTCATCACCACTGGTCTCTCTGAGTGGTAGTACCTGTTAGGGTCCCATCTATGGGTTAAATAGAAAAACATGAGTTAATAAACAAAATTGTATTATCCATTAAGAATTGATTTATTTCAAAACTTTATCGGCATTAAATGAACCACTGAGGTTGATATGCCATAAAACAAACCAAACCAAAAAATCAAAGCAAATATGTGCTTCCCAGGACACTAAATTAAAAAGCTATCAGCCTCACTGAGTATAATGAAAATTATTTCTATCAGTTTATAAAACCAAACCAATATTTACCTACAAACTATTCCCTTAATATATATATATATATATATACAAAAAACAAAACAAAACAAGATTTAGCATTAAATAGCCCTCAAAGGGTTGATTTACCATTAAACAAAATAACCAAATAACCAACATTATTTTAAAATATAATCAATTATTTTTACTCCAAAAATCTTTAAACATGCTGTAAGAGTTGTTTCCCTTTATATTAATTGTTCTACTGAGTTGTTTCCCTTGCTATGCAATTTACGAAATATTGTCCTGTGTAAATAAAACAAAACAAAAACAAAAACAAGCATAAATCTATTAAATTCTACTGTATAAGACTATTTTTAAATAGACACAAATGATATTTTAATAGTGATTGAAATTTATTAGATCGGGTATTGTCAGTTATTAGTAATTTTTACACATCTTATTTCTGTGAGAAATAGTGTAGATAACAATAAAGATGAAGACAATAGTTCGAATAATCCAAATAATACTAATTATCAAGCCTTATCTAAAAAATTCAGAGAAATTGTGTAGATAACAATAAAGATAAGGACAATAGTCCGAATAATCCAAATAATACTAATTATCAAGCCTCATCTCAAAAATTCAGAGAAATAGTGTAGATAACAATAAAGATGAGGACAATAGTTCGAATAATCCAAATAATACTAATTATCAAGCCTTATCTAAAAAAATTCAGAGAAATTGTGTAGATAACAATAAAGATGAGGACAATAGTTCGAATAATCCAAATAATACTAATTATCAAACCTCATCTCAAAAATTCAGAGAAATAGTATAGATAGCAATAAAGATAAGTACAATAGTCTGAATAATCCAAATAATACAAATTATCAAGCCTCATCTAAAAAATCAGAGAAAAAGTTCAAATTAAACATTTATCTAGGAAGTGATAAATTGGTGTGGTTCAGATTTCTTGTTGTAAGGTCCTTTTTAGGTGTTTTGTGTGGCCGGCTTCCCTCATGGTCGTCTGTCTGCTTTCTTGCTTGCTATTGTGGTGTCTGCACCTCTGCTACTATGGTGTCTGTCCAGCGAGTGACTTTTTTAGGGGTACGCGCTCCCAACCTCACCTATTTCGCATTAATATCTCCCTTGTTTTTTTTTTTCATTTTCTTTAATCTTTAAACTAAAAAACTTAAAAGAATAAAAAGTCAAAAAACTTTTGATCATATGACCTTTAGGCACTCCTTTTTGATCTCGATTCAGAAGGACATGTTTTTCATTTACACCATCAATATCCGGTTGTTTGTTAACAGACGATTTTTAGAGTTTTTTTAAAATTATAAAACTAACCCCTAACCCTAACCCTAATCCTAACCCCTAACAAACAGTCGGATATTGACAGTGTAAATGAAAAACATGAAAAACTGAATCGAGATCAAAAAGGGGTGCCTAAAGGTCATATGGTCCAAAAATTTTAATGTAATCCCCATGTTTTAGATGAGAATATGAGAAAGATGAACTTGTTGATTAATTGTAAATAAATGAATTCAGGAATTTCAATTAATAAGCACTACGTATTGAAATTATCATCTATTAATCATCATTTTTCTTGGACCTTTTTTATTTTGGGATATTTTTAGTAAAGTCATCAAATATCAAAATGATGTGTTTTTTTGTATATTTCTGAGTTTGTTTATATCTATCTGTTCATGTATATCTATCTATCTATCTATCTCAGCCTGTTCATATCTATTTATCTCGGCCTGTTCATATCTATCTATCTATATATCTGTCTGAGTCTGTTCATATCTATCTATCTATTTATCTATCTCTGTTCATACCTATACATCTATCTATCTTTTTGTGTTCATATCTATCTGTCTATCTATCTATCTCACTCTGTTCATACCCACCTACGTACCTACCTATCTATCTCGGTCTATTCATACCTATCTATCTATATCTATCTATCTCAGTCTGTTCATACCTATCTATCTATCTATCTATCTCAGTCTTATCTATCTATCTATTTCAGTCTATTCATACCTATCTATCCATCTATCTATCTCAGTCTCATCTATCTATCTATCTATCTATCTATCTATCTCAGTCTGTCTATCTATCTATCTATCTATCTATCTATCTCAGTCTGTTCATCTATATCTATCTATCTCATCTATCTATCTATCTATCTCAGTCTGTTCATATCTATCTATCTATCTGTCTGTCTATCTATCTTCACATCTATCTCAGTCTGTTCATACCTATCTATCTATCTATCTATCTATCTATTTTCACATCTATCTCAGTCTGTTCATACCTATCTATCTTATAATTGTGTATTTATACTTGAAATATAATGTATATTATTTCAATTGTCTAATATATAATTTCTTTATTTTACTTTTCCTGTCTCCAGTTACCAATGGATGAGTCCCCTCCTCCTCAGACCAACATTCAGTTACCCCAAGTTCCGCAAGTGATGAAGGATCAAATAAGGGTCAGTGAAAATTTCTTTACGCTCAAATTATTGGTTGATTAATCAATTTCCACTTTAGTCGAGTGGAAATTGATTAAAAAGGTGGAAACATGAAAAAAAAAGTATATTTTTGCTTGGCAAGGAATTGACACATTTCAGGTCCATAGCCCCATTCCTCTAAGGACTTATAAAAAAAATGGCTAAAAAAGGCCTTTTCATTTAAAGTTACCCGAGTTATTTCCCTTGAATTAATGACTTCTAAATATGTTTAATATTACATTTAAGCAAAGGCTATTATTTGGGGTGGATCAGGAAAACCAATGTGACTTTTGGCCGGGCGGAATGAGGCGGTATAGGACATTAAGAGTTAATATAATATTTTGTTACATTAAAAGTTAAATACTTGTGCACAGTAGGTGCATAGTTTTGCTAATCTTTCTAATAGGATAAGTGAGTAGTACCTGCGCAGCTAGTTAAGCACCAGTTTCCACTAAATTGACAAAGTTAAGCAACAATGCACTTGTTCTGTACTAAACTTGTTACATACTCTTGTTATCTTCTTTCTTTCTTTTGGAAGTCCATCGCAGTGAAAATGATGTCACACCATATCTTCATTTGTTGACCCTATGGTGGTGTTGGGTCAGTAAAATAGTTATTCCTGTATATAGAGTGAGTGAGGGAGAGGCTCTGTGATTGGATATACCAATCACGTGATAGCCCAGAGTTTAGGCGCAATATCCAAAAAGCCAAGTCAGACAGATTCTACCAGCGGCACCAGGAGGCAGCGAATTCAGGGGCTCAAAGAAACCACCCTAAGATATATTCTCCAACGTGCCAGTAAGTCCCTTAAACTCAACTTTATATACAGGAAGGACTTTATATTGTTATTTGTTGTTTTATGTCTAGCCAATAAATTGTTTGAATTAAAGGAAATATTAATTCCTTTCTTGTTGTTGTTAGTCTTAGAATTGAATGCTATACTAACACAATAGTGGCACATTAGTCCAATTATGGACTTGCAGATGTGGTCACACACATTGCAGGGGAAATTCCCATCTACATTTGGTTGTTCATGACGATGAAGATGTCACCGCTCTGCAGTCCTGTTTATCTCATTATTGAGCATCTCGCCAACCCTGTCTGTTGGGGGCCAGATCTTCCACGATGGAAGTGAGTCATGGGTGTTATATCCCAGACACCTGAGAAAACTGGAGGCATTCCACATCAACTGCCTCCAACGCATACTGGGCATAAAGTGGTGGCACAAAATTCTCCACCAAGAAATTAGAAGCAGAGCACGCATTGACCCAATTGAGACCATCCTATCGCAATGCCAACTGCGATGGTTGGGTCACACCATCCGCATGCCTGCAGACAGACTCATCCTGTAAACTACCTTACAGTGAACTCACAGATGGCACGTGGAGGACAGGAGCCCCCCAAAAGCGGTTCAAAGACCATATTAAGACAACGCTGAAGAAATGTAACTCTTGTTATATAGAAATAGGAAAAACAAAGTGTTCAAAAAAAAAAAAATTCAAAAGTTAACTGGTAATTATATTAGAAAAGAGTCATGGAAAATAACCAGTAAGAACCAAATGCAGAGGTTCATGTCAGTATGATAGACAAGACTTAAACTTTAACTGACCTTGTTAGCTGTTCTCTGATTGGTCAGTCCCGTCATAAGAACAAGTTAGAAATTCAGTAGAAGAGTCATGGAAAATAACCAGTAAGAACCAAATGCAGAGGTTCATGTCAGTATGATAGACAAGACTTAAAATTTAACTGACCTTGTTAGCTGTTCTCTGATTGGTCAGTCCCGTCATAAGAACAAGTTAGAAATTCAGTAGAAGAGTCATGGAAAATAACCAGTAAGAACCAAATGCAGAGGTTCATGTCAGTATGATAGACAAGACTTAAACTTTAACTGACCTTGTTAGCTGTTCTCTGATGGGTCAGTCCCGTCATAAGAACAAGTTAGAAATTCAGTAGAAGAGTCATGGAAAATAACCAGTAAGAACCAAATGCAGAGGTTCATGTCAGTATGATAGACAAGACTTAAACTTTAACTGACCTTGTTAGCTGTTCTCTGATTGGTCAGTCCCGTCATAAGAACAAGTTAGAAATTCAGTAGAAGAGTCATGGAAAATAACCAGTAAGAACCAAATGCAGAGGTTCATGTCAGTATGATAGACAAGACTTAAAATTTAACTGACCTTGTTAGCTGTTCTCTGATTGGTCAGTCCCGTCATAAGAACAAGTTGGAAATTCAGTAGAAGAGTCATGGAAAATAACCAGTAAGAACCAAATGCAGAGGTTCATGTCAGTATGATAGACAAGACTTAAACTTTAACTGACCTTGTTAGCTGTTCTCTGATTGGTCAGTCCCATCATAAGAACAAGTTAGAAATTCAGTAGAAGAGTCATGGAAAATAACCAGTAAGAACCAAATGCAGAGGTTCATGTCAGTATGATAGACAAGACTTAAACTTTAACTGACCTTGTTAGCTGTTCTCTGATTGGTCAGTCCCGTCATAAGAACAAGTTGGAAATTCAGTAGAAGAGTCATGGAAAATAACCAGTAAGAACCAAATGCAGAGTTTCATGTCAGTATGATAGACAAGACTTAAACTTTAACTGACCTTGTTAGCTGTTCTCTGATTGGTCAGTCCCGTCATAAGAGCAAGTTGGAAATTCAGTAGAAGAGTCATGGAAAATAACCAGTAAGAACCAAATGCAGAGGTTCATGTCAGTATGATAGACAAGACTTAAACTTTAACTGACCTTGTTAGCTGTTCTCTGATTGGTCAGTCCCGTCATAAGAACAAGTTAGAAATTCAGTAGAAGAGTCATGGAAAATAACCAGTAAGAACCAAATGCAGGGGTTCATGTCAGTATGATAGACAAGACTTAAACTTTAACTGACCTTGTTAGCTGTTCTCTGATTGGTCAGTCCCGTCATAAGAACAAGTTAGAAATTCAGTAGAAGAGTCATGGAAAATAACCAGTAAGAACCAAATGCAGAGGTTCATGTCAGTATGATAGACAAGACTTAAACTTTAACTAACCTTGTTAGCTGTTCTCTGATTGGTCAGTCCCATCATAAGAACAAATTGGAAATTCAGTAGAAGAGTCATGGAAAATAACCAGTAAGTACCATGTGTCCAACTGCATGTAATTAACTTTCTGGAAAAAAAAGTCAGTCTCCAGTCAAGAATGTAGGTCCATAGACCAACAAAGCTACCCACATACACTCTATACCCAACAAGGAATGAATAAAACAAAAACTTGTTAAGTCAACATGCCATAAAATCCAATCAACCCAAATTTTATTTGCCCGATTGTTAACAATGCACAGGGTATAATCAGCAGCAGAGACGAAATACACATCTGCCCATGATGGGCATCAGCTTCTACTTTCCGAAGACTCATCCGATCATGTGACTTTCTACACCAATCATAGGCCCTCTTTGGAGGAACCTGAGGTCAGGACTTATCAATTTAAAGTCTCATTAGTGTTAGTATAGCATTTAATTCTAAGACTAACAGCAACAAATAAATGAATTAAAACTTAGTTTAATTCTAACAATTTATTAAAGAACAAATAAGACAATGACTAACAATATAAAGTCCTTCCTGTGTATAGAGTCAAGTTTGAGAGACTTACCAGTGTGATGGAGAAGATATCTGGTATCTTAGTGATTTCTTGGAGAGAATTTCAGGTTGACGTGCTGGTCCAGAATCTACCTGCTGATTTTTAGTATTTTGCGCCAAAACTTCTGGGCTTATCTCCATATCCAATCACAGAAAGCCTCTCCCTCACTTAACCCCACACACAGGAAAAAACCTTTTACTAACCCAACAGTCTCAATGATTTTCCATTTTTCATTAATTTTGAATTCTGAATTATACTTCCTTACAAAATGATAGGCTATGTCACAAAGTAGGTGATGACTTAATAATAGCATCACCCTGTCGGCTGGGGTGTTAGAATGCACCGACTGCACCAGAGGGGTAAGACTCCCCTCAATGGGGCCACCTGTTGGCTGTGGGTGGCAACCTGTGATGCTTAAGGATAAGACCCAGGTGGTTGAGCAGTCCATGACATGCAATATTCCACTTTGGCCTGTTCTTGGGCTAGATGGGCTGGTCACGTCAAGCCCTAGCACCTATATGATTGCCCCAACCCAATTGCCCTTATGGCAAGCCCCAACCCTTTTTATCATATGGGTCCTAGAAGGTGGAGGCTGAGGATCTACATGTCCTGGGAATGACGTTAAACTCTATCTGATGGTGAGGTTTCAGTTTTGGAGGTTTGGTGAATGTGGAGCACCCCTTCATCACCATTGCTCCCTGGTCCACTCTGACCCGGAGTGGTAGTACCTGCTAGGGTCCCATCTATGGGTTAAATAGTAAAACATGTTTATAAACAAAACTGATTATCCATTAAGAATGAATTAATTTCAAAACTTTATCAGCATTAATTTAATGACCCACCAAGGTTGATATGCCGTAAAACAAACCAAACCATTAGTAATAGCAGTTATCGTAACTGCCTTAAGCCCTGTCTGATAACAGTTTAATAGGACTATTGTTTCACAATTAACCACATAGTTCTGTCACTATCTTGCTCGTTGTTGTTTTAACATACAAAAGTGGATATAAACGGATTATAAGTCTGGATTAGGATGATCCATTATCATGTCATTATAATAATGGGCTGTATAAACTACTACCAAGTAATATTTTAATAAAGATATCAATTTTACTTTGATGTTCTTTGAAAGTAATGAATGTATTTACCCAACCCCTCTGACCTTGTATTACATTCTACCCAAGCAGGATGTGACACAAGGTCAGAGGGGTCAATTTTTATGTGGAGTACAGTTGGTTTTGATTCTCTGAATTTTTGAGATGAGGCTTGATGATTAGTAAGTTCAGCAGCAGAGACGAAATACACATCTGCCCATAATGGGCATCAGCTTCTACTTTCCCAAGACTCATCCGATCATGTGACTTTCTACACCAATCATAGGCCCTCTTTGGAGGAACCTGAGGCCAGGACTTATCAATTTAAAGTCTCAGTAGTGTTAGTATAGCATTTAATTCTAAGACTAACAGCAAGTTCAAAGTTCTGTGATGGCTCCTGATTATGACAAGAAGGTTCCCGAGTTCGAAAAGAAGGTTCCTGAATCTGAGATGGTTCCCGAGTCCGAGAAGAAATACCTGAAGAAGGTTGGATGTTACATCGGCCGAAACATTGTACAGATAACAATGAAGATGAGGACAATAATCCGAATAATGCAGATAATACTAGTTGGTTTTGAATTCAGAGTTTTCCTTCTCCTACATTAGTTGCCATATCAACATATACAGTACATACATGGGGTGCAGAAGGAGGTATACAATTATAAAAAAAAACCCATACAATACTCATTGCATTTAGTAAACAAACAAATGTTACATATATGTGTAATAATATTAATTATTATCATTAATAACACTAGCAAAATAAAAAAAAACGACCTCCGGGCGATGTAAAGATAAATTTTTGAAAAATATTGCTTAAGGAGGTGGTAGTTAAAAATTAGATGTCGGAGAGTTTGAACCATAAATCCCGAAATCATCAAATTTATTAAAGGAGTAAAAAAAAATAAACCAATTTGAAATCGAAACTAAGTTCTATTTACTTTGAATATCTATTTAAATAAAACAAACTATATATGAATATCCAATACTGGGGATGTATCTATTAAAACTTGTTTTAAAAAACAATGAGGATTGTCTAATGTTGCATGTTCAAATTTTGAGGTATTTATTCTATGTTATAACGATTTTGGGTAATGTGACGTAAGCAGTGATGTAATTTTTGTTACAGACCAAAACCGGAAGCGAATCTCCATTATTAATAGATTAATAACATGTTAATTATTAGTCACAATTAAATATGGCTAATGACACCAAAATTTTACAAAATGAAGACACTTAATATAATATGCTACTAATTTCATCTGTGTGCTACTGTTGTAAAACTACTTTTGCACCCCCCCTGTATATAGGCACCTCATGTAGCCTAATGGTTAGCAAGCTAGCTTAGCAGACCATTGTTAGTGAATTCGATTCTCACTAAGGGACGTAAGTAAAATCTGTCTGATTTAGTATTTATGGATATGAATGTTGTTATTATATGTTTTCTTTTGTTTTATTTCAATTTTTAAAACATCAAATATTGTTGGATTTACTTCCAATTTTTCTTCATATATATATATATATGAAATTTAACATTTTGAAAAAACATATTACTGTTTCGACCAAATCGATAAGTTGGTCTTCATCAAAGAGCGACATAGATGGGAAGAAAGATATCCGTTAAAAAGACTGTTTACAGAAACGAACGCTGAATTCTCATCTATGTCGCTCTTTGATGAAGACCAACTTATCAATTTGGTCAAAACAGTACTGTCAGCAATTACATAACAAACACCATATGTTTTTTCAAAATGTTAAATTTCATACTGTCGGATTAATTTCCATCTATTTTTCATATATATATATATATATATATATATATATATATTTTTTTTAAATTACTCTACACCAGACTTTTTTTGAGTCTTTTTTTATATATATATATATATATATAGTATAGTGACAAATTTGAAATGAGAACAGTATGTCATATTTCAGACCGTCTATCTTTCCAGCGTTCTTCAATTTTCAAATTTTCTAAGAACGTTAACTCCCTTTCAAAACATCTTTGAACAGATTGATAAACAACGACTATCACAGTCTCCTCATTATTCTGTGATACATTTTTTTTTTTACTCTTCCTTATATCAACAAATATATAGGCACCTCATGTAGCCTAATGGTTAGCAAGCTAGCTTAGCAGACCATTGATAGTGAGTTCGATTCTCACCGAGTGCCCTGTGCTTCCACAGAAAAAGTTCAAATAACATTTATTCTAGGAAGTGATAAATTGGTGTGTTCAGATTTCTTGTTGTAAGGTCCTTTAGGTGTTTTGTGTGGCCGCTTCCTCTCATGGTCCGTCTTCTGCTTCGTTTGCTTGCTATTGTGGTGTCTGCACCTCTGCTACTATGGTGTTCGTCCGCACAGCGAGTACTTTTTTAGGGTTACGCGCTCCCAACCTCACCTATTTCGGCATTAATTCTCCCCTTGTTTTTTTTTTTTTCATTTTCTTTATCTTAACACTAAAAACTTAAAAGAATTAAAAAGTCAAAACTTTTGATCATATGACCTTTAGGCACTCCTTTTGATCTCGATTCTCAGAGGACTGTGTTTCATTTACACCATCAATATCCGGTTGTTGTTAACAGAACGATTTTTAGAGTTTTTTTAAAATTATAAACTAACCCTAACCTAACCTAATCCTAACCCTAACAAACCAGTCGGATATTGACAGTGTAAAATGAAAAACATGAAAAACTGAATCAGATCAAAAAGGGGTGCCTAAAGTCATAGGTCCAAAATTTTAATGTAATCCCATGTTTTAGATGAGAATATGAGAAAGATGAACTTGTTGATTAATTGTAAATAAATGACATTCAGGATTTCAATTAATAAGCACTACGTATTGAAAATTATCATCTATTAATCATCATTTTTCTTGGACCTTTTTTATTTTGGGATATTTTTAGTAAAGGTCATCAAATATCAAAATAGATGTGTTTTTTTTTGGATATTTCTGAGTTTGTTTATATCTATCTGTTCATGTATTATCTTTATCTATCTATCTCAGCCTGTTTCATATCTATTTATCTGGCCTGTTCATAAATCTATCTATCTATATATCTGTCTGAGTCTGTTCAATATCTATCTAGTCTATTTATCTATCTCTTTCATACCTATACATCTATCTATTCTTTTTTGTGTTCATCATCTATCTGTCTATCTATCTATCTCACTCTGTTCATACCCACCTACGTACCTACCTATTCTATTCTCGGTCTTTCATGACCTATGCTATCTATATCTATCTATCTAGTGCTGTTCATACCTATCTATCTATCTATCTATCTCGTCTGTTCATACCTATCTATCTATCTATTTCAGTCTATCATACTATCTATCCATCTATCTATCTCAGTCTGTTTCATACCTATCTATCTATCTATACTATGCTATCTATCTATCTATCTCAGTCTGTTCAATTCTATCTATTAATCATCTTCTATCTCAGTTGTTATTACCTATCTATCTATCTATCTAGTTTCATACCTATCTATCTATCTATCTCAGTCTGTTCATACATCTATCTATCTTCTGTCTTATTATCTTCAATCTATCTCATCTGTCATACCTATCTATCTATCTATCTATCTATCTATTTTCACTCTATCTCAGTCTGTTCATACCTATCTATCTTTAATTGTGTATTTATATTGAAATATAATGTATTATTTCAATTGTCTAATATATAATTTCTTTATTTACTTTTTCCTGTCTCCAGTTACCAATGGATGAGTCCCTCCTCCTCAGACCACATTCAGTTACCAAGTTCGCAAGTGATGAAGGGATCAAAATAGGGTGACATGAAAATTTGCCTTTACGCTCAATTATTGGTTGATTAATCAATTTCCACTTTAGTCGAGTGGAAATGATTTAAAAAGGTGGGAAACATGAAAAAAAAAGTAATATTTTTGCTTGCAAGGAATTTGACACATTTCAGGTCATAGCCCCATTCCTCTAAGGACTTTAAAAAAAAATGGCTAAAAAAGGGCCTTTTCATTTAGTTAAGCTCGAGTTATTTCCTTGAATTAATGACTTCTAAATATGTTTAATATTACATTTAGGCAAAGGCTATTATTTGGGGTGGATCAGGAAACCAATGTGAGCTTTGGCCGGCGGAATGAGGGCTATAGGACATTAAGATTAAATCAGTAATATTTTGTTACAATAATAAGTTAAATACTTGGTGCACAGTAAGGTGCATAGTTTTGCTAATTTTCTAATAGGATAAGTGAGTAGTACCGCTGCAGCTAGTTAAGCACCAGTTTCCACTAAATTGACAAAGTTAAGCAACAATGCACTCTGTTCTGTACTAACTTGTTACATAGTCTTGTTATCTTCTTTCTTTTTCTTTGGAAGTCCCATCGCAGTGAAAATGTGTCACACCATATCTTATTTGTTGACCTATGGTGGTGTTGGGTCAGTAAAATAGTTATTCCTGTATATAGAGTGAGTGAGGAGAGGCCTTCTGTGATTGAATATACCAATCACGTGATAGCCCGAGAGTTTAGCGCAATATCCAAAAAGCCAAGTCAGACAGATTCCTACCAGCGGACACCAGAGGCAGCGATTTCAGGGGCTCAAAGAAACCACCCTAAGATATATTCTCCAACGTGCCAGTAAGTCCCTTAAACTCAACTTTATATCAGGAGGACTTTATATTGTTGATTTGTTGTTTTATGTCTAGCAATAAATTGTTTGAATTAGGAAATATTAATTCCTTTCTTGTTGTTGTTAGTCTTAGAATTGAATGCTATACTAACACAATAGTGGCACATTAGTCCAATTATGGACTTGCAGCAGATGTGGTCACACACATTGCAGGGGAATTCCCATCTACATTTGGTTGTTCATGACGATGAAGATGTGCACCGCTCTGCAGTCCTGTTTATCTCATTATTGAGCATCTCGCAACCTGTCTGTTGGGGCGCAGATCTTCCACGATGGAAGTGAGTCATGGGGTTATATCCCAGACACCTGAGAAAACTGGAGGCATTCCACATCAACTGCCTCCAACGCATACTGGCATAAAGTGGTGGCACAAATTCTCCACCAAGAAATTAGAAGCAGAGCACGCATTGACCCAATTGAGACCATCCTATGCGCAATGCCAACTGCGATGGTTGGGTCACACCTCCCTGCTGCAGACAGACTCATCCTGTAAACTACCTTACAGTGAACTCACAGATGGCACGTGGAGGACAGGAGCCCCCAAAAGCGGTTTCAAAGACCATATTAAGACAACGCTGAGAAATGTAACTCTTGTTATATAGAAATAGGAAAAACAAAGTGTTTCAAAAAAAAAAAAAATCAAAGCGTTAACTGGTAATTATATTAGAAGAAGAGTCATGGAAAATAACCAGTAAGAACAAATGCAGAGGTTCATGTCAGTATGATAGAACAAGACTTAATACTGACGCTGTAGCTGTTCTCTGATTGGTCAGTCACCGCATAAGAACAATTAGAAATTCAGTAGAAGAGTCATGGAACAATAACATAAGAACCAAATGCAGAGTACAGTTGTCAGTAAGATAGACAAGACTTAAATTTACTGACCTTGTTAGCTGTTCTCTGATGGTCACCCCGTCATAAGAAACAGTTAGAAATTCAGTAGAAGAGTCATGGGAAAATAACCAGTAAGAACCAAATGCAGAGGTTCATGTCAGTATGATAGACAAGACTTAAATTTAACTGACCTTGTTAGTCTGTTCTCTGTGATGGGTCAGTCCCGTCATAAGAACAAGTTAGAAATTCAGTAGAAGATCATGGAAAATAACCAGTAAGAACCAATGCAGAGGTTCATTGGCAGTAATGATAGACAAGACTTAAAACTTTAACTGACCTTGTTAGCTGTTCTCTGATGGTCAGTCCCGTCATAAGAACAAGTTAGAAATTCAGTAGAAGAGTCATGGAAATATACCAGTAAGAACCAAATGCAGAGGTTCATGTCAGTATAATAGACAAGACTAAAATTTAACTTGACTTGTAGTGTTCTCTGATTGGTCAGTCCCGTCATTAAGAACATTTGGAAATTCAGTTAGAAGAGTCATGGAAAATAACCAGTAAAACCAAATGCAGAGGTTCATGTCAGTATGATAGACAAGACTTAACTTTAACTGACCTTGTTAGCTGTTCTCTGATTGGTCAGTCCATCTAGAGAAACAAGTTAGAAATTCAGTAGAAGAGGTCTATGGAACTGAACCAGTAGAAACTAAATGCAGAGGTTGCATGTCAGTATGATAGACAGAACTTAAAGCTTTAACTGACCTTGTTAGCTGTTCTCTGATTGGTCAGTCCCGTCATAAGAACAATTGGAAATTCAGTAGAAGAGTCATGGAAAATAACCAGTAAGAACCAAATGCAGAGTTTCATGTCAGTATGATAGACAGACTTAAACTTTAACTGACCCTTGTTAGCTGTCTCTGATTTGGTCAGTCCGTCATAAAGAGCAAGTTGGAAATTAGTGAAGAAGTCATGAAAATAACCAGTAAAACCAAATGCAGAGGTTCATGTCAGTATGATAGACAAGACTTAAACTTTACTGACCTTGTTAGCTGTTCTCTGATTGGTCAGTCCCGTCATAAGAAAGTTAGAAATTCAGTAGAAGAGTCATGGAAAATAACCAGTAAAGAACCAATGCAGGGGTTCATGTCAGTATAGATAGACAAGACTTAAACTTTAACTGACCTTGTTAGCTGTTCTCTGATTGGTCAGTCCCGTCATAAGAACAAGTTGTTCAGTAGAAGAGTCATGGAAATAAACCAGTAAGAACCAAATGCAGAGGTTCATGTCAGTATGATAGACAAGACTTAAACTTTAACTAACCTTGTTAGCTGTTTCTCTGATTGGTCTCACCCTATACATGTAATGATAAGCATAATTGAAAATTCAGTAGAAGAGTCATTGGAAAATAACCAGTAAGTACCATGTGTCCAACTGCATGTAATTAAACTTTCTGGAAAAAAAGTCAGTCTCAGTCAAGAATGTAGGTCCATAGACCAACAAAGCTACCCACATACACTCTATACCCACAAGGAATGAATAAAACAAAAACTTGTTAAGTCAACATGCCATAAAAATCCAATCAACCCAAATTTTATTTGCCCGATTGTTAACAATGCACAGGGTATAATCAGCAGCAGAGACGAAATACACATCTGCCCATATGGCATCAGCTTCTACTTCGAAGACTCATCCGATCATGTGACTTTCTACAAACCAATCATAGGCCTCTTTGGAGGAACCTGAGGTCAGGACTTATCAATTTAAAGTCTCATTAGTGTTAGTATAGCATTTAATTCTAAGACTAACAGCAACAAATAAATGAATTAAAACTTAGTTTAATTCTAACATATTTATTAAAGAACAAATAAGACAATGACTAACTATTAAAGTCCTTCCTGTGTATAGAGTCAGTTTGAGAGACTTACCAGTGTGATGGGAAGATATCTGGTATCTTAGTGATTTCTTGGAGAGAATTCAGGTTGACGTGCTGTCCAGAATCTACCTGCTGCTTTTTAGTATTTTGCGCCAAAACTTCTGGCTTATCTCCATATCCAATCACAGAAGCCTCTCCCTCACTTAACCCCACACAGCAGGAATAAACCTTTTTACTAACCCAACAGTCTCAATGATTTTCCATTTTTCATTAATTTTGATTCTGATTATACTTCTTACAAAATGATAGGCTATGTCACAAAGTAGGTGATGACTTAATAATAGCATCACCCTGTCGGCTGGGTGTTAGAATGCACCGACTGCACCAGAGGGTAAGACTCCCCTCAATGGGCCACCTGTTGGCTGTGGGTGGCAACCTGTGATGCTTAGGATAAGAACCCAGGTGTTGAGCAGTCCATGACATGCAATATTCCACTTTGGCCTGTTCTTGGGCTAGATGGGCTGGTCACGTCAGCCCTAGCACTATATGATTGCCCCAACCAATTGCCCTTATGGCAAGCCCCAACCCTTTTTATCATATGGGTCCTAGAAGGTGGAGGCTGAGGATCTACATGTCCTGGGAATGACGTTAAACTCTTCTGATGTGAGGTTCAGTTTGGAGGTTTGGTGAATGTGGAGCACCCTTCATCACCATTGCTCCCTGGTCCACTCTGACCGGATGGTAGTACTTGCTTAGGGTCATCTATGGGTTAAATAGAAAACATGTTTACTAAACAAACTGATTATACGGACACTAAATTAAAAGCTTATCAGCCTCACCTGAGTATAATGAAAATTATTTCTATCAGTTTTATAAAACCAAAACCACATATTTACCTACAAAACTATTCCCTAACTATATCATATTAATACTATACAAAAAACAAAACAAAACAAGATTTAGCATTAAATAGCCCCAACAACAGGTATTTACATCTAAAACAAATAACCAACATAACCCAACATTATTAAAAAATATAATCGATTATTTGTTTACTCCAAAAAACCTTAACAGGCTGTAAGAGTTGTTTCCCTTTATATTTAATTGTTTCTACTTGCAGTTGCTTTCCCTGCTACTGCAAACTTTTCAAGAAATATTGTATCCCGTTGTAAAAACAAAAACACCCAAAAAACAAAAACAAGCATAAATCTTATTAAATTCTACTGATTAAGCACTATTTTTAAATAGACACTAATGATATTGTAATACGTGACTGAAACTTTATTAGATGGGGGTATTGTCAGTTATGTTAGTAATTTTTACACATCTTATTTCCTGTGAGAAATTGTGTAGATAAACAATAAAGATGAGACAATAGTTTGAACTAATCCAAATAATACTAATTATCCAAAGCCCTTATCTAACAACAATTCAGCAGAAACTTGTGTAGATTACAATAAAGCATGAGAAAATTAGTCCAATAAATCCAAATAACTACTAATATCAAGCCTTACTCTAAAAAATCAGGGAGAAATAGGTATCCATACAACAATAAAGATTGAGGACCAATAGTTGAATTTTAATCCACAATAATACAAATAATCAACCTCATCTCAAAAAATCAGAGAAATAGTGTAATATAACAATAAAAGATGAGGACAATATTCTGAAAATAATCCAAATTAATACAAATCATCAAGCCTCATCTAAAAAAATCGAGAAATAGCTGTATATAACAATAAAGATTGAGGGAACAATAGTCTGAATAATCCCAAATAATACAAAACATCCAAGCCTCATCTCAAAAAATCAGAGAAAATAGTTGTATATAACAATTAAAGATGAGGACAATAGTCTGAATAATCCAAATAATCAACCTCATCTCAAAAAATCAGGAGAAATTAGTGTACTATAACAATAAAAGATGAGGACAATATCTGAATAATCCAAATAATTACTAATTACAAGCCTCATTCTCAAAAAATTCAGAGAAATAGTGTAGATAGCAATAACGATAAGGGACAATATGTCTGAATAATCCAAATCAATCCAAATTATCAGCCTCATCTAAAAAATCACGAGAAAAAGTTAAATTAAACATTTATCTGGAGTGATAAGTTGGTGTCGGTTCAGATTTTCTTGTTGTAAGGTACTTTTTTAGCGTGTTTTGTGTTGGCCGGCTTTCCCTCATGCGTTCATCTGTCTGCTTTCTTGCTTTGCTTATTGTGAGTGTCTACAGCCTCAGCTACTATGGTTGTCTGTCCAGCGAGTGACTTTTTGGGGGTACTCACTCCCAACCTCACCTTATTTCGCATTAATATCTCCCTTGTTTTTATTTTTTCATTTTCTCTTAATCTTTAAACTAAAAAGCTTAAAAGAATAAAAAACAAAAATCATTGGACCATATGCACCTTTAGGCACTCCTTTTTTGATCTCGAGTCAGAAGGACACATGTTTTTCATTTACACCATCAATATCCGCGTTGTTTGTTAACAAGACGATTTTTAGAGTTAAAAAAAAAAATAAAACTAACGCCTAACTCTTAACCCTAATCCTAACCCCTAACAAACAGTCGGATACTGACGCGTGTAAATAAAAACATGAAAAACTGAATCGCAGATCAAAAAGGGGTGCCTTTTAGCGTTCATATGCGTCAAAAAATTTTAATATAATCCCCATGTCTTTTTTCTTTATTTTTTCTTTCTTTCTTTCTTTATCTTTTTCTTCTTTTCTTTTATTACCCAAGAAATAAAATCCTGTGTTAGGAATTGCAAACTGAAGTGGTTTTAGTCTACATCAATTATCAGTTGACTTGGCTTTCAATTCGAACATGTGCTTCCTGTGCGATTGTGGCATGGGATTATTCATCTTAGCATTACAAGTCGATCTTCATTTAACCAGGCTTCAGCCCCCCCCCCAATTTAAAAAATAAAAACTAAAAAGGAAGAAGAGTGCTTTGATTTGTAATAAAAATACTGAAGCTGAGAAGGATTCTCTTGATGCAATAATTAATCATCTTATCATACTTTAAAAAAATAACCTGTAAATCAATACAAGTTCAATAATGATAATAATAACGAGGAGACTGAAACATTAAATGAAAGATAAGTTAAATTTAAATGACCTGATAAAGAATATGAGAAAGATGAACTTCTTGTTGATTATTTGTGAATAAATGAATTCAGGAATTTCAATTAATAAGCGCTACGTATTGAAATTGTCATCTATCAATTATCATTTTTCTTGGACCTTTTTTATTTTGGGATATTTTTAGTAAAGTCATCAAATATCAAAATGATGTGTTTTTTTGTTTATTTCTGAGTTTGTTTATATCTATCTGTTCATGTATATCTATCTATCTATCTAGGCCTATTCTTATCTATCTATCTCGGCCTGTTCATATCTATCTATCTATCTATCTATCTATCTATATATCTATATATCTATCTGTCTGAGTTTTTTCATATCTATCTATCTATCTATTTATCTATCTCTGTTCATACCTATACATCTATCTATCTTTTTGTGTTCATATCTATCTGTCTACCTATCTATCTCACTCTGTTCATACCCACCTACGTACCTACCTATCTATCTCGGTCTATTCATACCTATCTATCTATATCTATCTATCTCAGTCTGTTCATACCTATCTATCTATCTATCTATCTATCTCAGTCTGTTCATACCTATCTATCTATCTATTTCAGTCTATTCATACCTATCTATCCATCTATCTATCTCAGTCTGTTCATACCTATCTATCTATCTATCTCAGTCTGTTCATATCTATCTATCTATCTATCTATCTCAGTCTGTTCATACCTATCTATCTATCTATCTCAGTCTGTTCATATCTATCTATCTATCTATCTGTCTGTCTATCTACTTCACATCTATCTCAGTCTGTTCATACCTATCTATCTATCTATCTATCTATTTTCACATCTATCTCAGTCTGTTCATACCTATCTATCTATCTATCTATCTATCTATCTTATAATTGTGTATTTATACTTGAAATATAATGTATATTATTTCAATTGTCTAATATATAATTTCTTTATTTTACTTTTCCTGTCTCCAGTTACCAATGGATGAGTCCCCTCCTCCTCCGACCAACATTCAGTTACCCCAAGTTCCGCAAGTGATGAAGGATCAAATAAGGGTCAGTGAAAATTTCTTTACGCTCAAATTATTGGTTGATTAATCAATTTCCACTTTAGTCGAGTGGAAATTGATTAAAAAGGTGGAAATATGAAAAAAAAAGTATATTTTTGCTTGGCAAGGAATTGACACATTTCAGGTCCATAGCCCCATTCCTCTAAGGACTTATAAAAAAATGGCTAAAAAAGGCCTTTTCATTTAAAGTTACCCGAGTTATTTCCCTTGAATGAATGACTTCTAAATATATTTAATATTACATTTAAACAAATGCTATTATTTGGGGTGGATTAGGAAAACCAATGTGATTTTTGGCCGGGCGGAATGAGGCGGTATAGGACGTTAAGAGTTAATATAATATTTTATTACATTAAAAGTTAAATACTTGTGCACAGTGGGCACATAGTTTTGCTAGTCTTTCTAATAAACAGCGCGATTTCTATAGGATAAGTGAGTAGTACCTGCGCAGCTAGTTAAGTCATGTTGAAAGCACTAGTTTCCACTAAATTGACAAAGTTAAGCAACAATGCACTTGTTCAGTACTAAACTTGTTACATACTCTTGTTATCTTCTTTCTTTCTTTTGGAAGTCCATTGCAGACGAAAATTGTTACATAATTATTAGATACCTAATATTTATGTGCAATAGTGTAGAAATCAAAATGGCCGTTATAAGCTGCAGCCCATGGCCTTGAAGGATTTGAAGGACAAGGCTTGACCTGTCCTGATCATTCCTTCCGGTGGATACCGTGAGAATCGGTGGAGAAAGACCCTCTTCCGGTTTAGATTAGAAATAGATTTTAGTCAGTCAGCGAGAAACCACGACGCGTGGTGAGTCGTGATCTATACACGCTCCAACTCGATCTGCGCAGGTAGTCTGGTGGGGATTTCCGAGAATAAAATATGATCAAAGTTAAATCAAAGTCTTGTGTTTATTATTAAAAAACTAACAATGACACAGGGCTTCTGATAAAGAGAAATCCCCAATGAAAGACCAGACACCGAAGTCCCCAAGAGAAGTCCAGACGAAGAAGAGATGTTAGACAGAGACCCTAGAAGAATTTAAAGATGGAAAAGACGTCAGAAGAAAGAAGTAAGAAGTAAAGTAGAAGCATATTACAACAAAATGACGCTCATTTCCATATCTTCATTTTGTTGACCCTATGGGTGGCTCATTAGTCCAATTCTGGACTTGCAGATGCGGTCACACACATTGCAGGGGAAATTCCCATCTACATTTGGTTGTTTCATGACGATGAAGATGTCACGCCTCTGCCAGTTTTTTGTTTATCTCATTATTGAGCATCTTACCAACCCTGTCTGTTGAGGGCCAGATCTTCCACGATGGAAGTGAGTCATGGGTGTTATATCCCAGACACCTGAAAAAACTGGAGGCATTCCACATCAACTGCCTCCAACCGCATACTGCGGCATAAAGTAGGCCTCGCACAAAATTCTCCCACCAAAAATTTAGAAGCAGAGCACGCATTGACCCAATTTAGACCATCCTATCGCAATGCCAACTGCGATGGTTGGGTCACACCATCCGCATGCCTGCAGACAGACTCATCCTGTAAACTACTTTACAGTGAACTCACAGATGGCACGCAGGGGACAAGAGCCCCCCAAAAGTGGTTCAAAGACCATATTAAGACAACGCTGAAGAAATGTAACTCTTGTTATATAGAAATAGGAAAAACAAAGTGTTCAAAAAAAAAAAAAAATTCTAAAGTTAACTGGTAATTATATTAGAAGAAGAGTCATGAAAAATAACCAGTAAGAACCAAATGCAGAGGTTCATGTCAGTATGATAGACAAGACTTAAACTTTAACTGACCTTGTTAGCTGTTCTCTGATTGGTCAGTCCCGTCATAAGAACAAGTTGGAAATTGAGTAGAAGAGTCATGGAAAATAACCAGTAAGAACCAAATGCAGAGGTTCATGTCAGTATGATAGACAAGACTTAAACTTTAACTGACCTTGTTAGCTGTTCTCTGATTGGTCAGTCCCGTCATAAGAACAAGTTGGAAATTGAGTAAGAGTCATGGAAAATAACCAGTAAGAACCAAATGCAGAGGTTCATGTCAGTATGATAGACAAGACTTAAACTTTAACTGACCTTGTTAGCTGTTCTCTGATTGGTCAGTCCTGTCATAAGAACAAGTTAGAAATTCAGTAGAGGAGTCATGGAAAATAACCAGTAAGAACCAAATGCAGAGGTTCATGTCAGTATGATAGACAAGACTTAAACTTTAACTGACCTTGTTAGCTGTTCTCTGATTGGTCAGTCCTGTCATAAGAACAAGTTAGAAATTCAGTAGAGGAGTCATGGAAAATAACCAGTAAGAACCAAATGCAGAGGTTCATGTCAGTATGATAGACAAGACTTAAACTTTAACTGACCTTGTTAGCTGTTCTCTAATTGGTCAGTCCTGTCATAAGAACAAGTTAGAAATTCAGTAGAAGAGTCATGGAAAATAACCAGTAAGAAACCAAATGCAGAGGTTCATGTCAGTATGATAGACAAGACTTAAACTTTAACTGACCTTGTCAGCTGTTCCTGATTGGTCAGTCCTGTCATAAGAACAAGTTAGAAATTCAGTAGAGGAGTCATGGAAAATAACCAGTAAGAACCAAATGCAGAGGTTCATGTCAGTATGATAGACAAGACTTAAACTTTAACTGACCTTGTTAGCTGTTCTCTGATTGGTCAGTCCTGTCATAAGAACAAGTTAGAAATTCAGTAGAGGAGTCATGGACAATAACCAGTAAGAAACCAAATGCAGAGGTTCATGTCAGTATGATAGACAAGACTTAAACTTTAACTGACCTTGTTGGCTGTTCTCTAATTGGTCAGTCCCGTCATAAGAACAAGTGAGAAATTCAGTAGAAGAGTCATGGAAAATAACCAGTAAGAACCAAATGCAGAGGTTCATGTCAGTATGATAGACAAGACTTAAACATTAACTGACTTGTTAGCTGTTCTCTAATTGGTCAGTCCCGTCATAAGAACAAGTTAGAAATTCAGTAGAAGAGTCATGGAAAATAACCAGTAAGAACCAAATGCAGAGGTTCATGTCAGTATGATAGACAAGACTTAAACATTAACTGACATTGTTAGCTGTTCTCTAATTGGTCACGTCATAAGAACAAGTTAGAAATTCAGTAGAAGAGTCATGGAAATAACCAGTAAGAACCAAATGCAGAGGTTCATGTCAGTATGATAGACAAGACTTAAACTTTAACTGACGTTGTTAGCTGTTCTCTAATTGGTCAGCCCGTCATAAGAACAAGTTAGAAATTCAGTAGAAGAGTCATGGAAAATAACCAGTAAGAACCAAATGCAGAGGTTCATGTCCAGTATGATAGACAAGACTTAAACTTTAACTGACCTTGTTAGCTGTTCTCTAATTGGTCAGTCCCGTCATAAGAACAAGTTAGAAAATTCAGTAGAAAGAGTCATGGAAAATAACCGTAAGAACAAATGCAGAGGTTCATGTCAGTATGATAGACCAAGACTTAAACTTAACTGATAAGTCTCGGTCCAAGAAGTCCCGTCATAAGAACAAGTTGGAAATTCAGTAGAAGAGTCATGGAAAATAACCAGTAAGAACCAAATGCAGAGGTTCATGTCAGTATGATAGACAAGACTTAACAATTAACTGAATTGTTAGCTGTTCTCTAATTGGTCAGTACTGTCATAAAGAACAAGTTAGAAATTCAGTAGAAGAGTCATGGAAAATAACCAGTAAGAACCAAATGCAGAGGTTCATGTCAGTATGATAGACAAGACTTAAACTTTAACTGACCTTGTTAGCTGTTCTCTGATTGGTCAGTCCCGTCATAAGAACAAGTTGGAAATTGAGTAGAGAGTCATGGAAAAATAACCAGTAAGAACCAAATGCAGAGGTTCATGTCAGTATGATAGACAAGACTTAAACTTTAACTGACCTTGTTAGCTGTTCTCTGATTGGTCAATCCTATCATAAGAACAAGTTAGAAATTCAGTAGAAGAGTCATGGAAAATAACCAGTAAGTACCATGTGTCCAATTGCATGTAATTAACTTTCTGGAAAAAAGTCAGTCTCCAGTCAAGAATGTAGGTCCATAGACCAACATAAGCTACCCACATACACTCTATACCCAACAAGTCAACATGCCATAAAATCCAATCAACCCAAATTTTATTTGCCTGATTGTTAAAATGGCACAGGGTATAATCAGCAGCAGAGACAAAATACACATCTGCCCATAATGGGCATCAGCTTCTATTCCAAGACTCATCCGATCATGTGTGACTTTCTACACCAATCATAGGCCCTCTTTGGAGGAACCTGAGGTCAGGACTTTATCAATTTCAAGTCTCAGTAGTGTTAGTATATAGCATTAATTCTAAGACTAACAGCAACAATTAAATGAATTAAAACTTAGTTTAATTCTAACAATTTATTAAAGAACAAATAAGACAATGACTAACAATATAAAGTCCTTCCTGTGTATAGAGTCAAGTTTGAGAGACTTACCAGTGTGATGGAGAAGATATCTGGTATCTTAGTGATTTCTTGGAGAGAATTTCAGGTTGACGTGCACTCGGAAGCTGGTCCAGAATCTATCTGCTGATTTTTAGTATTTTGCGCCAAAACTTCTGGGCTCATCTCATGATTGGTATATCCAATCACAGAAAGCCTCCCCTCAGGTAAGACTCCCCTCAATGGGGCCACCTGTTGGCTGTGGGTGGCGACCTGTGATGCTTAAGGATAGGACCCAGGTGGTTGAGCAGTCCATGACATGCAATATTCCACTTTGGCCCGTTCTTGGGCTAGACGGGCTGTTGGAGAGGCTCCCTCCTATCAGTTGGCTGGTCACGTCAAGCCCTAGCACCTATATGATTGCCCCAACCCTATTGCCCTTATGGCAAGCCCCAACCCTTTTTATCATATGGGTACTAGAAGGCGGGGACTGAGGGTCTACATGTCCTGGGAATGACATTAAACTCTATCTGATGGTGAGGTTCCAGTTTTGGAGGTTTGGGGAATGTGGAGCACCCCTTCATCACCATTGCTCCCTGGTCCACTCTGACCCGGAGTGGTAGTACCTGCTAGGGTCCCATCTATGGGTTAAATAGTAAAACATGTTTATAAACAAAACTGATTATCCATTAAGAATGAATTAATTTCAAAACTTTATCGGCATTAATTTAATGACCCACCAAGGTTGTTATGCCGTAAAACAAACCAAACCATTAGTAATAGCAGTTATCGTAACTGCCTTAAGCCCTGTCTGATAACAGTTTAATAGGACTATTGTTTCACAATTAACCACATAGTTCTGTCACTATTTTGCTCATTGTTGTTTTAACATACAAAAGTGGATATAAACGGATTATAAGTCTAGATTAGGATGATCCATTATCATGTCATTATAATAATGGGCTGTATAAACTACTGTCAAGTAATATTTTAATAAAGATATCAATTTTACTTTGATGTTCTTTAAAAGTAATGAATGTATTTACCCAACCCCTCTGACCTTGTGTTACATTCTACCCAAGCAGGATGTGACACAAGGTCAGAGGGGTCAATTTTTATGTGGAGTACAGTTGGTTTTGATTCTCTGAATTTTTGAGATGAGGCTTGATGATTAGTAAGTTCAGCAGCAGAGACGAAATACACATCTGCCCATAATGGGCATCAGCTTCTACTTTCCCAAGACTCATCCGATCATGTGACTTTCTACACCAATCATAGGCCCTCTTTGGAGGAACCTGAGGCCAGGACTTATCAATTTAAAGTCTCAGTAGTGTTAGTATAGCATTTAATTCTAAGACTAACAGCAAGTTCAAAGTTCTGTGATGGCTCTCGATTATGACAAGCAGGTTCCCGAGTTCAAAAAGAAGGTTCCTGAATCTGAGATGGTTCCCGAGTCCGAGAAGAAATACTTGAAGAAGGGTGGAGGGTACAACGGCCGAAACATTGTACAGATAACAATGAAGATGAGGACAATAGTCTGAATAATGCAGATAATACTAGTTGGTTTTGAATTCAGAGTTTTCCTTCTCCTACATTAGTTGCCATATCAACATATACAGTACATACATGGGGTGCAGAAGGAGGTATACAATTATAAAAAAAAACCCATACAATACTCATTGCATTTAGTAAACAAACAAATGTTACATATATGTGTAATAACATTAATTATTATTATTAATAACACTAGCAAAATAAAAAAAAACACCCTCCGGGCAATGTAAAAATACATTTTTGAAAGATATTGCTTGAGGAAGTGGAAGTTAAAAATTAAATGTCGGAGAGTTTGAACCATAAATCCTGAAATCATCAAATTTATTAAAGGAGTAAAAAAAAATAAACCAATTTGAAATCGAAACTAAGTTCTATTAACTTTAAATATCTATTTAAATAAAACAAACTATATATAAATATATGATACTGGGGATGTATCTATTAAAACTTGTTTTAAAAAACAATGAGGACTGTCTAATGTTGCATGCTCAAATTTTGAGGTATTTATTCTATGTTATGACGATTTTGGGTAATTTGACGTAAGCAGTGACATAATTTTTGTTACAGTCAAAAACCGGAAGTGAATCTCCATTATTAATAGATTAATAACATGTTAATTATTAGTCACAATTAAATATGGCTAATGACACCAAACTTTTGAGTTTGAGTTTGAGTTTTGTTTAACAGCATATCAACCTCTGTGGGTCATTTAATGCCAAAAAGGTTATTTTGGATTTCAGTCTTTAAAGTAGTGGTTCTATGGAGATAATTGGTTATGTTCTGTTATATTTTGTTGAAAAGGTTGCTTTTTTTTAATAAAATTTAAAATGTTTTCAGGGTTTGTATTCTTGAAGATGTCTTTCAGGTTTCTAGCTTGATAGTAATTTGTGCGGATATGTTTAAGTCTGTTACAATTTAGAAGGATATACTTGGTTGTAAGTTGTACTTTGCATGTTGGGCACACTGGGGCACCCTCCCCTTTTAACAGGTACGAATGGGTAATGTGGGTGTGCCCAATACGCAATCTGGCGAGTATTACTTCTTCTCTTCTAATACTTCTGTGGCCCGTCGGCCACTCTCCAATAACTTCTTGTATTTCATGGAGCTTGTTTTGAGTCAGATTGTCCCAAACTTTTACAAAATGAGGACACTTAATATAAAATGCTACTAATTTCATCTGTGTGATACTGTTGTATAACTACTCTTGCATCCCCCCACTGTATATAGGCACCTTATGTAGCCTAATGGTTAGCAAGCTAGCTTAACAGACCATTGTTAGTGAGTTCGATTCTCACTGAGGGACGTAAGTAAAATCTTTCTGGTTTAGTATTTATGGATATGAATGTTGTTATTATATGTTTTCTTTCGTTTTATTTCAATTTTTAAAACATCAAATAATGTTGGATTTACTTCCAATTTTTCTTTATATATAGTATAGTGACAAATTTGAAATGAGAACAGTATGTCATATTTCAGACCGTCTATCTTTCCAGTGTTTCTTCAATTTTCAAATTATTCTAAGAACGTTAACTCCCTTTCAAAACATCTTTGAACAGATTGATAAACAAGGACTATCAGTCTCCTCATTATTCTGTGATACATTTTTTTTTTACTCTTCCTTATATCAACAAATATATAGGCACCTCATGTAGCCTAATGGTTAGCAAGCTAGCTTAGCAGACCATTGATAGTGAGTTCGATTCTCACCGAGTGCCCTGTGCTTCCGGCCTTATGCTATACAGTACATATGCAATTATACATGTACACACAAATATTTTGATGTATGCATACTGTATATACACTGAATGTATTGACTCACACACACATACTCACACAGACTCGTTAGAAAAAAAAATTCACTGTTAATAGCTCATTCTTAAACTGCCCCTTTTAAAAATCAAATATTCTCCATGTGGGGCGTGCATGTGGGGATTGAAATAAAACTAAAATAAAAAAAAACAACAAACTCCCATGGGCCTTCACTGGAAGAACCCTCCGTGCATGTGCAACAAAAAGGACTAACTCCCGACCCCCAAAAGAATATCTCGGCATTCTAGTTTGGGCCCTAACTGGGTCTAGTTGCTCCTAATGGTCAGGGAGATATTCCCTTGCCACAGGTGACTATGTCTGGGCAATAAAGCCTAAATCACAAAGCCACCTTCTGTCTCTGTCTCTTTCTTTTTCGTTCCTTAAATTCCTTTCTTTTCAGCGCGACCACCAAATGAGCCACCTTTAAACCATAAAACACCCAAACCTCTTCCAACCCCATGTGTACCCCACGTTTGGAATCACAAAGTATAGACGAACTTGTTAGAGCTAAAATAAGTCGTTGGGGTGGCCTAAAGTCAATATCAGCCAGACAGGGAGGGAGTCTATCCTCTTTTCACTAGTGCTAAACTAAGGAAATTGTTTTGACGTCTGAGGCAGAGTGCCACTCCTACCATCAGCTTCTCACTTTACTGCACAGATCCCTGTGCTACTCATATGCTGAGTTGGTGAAGGCTGGTATTGAACCCGGAATTTTGTGGTTCCTAGTCAGATGCTCTAGCGACTGAGTTAAACCGGCCCTGAAATACGTTGGTGAAAAAGTGGAGTGTGGAGAAAATATTTTTCCTATCTTAGATCTCAGGTTGCTTCCAGTACCTGCTGTTGCTTAAATAGTCACCCATCTAAGTATTGAATATGATCATCACTGCTTAACTTCGGTGTTTTAAGTGTGATGACTCTTTCCTTGTTAAAATGCGTTCACTTAATTGTTGATATTTATAAGTTATCTCCCTTGCTATACTATTTTTTTTTCACTCGTGACAACTCATCTTTGTGTGCAAGTTAAAAAAAAAGTAGTTATTTCCTATAAATCCAACATAAACAAAGGGGAACCACTCTTGACTGATAATTTATTTATTTATTTTCCCATTAAACTAACCCTATCCCTAACCCTAACCCCGTTTTCTTTTTTCCTAGTTGATCAATCAAATAAATAAATAAATAATTTATCAGTCAAGAGAGGTTCCCCTTTGTTTATCTTGGACTTATAGGAAATAACCAAAAAAATTTATTTTATTTTATTTGATTATAAAATGATGATGCTAAGGGGATTAGGAGATGCTGACAGTGTATCCCTTACAGAGGGGCAAGACCCCTATAAAAAAAAGAGGTGTCCTAGTTGGTTGGTGGTTGTTTTGTTTTACAGTATGTATATTAGGTACCACCAATTTTCCATGTGAAATTTACCCCCCCGCCCCCATATATTTAACACAATGAAACTTGAATAAAAATTAATATTATCTTGAAAAAATGTTTTTCCATTCGAGAGAAAACATTAAACAAACTCCTGATGATTTAAAAAAAAAAATTTTTCAGCTTACAGAAATAATGAAAATTATGATTGAAAAACAATGTTTTCATTTTTGCACCGTTAAATCAACTGAAATTTAACGTAGCCAAAAACAAGTTATGACTAGAGGCTTTTTAAAAAATTCTATGAAAAATCAATTAATGGTCCAATTTACATGAAAATTTCCATAATTATTTACCTTTTGATGTAAATATGTCTGAAATAGTTTTTTCCTAAAATATATTAGGGGAAATATTTTTTTTTACGAGGTCTACCCCACCCTATTTTATTTTATGAAATATGAAAAAATGAACCAACAAAAAACAATTTTTACTTTTTTTCTATAAAGATAAGAGTCTGAATAATTATATCAGAAGATTTTTATAAGTTTCAATGCGAGAGCTTTTTAGTAAAAGAACCATGAATACAGAATTCTGTAAAAATATCAATAAAATAATTGACCGTGTTGTATAAAAGCAGACTGTTTTACTTATTTTTCAAGATAACGATGAGTAATTTTTTCATAAATCAGATAATTTGATCTTTGAATTAACTGTTTCTTTTTTGTGAGATTTTAAAAAAATAGTTAAAATATATTTACGTTTCTTACTTCAATATGGCCTAGACTGATCACGTGACGTATTTTGGTGGTACCTACAGTATATCAACCCTCTTTCAGGTCATTTAATGCCGAATCCAGTCATTTTGATAAACAGAGGATTCAGGTTGTTTACAGCACCTGCTGTTGCTTAAGTGATCACCCAATTAAGTATTTAACATGCTCCTTGCTGCTTAACTTTGATGATTTAGCAAAAACGGGCGCTTTAAGCTTGGGGTGTCCTAGGTATGAGGCTAAACTGCATCTGACTCCTGGTATTCTGGAGAGTGCAGAGTACTCCTTCATTGTCATTACTCCTAGGTGCTCTCTGAATTGGAGTTAGTCTCCCCACAGCCTACTAATATATACGGCCTCACATATTACATAAGTAGGCAGAATTCTAACAGGCCGATTCATTTTATAGTCAATTTATGTCTGTTTCAAAAAATCTTAAAGCACAAACATTTGGCTAGATGGAACCGTAAGTTCTCCTCGAGAAATACTGTTTCTCTGTAGTATCATCACTATCATAACCAGGGAATACATTTCACATCGAAATGGTTTAATTTTTTTCTGATATAACCTGAAATCATACATAAATTGTTGGTGTATTTGTTTTTGTATAACTGCATCATTTTTTTTTTTAATTATTTTTTTTTCTTCTTTAGTTTGTTTACAATCTTTTATCATTACATTTCTGAAGAAAAAAGACAAGACATTTGATTATTTTTAACATTTTTTTCGAACCAGACATAAATTGACTATACAACGAATCGGCCTGTTAGAAATATGCCTGTTTATGTAACATATTAGGTAGGTTTCCCAAGGCGAAAAAGATGACTTTTAATTTGTAAAAAAAAGGGTGGGAAAAAAAAGCGGCCAAATGAATGCCTATAGACTCCTGAATATCATACTTTTTTTCCGGAGCGTAAATATTGTCTATTTTGAAGTTTTCCGTGGGTACCACCAATTTTCCCAGTGAAATTTACCCCCCTATTTTATTTTATGAGATATTAAAAAAAATGAACCGAAATTGGGTATACCTATCTCTTATTTTCTCCCCACTCACTCTTTGGTGTTCCCATTTTTTTTAGTCCGGTCATGGACTGGGTACTTTAGCTAATATATATATATATTAGTGAATAAAAAGGCCTTGAATACCAGGGGTATCGTGATTATGGACCATTTCCACTCGTGGGTATCGTCAGACCACAGAGAAGTGGTCTGATGAAACTCGGTGGGCCTCAGATACCCACGAATGGAAATTGGTCCATAATCACGATACCCCTGTATTCAAGCCTTTTTTATATTCACTAATATATACATATTAGTTCTATTTATAAAAATTTAAACATTGAGCTCTCATACGGGACCTGAATTCTGCAACAAACTACTATTAGAGAATTGGACCAGCTTATAATCACCCTTATAGCAAAAAACTTGGTACCCCACCAAAGTATATATATATATATATACATTTCAGCCCATTAGATATATGATATAATATACTAATATATAATATATTAGAGTTTAGTTTATATATATATATAATATAATATATGATATTGGGGCTTATTTACCATAGCTAGAGAGAGAGTATTGGAATACATAACCTTTTTCTCCATGGGTATCCCCATGTGAATGCACAGCCTCGTCCAGGATTTGAAATGGATTTTGGGGGTACTAGTCCATTTCCTATGACTCTAACCATTATACCAGTACTGTTTTGCCATATCATGGCTCTTCAGTGTAGCTAGACTTTGCAGGATGCCTCAAGCTGGGATGAAAATCCAACCAATTTTTTGTCACTCAGGATCTCTACTCACCGGCCATCAGCACAACCCACTTGCAGAAGGGAATTTTACTGATAAATAGACACACACACACACGCACACACACATACACATATATATATATATACAGACTACTAAGAGAGCTCTATCCATTTTAAGGATATATATATATAAGATATTGGAGAAGATAAAATGTGTCTTACCTCTGCAAAATTCTGTTGAGGAAATAATAAATATTTTTTTATTATTTCTGTCTTATGTTGTCTTTTTCTACTTCCGGTAAAAACTGCAACAATGTATTACTTTTTGATTTAAGTAAACGGTTAAACTAGGAAGATTTGAAAGACTTATTTACTGTTGTAAAAAAGATAATAAAAAAATAAATGATAAAAAAGAATATATACTATAGTCTATATTTACACTATAGGTATTATGTAATAATATAATATATAATTATATATAAAGAAAAGATAATGTACAAAAAGTTCTGGACAATCTTCGAAACGGGAACAGACTATGAGTAAACACTGTTTCTTTCTTGAATCTCGGACTTACTAGTTCAAAATTCTTAGATAAACAAACAATATACACTATTTTCTCTGTTGTTGACACTGTTAATCCTCCCATCGTCTGTTTTTTTATACCTCAGTGTGAACAGCTTTTATTACAGTTCGCCTAGCCGTTATGTAAATTACACCTCTTGCTGTTCGAGGCTTTCATGCATGGCACAGATGATTCTTTGCTCTTTACGTTGGGGGGATCAGCTATGCCCATTACAATATATATACCAGTTCATGCTTTACGTATATGTATGTTAAATTTATTTTTAGGGTCTCAAAGATGAAAATGGACGACTTTTTCAACTGCTGAAGGAAAAAGACTTTGAAATACGCCAGCTCCAAAAATTCAAATCAGACCATGCATTGTCACTGAACAGTAAGTAAAATACCTTTAAATTATTTTAAAAATGTAATTATCAACAGTATTTAACTCTTTGTCTACCAAATTTTCTCAGTGTTTTTTTTTTACCTGTATGATGGGATATTTTCAAAGTTTGACTATCATATTTAACCTCAGAACTCATTCTATATTCAAATAAAGTTCTATTATTATTGTATTATGGGATATTTCAAAGTTCACTATCTATTCACACCTCAGAACTCATTCTATTCAAAATAAAGTCCTATATTATTGTATTGATGGGATATTTCAAAGTTCACTATCTATTCACCTCAGAACTCATTTCTATTCAAATAAAGTCCTATTATTATTGTCTATGGGAATTTCAAAGTACTATCTATTCACCTCAGAACTCATTCTATTCAATAAAGTCCCTATTATTATTGTTATGATGGGATATTTCAAAGTTCACATCTATTCACCTCAGAAACTCATTCTATTCAAATAAAGTCCTATATTATTGTATGAATGGGATATTTCAAAGTTCACTATCTATTCACCTCAGAACTCATTCTATTCAAATAAAGTCCTATTATTATTGTATTGATGGGATATTTCAAAGTTCACTATCTATTCACCTCAGAACTCATTCTATTCAAATAAAGTCCTATTATTATTGTATTATGGGATATTTCAAAGTTCACTATCTATTCACCTCAGAACTCATTCTATTCAAATATAAGTCCTATTATTATTGTAATGTGGGATATTTCAAAGTTCACTACTATCTAATTCACCTCAGAACTCATTCTATTCAAATAAAGTCCTATTATTATTGTATGATGGGATATTTCAAAACTAATCTATTCACCTCAGAAACTCATTCTATTCAAATAAAGTCCTATTATTATTGTATTATGGGATATTCAAGTTCACTAATCTATTCACCTCAGAACTCATTCTATTACAAATAAAGTCTATATTATTGTATTATGGGATATTTCAAAGTTCATATCTATTCACACTCAGAACTGTGGCAGTTTTTGTATGACCATATCATAGAAGCTTGCTGCCATGTCCTGTTGAGGAAGCATTGAAACTCATCATTGTTGCACAAACTCCCCTACACCAATCTTACAGATGTTTTTGACATCTATACACATGTGATACTATGGTTGAAGACGAACATGGTCAGAATAACATAAATAAATAAATAAATAAGCAAGAGCAGTAGGTTCAGGTCCGCATAGTAAACAGGGGTGGGTGGCTGACCTTTTTTAACGAATCCAAGATATAGGTCGTAAAGTTTAAAGAGACCTGTATGCCACCATGAAATGGGACCACTTGGTGATAATATCTTAGGCCCTGCCAGGTATTAAAAGCAAAAAGGATTTTTTTTAGGAGAATTCTCTTTTGAAAAAATTAATGATCAACATATTGCAAGACGGGATTGTCTGGAAAATATGTTGAGTGCTTTAAATTTTAAGGGTTATGGCGATCTCGAGAGTCTGCGTTTATTAATGTTCTGGCCATTTGATGTGGTCCGGAGAAGAATGGCTTTGGGTGGGGAATTTGGACATAAATACACAAACTCGAGCCCTAAGTTAGGTTAGAACCCAGGGATCGAAGGGGTTAAGTTTTGCCGTTGAACGTGTCAAGTTTTGCCAGTAGGGAATAGCAGCAAGTAGTAGCCAGTTGGATAGACAGCGAGTATCAACACACCCTATCTTCAATGTGTCTTGTTTACACTTGTTGTTGTTGCTTGTTTTGTTCTTAATTCTTGTGAGCCTGTTTCTGACCTCGTCGCTTTAAATTCGACCGGCAACATAATTCCCAACGTTGGGATCTAGACAAGTATAGTCTACAGAGCAGAGTAACGGAACAGGTCATCTCACACATCAAGGCGTGTGGTCTAATGGTTAGGGTCATAGGAAATGGACTATCATTCTCTTTTGCCCCGATGAAAGAGGGTTTGAGAAGCAAACATTTATTCCAGTGAGAGGAAGTGAAATCTGTAGTGAAGAAGTGGGCTACAAAGAGAACAGTCAACAAAATTTTAAAATGGGGCTGGGATACAATGCTCTCATTTGAAGGTGGAACATTGCTATTGAGACAAACGTGATGTGGGAGAAGTAGGATGTGATCCACAGAGGACGCAGTTTCATTTTGATGTATGATACATGTTCTATGTTGGTAATTATACCCTCTTCCTAACGAAATGGCATTAGTTTTTAACTCACCCTCCGGTAGGTTATGAAAACATCCAGCTATCCAAAAAGAAAATTTAGGAAATAGAAACAAATCTATACCTTAGAAAGTTTTAAAAGGAATTTAAAAAAATTCAATAAAATTGAGAAGTTTTTTCTCAACTGAAAAAATGTTCTTAACTCAAACCTTATACCTGTCCTATAATGCAAATTGGCATTAGTTTTTCACTTACCTTGTAATATATATATGTGTGTGTGTGTGTGTTGTGTTGTGTGTGCAGAAGAAATAAATACTATATGAGTTAATCCCCATTGGTCAATTCTGTTAAAACAAAGCATTGTGGGTCACCACCCACAGCTAACAGGTGTCCCGATTGGGGAAGGAGGGTCTTACTCCTCTGCAGAGGGACAGTCAGTGTTTTCTACAGCCGGCCAGCTGACAGGGCTTTTATTTTGTTATTTATGCCATTTGAATTATTTGAACATTCATATTCCTCATGACAGTGATGGTCTTTAATAAATAAAAGGTCATCAAATCCAGATATAATTTCAACATTTAAGATAAAGAATTTCATTATATTGATATGTAATTTATTAATCCAAGTTTACAATAACCAATATAGAATATTCAAATTCCTTAAAACAAAAGGTTCAACAAATTAACAGTCCGTGTCAGCAACTAAAAAAAAAAAAAAAGAAGAGGAACTGCACAGGCAGTGTAAGTGACAATGTATGGTATTTATCCAACCCATTCACTCTCTCTCTCTCTGTAATATATATATAGTATATAATATATATATATATGTTGTGTCGTGTGTGTGTATTTTGGATGTGGGGCAGCGCGCACATTTTTTTCATTTATACATGTAGAATTAAACAAAAGACACCATCTGTTTAACAATTTTATTTTTGATCTTTTTGAGTTTTCTGGCCAACTTTTTAATGTTTGGGTGGAATTCGTGGATAAGTCCACCAAAGTTCAGGTCGCAGAGTACTTTCGGGCCACTTCGAAGTGCCATCATCAGGGGTGATGCGTTCCAGTTTTAAAAAAATTAAATTAATGTGGAGGCTGGAAGGAGAAGCTTCTCCTTCCAGCCTCCACAAGTTGGGCCAGTAAAACTCGAAAAGATCAAAAAATAAAATTGTTAAACAGGAAGATATGTCTTTGGTTTAATTCTACATATATAGTTGATATATAATATATAGTATATATACTATATATATATATATATAAATCATCATTTTCCTATTCACTCTAACAGATGTACATAGGCAATGTTGGCCATCCAGCAAAAAAACAGTCACATTATTCTGCTATGTGTGATGGTTACTATGGAGGATAGATGGTGAGAGAGAGAGAGAGAGAGAGAGAGAGAGAGAGAGAGAGAGAGAGAGAGTCATAAAGGATCATTAAACACTAACAAATAGCTGTGTCCTATGTGTAGTCTATCTATCTTATCTATCTATCTATCTGATCTATCTATTATAATATATGATATTATATAGTATGTTGAAATTTTTAGATATAATAGGTTGTGTGCTAAGACGCCCACTCTTAGTTTATAGACTGGGCGATAGTCATGTGACCATATTCCTTTTGTCCCCATCACTGGCAGTGCTCTGCTTCTGATATTATTATTTTATACTGGCTGTTTTGGTCATACCTACTCATAGCTACTTGGATCTTCGTGGACGATGGAAACATAGGATTATATCACTTATATTAAGAAACTTAAAGTAAATAAGTAAAGTAAGTCCTGAGTTATAGAATCCTTTGGTAAGTGAATATTGATATTGAAATCTAGATTCAAAAGCTCCATGCTTCCTATAATTCACCAAGCCACTATACCTGATGCACGCATGTGCCACAACATACATGTATATTATTTACTGTATGCTATTCATGTTCCTGACGTTAGTACATTATTCTATGTACTATACATGAGACTTTGATGAGTTGTGGTGCACCTGAGGCACTGTACAATAAATTTCATTATTTATTATTTCGTTCACATGTTTACCAGCCAAAATCGTCTTAACATAGAATAAATACACTCAAAATTTGAGCAGCAACGCTCATTGTTTTCTAAACAAGTTTCAATTAAATGTTACATAATTCTATGCGGGTTGCATAAGATTATTGTCAATGCCCTGTATTTCTAATGGGATGGCCCTTTTCATATCACAGGGCGGGACTTTCCATGGAATAGTACAGAAAGCCCGTGAAACACGTGAAGTCACGTGGGGACCTGGTTGGGCCCCTTAGTTTCAGTTTAGACGTCAGGCAAGAGAAGAATGGTCCTGCCTTAACTGGAACTCCACTGCATACACGCGCTATGTTAGTCAGATGTTTAGTTACATGAAATGTTTAGTTAAGTAAATAAAAGCTTTAAGAAATAACATGGTCTTGGGTGATTAATGAATGTCTTGGTAACAAGACTGATCTAGAAGAAAGAATGAGTTAAGTGCAACCGACCACCAAGAACGAAATCCGAGACGATAGAAAGAGATGTTAAGATAGAGTGAAGCAGCAGAAGAATAGAAGAAAGTAAAGAAAGGTGTAGTACAACAAAAATACATGCCTGGTAATTATATATTTTTATATATAGTTTGGTAAAATATATGATATAATATTAATAGTATATATAACTATATATTTAAAGTTACAGAACTAAGTTTCCACTTTAAAATTGTTTTATTTTTAATTTTTTTTACCCCTTTATAAATTCTGGATGATTTACTTATTTTATGGTACAAAACTCTGACATTGAATTTTTAACTCCCACCCTTCAGGCAATATCTTTCAAAAAATTAAATTTTTACACCGCCTGGTGGTGTTTTCTTTTTTGCTAGTTGTTATAATCGAGAATAATGTGTTATGTCTGTAACCAAACTATAGTCACTAGGTTCAAGTATCACGAAATTCCGTTAGTTATTTACGTTATCTTCAGCATGATATTGTTTATATTTTATTTACTACCTTCAGTTAATTTATAAAATTTGTTTTCACATTTATTAATGAACTGTTACCTCATACTTCTTAATATTACGATAACATGCAAGTGTATCTATAATTTCACACAAAATAGGTGAGTTTGACTGTTGGCACGGGAGGCCTAATTTGCCATATTGATATTACAAAATACTGATTTTAAATAAAATACTGTGCTTAGTATTAATGAATTTGGTTTTAACTTATAGGAATATGAGCTATATAAATCTTGGGAATGATCTTAAAAAGAGAATCCAGTAGTAATAGAGTCTGTGAGACTAGCTTCGGCTAACCATTACCAAACCAGAGTACAGAGTAGCATAGAATACCGGTGATACGGAGCTCCCCCTGGATTTTGTTGGGGGTGACAAGAAGGTTTTTATATTAACCCGAAACGTTTGAACATTTGCACACCATAAACATAATACAATTCATCTTTTTTGGAACACTTTGTTTTTCCTATTTCCAATGACTATGTT
Source organism: Doryteuthis pealeii (assembly GCA_023376005.1). Taxonomy (NCBI): domain Eukaryota; kingdom Metazoa; phylum Mollusca; class Cephalopoda; order Myopsida; family Loliginidae; genus Doryteuthis; species Doryteuthis pealeii. Next base: position 13,207,823 of record CM042171.1, on the reverse strand, counting down.
GGGATTCATATCTTTTATGGTTAGAACCTTTTTATAAGCCCAGCTTTATAAAAACGGGTAACTGTGAGTTCTTAATATTCCCAAAATATTGCATTGAAATAGGATCGGGTAGATTTGGGTTGATACATAAACAGCCTAAAATAAGAAATGCCTAAGTTATATATTTGACTAAACAGTTTGGCATATCTGAAATTTCCTAAAACAAGATATCTCCGCAAATTTGTAGAGTCACTCTTTCAGGGGATTTTTTAATGAAAACAGAGACATAAAATGGTCAGCTTGAGAGACACTTGGATATAAAAAAATAATTTTAAATCCAACAAATGGATTATGAATTTTACCAGTTGAAAAAAAATCTTGATGATGATGTAAGTTTTGAAGACTTTGTTGAAGAAATAAATTAAAAAAAAAATAGAAATTCGAGATATCCTAAGTTTGAAATTAGTTGTGATAAAATTTAAAAAAAAAATTGCCTATTTTGTCCTTTTATACAGACACATACATTTATATATAGACCACATGTGCACACACACACACCACCACGGTTATTAGATACTCGATGCACACACACACAGACACTTATACAAGACACAACGCACAACACAAGTAGTCACACACATGATGGACGAGAAATATCGAAGTCAACAACACTTGATAACAGGATAACAACTGAAATTTTATTTCAACAAATTTGGGCGGCCTGTCCGGTTATATGTGTGTGTGTGTGCCACATTTGTCGGTATATTGAATGACTTCGGTTAGTGAAGTCAGCTTTATTTATGAGGTCATGACAATATCCAACACACCAACTGTCTTTTATAATATGTATTAGGTGATATAATCCGGCGTAAGGGATATATTAGTAAGAAGTAGTAGTGTGGTCATACATTGAGGCAGGGTAACGTAGGAATAAGCTGGTGTGGTAGTATTGGAGGTGTAGTAATAGTGTAGGTGTTGTAGTAATAGGCAATTGTACCGTCTACACTTGTCTTGTGATTTATAGTGACATCAGCCAATCATATGTACTCGTGAGGGGGAACCCACGGTATATGCATATTCATATACATCAATTAGGATACACTAGCAGCGGCTTACTACTCAGCATTTGCCTGGGTAGAGGAGGATTTTTTGAAGTTAGTCCCGCAGACCCATTTTACTCGAAGTTGTGAGTTGAATCTCATAGGATGCCCCAATTTATAAATCCCTATGTAAAAAAAATAGACCTTGCATTTATTCCAGCTACTCCTGAAAAGAAATGTTAATGTCTACTAATCTAAAATTAATGAAAAAAAATCCATGCTATTATCATTAAATTTTATTTTTATCATCTTTCATGAATATAAATCAAATCTCTATTATTTTGCTGCAAAACCGAGCCTGGTGATATTTTAATGTGTATATATATTTAACTTTGTCGTTAATTGTTTTAATTTCGATGTTTCATCCGGACATACATATGACACACAACTGCCTTTATATATGTATCCGATTTGCCGCCAGACATACATACACACCAACTGCCCTTATATATGTATAGATTTAATAATATTAACATTTACTTTATTGATAATAACCACGGAAAGCAGATTTAATAGGCAAGCAACGTTTGAGTAAAGAACATTTTTTTCAGTTGAGAAAAACTTTGCAAAATTCTTAAAACTTTCTGGACATTTCTAAAGGTTAGGATTTGTTTTCTATTTCTGAATTTTCTTTTTGGGATAGGCTGGATGTTTTCATAAACCTACGAGGGTGAGTTAAAAAAGCTAATGCTAATTCGGTTGTTTAGGACAGGGTATACTTACCAACAAGGAACATGTATCATAAATCAAGAATGAAACTGTCCTCTGATGGATCACAATCTACTTCTCCAGCATAGGTAAGACAAAAGTATGCCCTATTTGTTTAGGACAGGTATAATTACCTAACACATGAACATGTATCATACATCAAAATGAAAGTGGGTCGCCTCTAATGGATCACATCTCTACTTCTCCATATAGTGCTCTGTATTCTCTCAATAGCAAATGTTCCCCTTCAAATGAGAGCATGTATCCCTGCCCCTAAAATTCTGTTACTATGTCTTTGAGCACTTCTTCACTAACAGATTTCACTTAATCGTCCACTGGTATAAATGATTTGCTCCTCAAACCCTCTTTCATGAGGCCGAAGTAGTGGGATGATATCGTGAAGGCACTAAGTCTGGTGAGTATGGGAGGATGCGGGTAAAGTGTGTCCATATCCGAATGAGGTGATTTTCTCCCATGGTCTGATGCTGTGTGTTGGTCAAGGCATCGGTCCTGCAGAAAGAGGGCATTGTCGATTGCAATTTGGGTGTTTACTTGTCGATTCTTATTCTGACGAAAGATCAAAAATAAAATTGTTAACAGGAGATATGTCTGTGTTTAATTCTACATATATATTATATATATATATTATATATATAATATATATATAAAACACATTTTCCTATTCACTCTAACAGATGTACATAGCAATGTTGGCCATCCAGCAAAAAACTCACATTATTCTGCTATGTGTGATGGTTACTATGGAGAGATGGTGAGAGAGAGAGAGAGAGAGAGAGAGAGAGAGAGAGAGAGAGAGAGTCATAAGGATCATTAAAACACTAAATAGCTGTCTATGTGTAGTCTAATCTATCTATCTATCTATCTATCTATCTATCTATATATATATATATATATATGTTGAAATTTTTCAGTATATAAGAGTGTGTGCTAGACGCCCACTCTTATTTATAGACTGGGCGATAGTCATGTGACCATATTCTTGTCCAATCACTGGCAGTGCTCTGCTGCTGATATATTTATTTATCTGGCTGTTTTGGTCATACCTACTCATAGCTACTTGGATCTTCGTGGACGATGGAACATAGGATTATATCACTTATATTAAGAACTTAAAGTAAATAAGTAAGTAAGTCCTGAGTTATAGAATCCTTGGTAAGTGAATAATTGATATTGAAGAATCTAGTTCAAAGCCTCCATGCTTCCTATATTCACCAACACTATACCTGATGCACGCATGTGCACACATACATGTATATTATTACTGTATGCTATTCATGTCCTGACGTTAGTACATTTTTCTATGTACTATACATGAGACTTTGATGAGTTGTGGTGCACCTGAGCACTGTACACAATAAATTTCATTATTATTATAATTACGTCACATTACCCAAATCGTCTTAACATAGAATAAATACACTCAAAATTTGAGCATGCACCTCATTGTTTTCTAAAACAAGTTTCAATAAATTGTTACATAATCTATGCGGTTGCATAAGATTATTGTCAATCCCCTGTATTTCTAATGGATGGCCCTTTTCATATCACGGGCGGACTTTCCATGGAATAGTACAGAAAGCCCGTGAAACACGTGAAGTCACGTGGGACCTGGTTGGGCCCTTAGTTTCAGTTTAGACTCAGGCAGAGAAGATGTGCCTGCCTTAACTGGAACTCACTGCATACACGCGCTATGTTAGCAGATGTTTAGTTACATGAAATGTTTAGTTAAGTAAATAAAAGCTTAAGAAAATAACATGGTCTTGTGATTAATGAATGTCTTTGGTAACAAGACTGATCTAGAAGAGAAAATGAGTTAAGTGCAACCGACCACCAACGAAATCCAAGACGATAGAAGAGATGTAAGATAGAAAAAAGATGAACAGCAGAAGAATAGAAGAAAGTAAAGAAGGGTATACAACAAAATACATGCCTGGTATTATATATTTATTATAGTTTTTTTATTTTAAAATATATTATTATATATATATATATATAAAATATATATATTATATATTATATATATATTTTAAAGTTATCAAGAACTAAGTTTCCACTTTAAATTGTTTTATTTTTAATTTTTTTACCCCTTTAATAAATTTGATGATTTTACTTATTTATGGTCAAACTCTCTGACATTGAATTTTTAACTCCCACCCCTTCAGGCAATATCTTTCAAAAATTAATTTTTACACCGCCTGGTGGGTGTTTTCTTTTTTTGCTAGTTGTTATAATCGAGATAATGTGTTTGTCTGTAACCAAAACTATATCACTATTCAAGTCACAATTCCCTTAGTTATTTACGTTATTCTCCATGATTTTATATTTATTTAAACCTCAGTTATTTATAAAATTGTTTCACATTATAATACTGTTAGCCTTATCTATATACGAATAACATGCAAGTGTATCTATATATTCAACAAAATAGTGGTTACTGTGTGGACGGGAAGGCTATTTGCATATTGATATTAAAAATAAGATTTTAATAAATATGTGCTTAGTATAATGATTTGGTTTTAACTTAAGGAATATGAGCAAAAATCTTGGGATGAATCTTAAAGAAATCCAGTAGTAATAGATCTGTGAGACTAGCTTGCTAACCATTACACCATGATAGGGCCCTGGTTACAAGTATTATTGTATGATGGGATATTTAAAGTTCACTATCTATTCACCTCAGAACTCATTCTATTCAAATAAAGTCCTATTATTATTGTATGATGGGATATTTCAAAGTTCACTATCTATTCACCTCAGAACTCATTCTATTCAAATAAAGTCTATTATTATTGTATATGGGATATTTCAAAGTTCACTATCTATTCACCTCAGAACTCATTCTATTCAATATAAAGTCCTATTATTATTGTATTATGGGATATTTCAAAGTTCACTATCTATTCACCTCAGAACTGTGGCAGTTTTTGTATGACCATATCATAGAAGCTTGCTGCCATGTTGTTGAGGAAGCATTGAAACTCATCATTGTTGCAAACTCCCTACACCACTTACAGATGTTTTTGACATCTATACACATGTGATACTATGGTTGAAGACGAACATGGTCAGAATAAATAAATAAATAAATAAATAAGAAAGAGAGTAGGTTAAGGTCCGGCATAAGTAAAAGGGGTGGGTGGCTGACCTTTTTACGAATCCAAAGATTAGTCGTAAAGTTTAAAGAGACCTGTATGCCAATGAAATGGGACCACTTGGTGATAATATCTTAGGCACCCAGGTATTAAAAGCAAAAAGGATTTTTTTTAGGAGAAATTCTCTTTGAAAAAATTAATGATCAACATATTGCAGACGGATTGTCTGGAAAATATATTGAGTGCTTTAATTTTAAGGGTTAATGGCGACTCGAAGTCTGCGATTTATTTAAGTTCTGGCCATTTGTGTGGTCCGGAGAAGATGGTTTGGGTAGGGGAATTTGACATAAATACAACTAAACTCGAGCCCTAAGTTAGTTAGAACCCAGGGATCGAAGGGTTAAGTTTGCCGTTGAAGTGTCAAGTTTGCCAGTAGGGATAGCAGCAGTAGTAGCCAGTTGGATAGACAGCGAGTATCAACACACCCTTCTTCCATGTGTCTTGTTTACACTTGTTGTTGTTGTTGTTTTGTTCTTAATTCTTGTGAGCCTGTTTCTGACTCGTGCTTAAATTCGACCGGCACATAATTCACAACGTTGGGATCTAGACAAGTATATCTAAAGAGCAGAGTACGGAACAGGTCATCTCACACACAAGGCGTGTGGTCTAATGGTTAGGGTCATAGGAAATGGACTATCATCTCTTTTGCCCCATGAAAGAGGGTTTGAGAAGCAAACATTATTCCAGTGATGAGGAAGTGAAATCTGTAGTGAAGAAGTGGCTCAAAGAACAGTCAACAAAATTTTATGGGGCTGGGATACATGCTCTCATTTGAAGGTGGAACATTGCTATTGAGACAAACGGTGACTGTGGAGAAGTAGGGATGTGATCCACAGAGGACCAGTTTCATTTTGATGTATGATACATGTTCCTATGTTGGTAATTATACCTCTCCTAAACGAAATGGCATTAGTTTTTAACTCACCCTCGTAGGTTATGAAAACATCCAGCTATCCAAAAAGAAAATTTAGAAATAGAAACAAATCTAACCTTAGAAAGTTTTAAGAATTTAAAAAAAATTCAATAAAATTGAAAGTTTTTCTCAACTGAAAAAATGTTCTTACTCAAACCTTATACCTGTCCTAAAGCAAATGGCATTAGTTTTTCACTTACCCTTGTATATATATATGTGTGTGTGTGTGTGTGTGTGTGTGTGCAGAAGAATAAATATTATATGAGTTAATCCCCATTGGTCAATTCTGTTAAAACAAAGCATTGTGGGTCACCACCCACAGCTAACAGGTGTCCCGATTGGGAAGGGGGGTCTTACTCCTCTGCAGAGGGACAGTCAGTGTTTTCTACAGCCCCAGCTGACAGGGCTTTAATATTTTGTTATTT
>CM042171.1:13119025-13199025 GCA_023376005.1 Doryteuthis pealeii | reverse complement strand
ATATTCAACAAAATAGTGGTTTACTGTGTGGACGGGAAGGCTAATTTGCATATTGATATTAAAAATATGATTTTAATAAATATGTGCTTAGTATTAATGATTTGGTTTTAACTTAAGGAATATGAGCAAAAATCTTGGGATGAATCTTAAAAGAAATCCAGTAGTAATAGATCTGTGAGACTAGCTTGCTAACCATTACACCATGATAGGATGCCCCTGGTTGACAGAAGGTTTTATATTAACCGAAACGTTTGAACATTGACATAAACATAATAAATTCATCTTTTTTGGAACACTTTGTTTTTCCTATTTCCATATATTGTTGGATTCATATCTTTTATGGTTAGACCTTTTTATAACCCAGCTTTATAAAAAGGGTAACTGTGAGTTCTTTATATTCCCAAAATATTGCATTGAAATAGGATGGGTAGATTTGGGTTGATACATAAACACCTAAATAAAGAAATGCCTAAGTTATATATTTGACTAAAACAGTTATGGCATATCTGAAATTTACTAAACAAATATCTCCCAATTTTAGAGTTCACTTTCAGGGGATTATGAAAACAGAGAACATAAAATGGTCAGTTGAAGACACTTGGATATCAAAAAATAATTTTAATCCAACAAATGGATATGCAATGTTACCAGTTGAAAAAAAAATTTGATGATGATGTAAGTTTGAAATTTGTTGAGAATAAAATTAAAAAAAATAGAAATTCGATGATGATCTAAGTTTGAAATTAGTTGTGAATAAAATTTAAAAAAAAAAATTCCTATTTGTCTTTTATACAGACACATACATTTATATATAGACACATGTGCACACACACACACACACACTTATATAGATACTCATGCACACACACACACACTTATACAAGACACGCACACACACACACAGCGAGAATAAAGCAAGTCAACACACTTTGATAACAGGATAACAACTGAATTTTATTTCAGAAATTTGGCGCCTGTCGGTGTATATGTGTGTGTGTGCACATTTGTGTATATTGATGACTGGTAGTGAGTCAGCTTTATTTATGAGGTCATGACAATATCCAACACACCAACTGTCTTTTATATATGTATAGTGATATATCCGGGTAAGGGATATATTAGTAGAAGTAGTAGTGTGGTATAATTGAGCAGGTAAGTAGGAATACTGGTGTGTAGTATTAGGTGTAGTAATAGTAGTAGGTGTTGTAGTAATAGGCAATTGTACCTCTACATTGTTTGGTATTTATAGATGACATCAGCCAATCATATTACTGTGAGGGGGAACCCAGGTATATGCATATTCATTACATCATATAGATAACTAGCAGCGGCTACTCAGCATTGCCTGGGTAGAGGAGGATTTTTTGAAGTTAGTCCCGCAGACCCATTATTACTGAATTGTGAGTTGAATCCTCATAGGATGCCCCATTTAAATCCCTATGTAAAAAAATAGACCTTGCATTTATCCAGCTACTCTGAAAAGAAATGTTAATGTCTACTATCTAAAATATTAAATGAAAAAAAAATCCATGCTATTATCATTTAAATTTTATTTTTAATCATCTTCATGAATATAAATCAAATCTCTATTATTTTTGCTCAAAAACCGAGCCCTGGTGATATTTAATGTGTATATATATTTACTTTGTCGTTAATTGTTTTATTTTCGATGTTTCATCCGGACATACATATACACACAACTGCCCTTTATATATGTATCGATTGCCCCCAGACATACATACACACAACTGCCCTTTATATATGTATAGATTTAATAATATTAAACATTTACCTTTATTGATATACACCGAAACAGATTTTATAGCAACAAACGTTTGAGTAAGAACATTTTTTCAGTTGAGAAAAACTTTCAAATTCTTAAAACTTTCTGGACATTTCTAAGGTTAGATTTGTTTCTATTTCTGAATTTTCTTTTTGGATAGCTGGATGTTTTCATAACCTACGAGGGTGAGTTAAAAACTAATGCTATTTTGTTTAGGACAGGTATAATTACCAACACAGGAACATGTATCATACATCAAAATGAAACTGGTCCTCTGTGGATCACATCCCTACTTCTCCACATAGGTAAGACAAAAAGTAATGCCATTTTGTTTAGGACAGGTATAATTACCAACACATGAACATGTATCATACATCAAAATGAAGTGGGTCCTCTATGGATCACATCTCTACTTCTCCATATAGTCTCTGTTTCTCTCAATAGCAATGTTCCACCTTCAAATGAGAGCATGTATCCCTGCCCCCTAAAATTCTGTTGACTATTCTTTGAGCCACTTCTTCACTACAGATTTCACTTAATCGTCACTGGTATAATGTTTGCCTCTCAAACCCTCTTTCATGAGGCCGAAGTGATGATAGTCTGAAGGCACTAAGTCTGGTGAGTATGGAGGATGCGGTAAAGTTGTCCATCCGAATGAGGTGATTTTCTCCCATGTCCTGATGCTTGTGTGTGGTCAAGCATCGTCCTGCAGAAAGAGGACATTGTCGATTGGCAATTTGGGTGTTACTTGTCGGATTCTTATTCTGAACCTTGTTAGAGTCTCAATATAAGCCTTAGTTTTATATAAAAAAACTTCACATGAAATAAAGAAAATAGCATTACTTTTTGACTCACCCTCATACATGAAATCTTTCAATTGTGAGTAACCAAGTGTTGACTCCATGTCCACACTACCTTAACTTTATTTATATATATATATATATATATATAATGTTGTTCTGGTTCCAACGGGAGAAAATCTAATATTTTATAAAAACGAAGAAGGTCCGCAAAATGTATTATGTTCTCAGAAAATTTTTTTTTTTTAAATTAAAAAAAATTATTTTTATCTTACATATGCGACACGTGTTTCTGATCTGTTTGCTTCTTCAGGCATTGAGTTATTATTTTGGCAGAACATGTCCGATATTTGATAGGTTGTGTGTGTTTCTGCAACTTTTCTATTATAATCTTTTTTGATGCAAATTGCTTCAAGTATATATATATATTATATACTTGAAGCAATTAGCATCAAAAATTAAAATAAAATAGATAAGAATGAATTATTACAGCAGCTGATAATAAGTACAAAAATAATGTAAACTTTGAGATACTTATTTAAATCAGGAAGCACAACATTATAGATAAATGGTCACCCATCTAAGTATTGAACAACAGACTCATTGCTTTTTAACGTCAATGATCTTTAGTATTAGAGAGCACAGAAGGAGGACATTATTGATTGGCAAGTTGAGTCTTACTCATTGGATTCTTGCTCTGAGTCTCATCTTTTTGACTCAGCCTCGTATTATCTTGTTGGGGTGACATGCTGAATATTTTCCCCTTCGTAGTTCATTCAATCAGTGTAATGGGCTGTTATCCAAGTACCAGGTGTTCACTATGAATAATGTAACAAAGAAAAGAAACTAGAAATTGGGTATCATTGAATAATTAATCTATCTCTTTCTTTCTAGTATTTCAGTTAGTTCATCTGTTGCAAGATGACTAAGTTTGGCTTGTTGGTTGGTTGGATTGTTAGATGGTCTCTTATTATGATTTCAAGTTGAAAAGCAATTGCAACTGTTCTGCCTTCATATTGATTGCAATGTCTTATTAGGCAACTGCCACTCCTTCATTCATTGTCCGTTTGTGAGCTTGTTCATGACTTTTCAATCCTTCTGTAGGCGTTATTTTCGTATTCGCCTGGGGAGTTGTCTGCCCGCTTAGTTTCGCTGGTTCCCGCAAGGGGCCTTTGATATTTAAGCGGCTGATTTGAACATCTCTTTCTCTTTTTTCCTGTTGCTCGACCTACGAGACACTATGGGTTAGACTCTGGTCTACCACCCCTCTTGTTGGGGCCTTGGTCCCCCTAACATTTCTGTAAGTGATTCATACAGCATGGACTATTCCTAGTCTCATGTCTGTTGCTTTTATGTTTGTCCTTTTTACATGTAACTTTGTATTACTTATGTATGTTTATGTACACCTCTATGTATTATGTACCCTGTTTATTCTGTGCTGTATATAAAATGTTGTGTCTATCAACCTTTGTCGGAGTTGTATCTTCAAGTATTATCACTTTGAATCTTACACTTCCAAAGTCTTGCATAATTTAGAACATATTTGGCACACATAATGATCGGTGTTGACAGAGTTGACAGGTGTTGTATACACATCACTGTGAGCTCTCATGTGAAGCTTGAGACCACCAGCTGTTTGACTCAGTAATCTACTTGTGACCACACCCTCTTTTCCAGAAATCTTTAAACGCCATATCCCTTACCTTGTTCCTTTACTCAGCCCGCCCTGTCGGCTGGGGTGTTAGAATGCACCAACTGCACCTCTGCAGAGGGGTAAAACTCCCCCAATGGGGCCACCTGTTGGCTGTGGGTGGTTGAGCAGTCTATGACTTGCAATACTCCACTTTGGCCCTTTCTTGGGCTAGACGGGCGGTCGGAGAGGCCTCCTCGATCAATTGACTGGTCACGTCAAGCCCTAGTACCTATATGATTGCCCAACCCTATTGCCCTTATGGCAAACCCCAAACCACCTTTTTATCATATGGGTGCTAGAAGGTGGTGGCTGAGGGTCTACATGTCCTGGGAATGATGTTAAACTCTGATGGTGAGGTTCCAGTTTTGGAGGTTTGGGGAATGTGGAGCACCCCTTCATCACCACTGCTCCCTGGTCCACTCTGGCCCGGAGTGGTAGTACCTGTTAGGGTCCCATCTATAGGTTAAATAAAAAAATGTATTTATAAAAAAAAATTGTGTATCCATTAAGAATGAATTTCTTTCAAAACTTTATCAGCATTAAATGACCCACTGAGGTTGATATGCCGTAAAACAAAACAAACCTGAAATTATGAAACCCAAAATGTAGCTGCCCGAAATAAAAGTACACTTGTTATTGATATATCCGGGTTAAGGGATATATTATGAAGTTGGTAGTAAGGTATATTATCGCAGTAGTAGCTGGTGCGTCAAATGGCAGTACGTCTTCTGAGCAGTCGTGGTGGTATTCTGACTAGTAGGCGAGTAAGCTTAGGCACTTGTACCACCACAGTGTCGAATATTTATAGAGGACACTGTCCAATCAAATTATAGTGAGGGGGTACCAAGGTATATACATATTCATTACATCAGTTATATATATATATATATTTATGCAATTTTATTTTTAGTTAGAGGTGTGTTGAAATTTTATCTTTGTTTTTCAATACTAGAGAGTTTGGTAATAAATGATATTTGACATGGAATTACCCATTCCATGTCAAATCATCCAGAAAAAAGTAAAATTGTCACCCACCCCCTTCAAATTTTCTGAACTATTGTCCAAGTGCGGATTATGATAAAGTTAGCCAATCCCCAAAATTTGAGCTTCCAATTCCCAAAAAATAGCGGGGGGTTGTGAAAAATGGCGACTTCATCCAGAAAAAAGTAAAATTGTCACCCACCCCCTTCAAATTTTCTGAAATATTGTCCAAGTGCGGATTATGATAAAGTTAGCCAATCCCCAAAATTTGAGTTTCCAATTCCAAAAAAATAGAGGGGGGTTGCGAAAAATGGCGACTTTTTGTAACTTATTTTTGTCTGAGTTCTAGAGCTTTTCTACTCCTAAAACCAATTTTTAGGAGTAGATTAGAAAAAAGTCGCCATTTTTTGCCAACCCCACAAATTTGGAGAGCTAAAAATCGACAAAATTTTGGAATTGGAATCTCAAATTTTGGAGATCTTCTAATGTTAACATTCTGAAAATTGTAAGTGGTGGGTGAAAATTTTACGTTTTTTTGACATGGAATTACCCAATACCTAATAATATCTGTCTTATTTATATAATATTCCACAAGAAATAATAAAATCCTGCTATTCTTTGTTTAAAAAGAAATTAACATTCTATAAAAAATTGTTAGAAGTGTATTTAGTTATTTTCAATATGAAATATATGAAAACTAGAAGCGGCTACTCAGCATCACCTGGGTAGAGAGGTAGGAAACCCTGGTGTATTGATTTGTTTACTTTTGAGATGTACAAATGTTGGACATTTTTCAGTAGAATTTCAATTCTGTTTCTATGTATATTTTAATTTTTATATATCTTTGAATATAAATAAAATCTTTATAATTTTTGCACAAAAGGCAAGAACCAGTGATATTTAATGTGTATATATATTTAGTTTGTCGTTATTTCTTTTATTTTCATAGTTTCATACAGACATACATTCATACACACCAACTGCCCTTTATATAAGTACTAGAAGCGGCTATCCAGCATTGCCTAGGTAGATGGTGGTTAAAAATGCTAGTGTATTGATTTCTTTACTTTTGAGATTTACAAATGCTCCCTAGTCTAGCACTAGGGAAAAGGAGATAGACTCCCTTTCTGTCTAATACCTATAAAGAGCCTTCTCCACCTACTTTACTTTGAAACCATATTGTTGCTTGAAAAAAACAAAACAAAGACTTATGCTGGCATTAAATAACCCAACAAGAGTTGTGATGGCATAAAAACAAACAATGAAGCAACCATTTATTCACAATTGGATCATAACCTTGTTTGCCTAATAAGTTTGAGTTTTTTTCTTCAAAATACAAATTTTTGAATAAAAACCCAAAGCAGATAGCAATATTTACATTTTACACATCATATATCAAAATAATTCTGAAACTTTCTAGTTCTACACACAAAGTGCATCTTTTTCGCTAATTATCCTCATTTTGAACAAATAGCCTTGAAGTTTGCACTATTGTATTTTTACTTCCACGAGTCCTAGAAACAAAAAAAAAAAGGCCCATTCAAGAATATTGATGAAGATTAGCCTCTTAGATCTTCCAAAGAAATGTAGAGTGTAAAATGTATTTTCGGAAAAAAATTCCCATCACGCATTTTCGGTTGTTTGAAGCAAAATACGTTTTTAACTCGCTGTAAAAAATTATTCAATTAATAAAAACACATACAAATTACATATTTAGAGAGATTATTTTCTTTTCTTTCCTACCATATAAATATACGAGAGATTGAACCATAAATATACGAGAGATTGTGATTTTAAATCAATAAGGTCCAATTTGTGACGTCAATTGACAGGGTGTTTTTACATCCAAAAGTCATGTAAATTCGAGTTTTTTCTTCAAAATCCAAACTTTCAGAGCAAATCCCGAACGGTATAGCAATCTTTAAATTTCACAAATTTTATACGAAAATAATTTTGAAACTCTCTAATATTAAGACCCCATTTGTACTTCCTTGGTAAAGATTAGCCACTTTGATTTTGAAAAACAAAACAGCCTAATGTCTGTGGTACTACAAGATTCTAGGTTCAATACCAGCCCTCGTCAACTCAGCACATAAGTAGAACAGCTTGGATCTGTGTAGTAAAGTGAGGAGCTGATGTTAGGTATGGCATTCCACCTCAAATACAAAAACAAACTTCCTAGTCTATCACTAGGGAAAAGGCGATAGACTCCCTCGCTGTCTGACTAATACCAACAATAGACCACTCTGTCTACTTTATTTTGGAACCATATTGCTTGAAAAAGCGCGTGGTGTAATGGTTAAAGTCATGGGAAATGGACTTGTCACCCCGAGTTCAAATCCTGGACGTGGTAATTGCATTTCACTTAGCGCTAATACCGTTGGGAAAGGTATGAATCCTACTCTCCCTCCAGCTATCGATAAATAGTAGGGCAGACTAGGCTCTTTAACCTTGGTTAGGCAACCGGTCTAGGAGAAGGAAAACTCTGAATTAAAACCTGTTGAACTCTGCTAAAGAAATTGACCTTGTGTCACATCCTGCCCGTGCAGAAGGGTTGGTAGATATATATATTGCTTGAAAAAAAACAAAAACAACAAAGACTGTTGCTGGCATTAAATAACCCAATGAGGGTTGTGATGGCATAAAAACAAGCCAATGAAGCCACCATTTACTTGCAATTGGATCTTAGCCTTGTTTGCTTAATGTCTGTAACTAGGAAGAATTGAATTTGACTCCAAAAAGCAAACTGAAACTTTTGGCTAAAGACCAACTATGTAATCATAAACTTTCTATAATTTTCATTTGCATCGATGGGTCTACTTTCTGTTATTTCGGCAACAAGCTGAAAAATTTGATTCTAAATTTAGAAACTCACGTGCAGAAGTTTTTAAAAGCATATTTGTTACTAGGATGAGTTAAAAGTTTTGCAATATTTTGGTAATGTGAGGCACAATTTGGTTAAATCGAATTTAACGGAACTAAATTCCACCATCATATGTCACCCTGCCGAAAGAAAAAAAAAAAAATCAAGTAATTAACCGAATTTAATGACATTTTCAGTGTTGATATATTAATGAATAAAAGATATAATGCACCAGTTATTTTATTTAAAAACTTTTACATTTTTTCAGGTTGGTTAATTTGAACCACGTTTCTTTGAGGCGTAACACAGATTCTCAAAGATACATGGTTCAAAGTTAAACTGACCTGAAAAAATGTAAAAGTTTTTAAATAAAATAACTGGTGCATTATATCTTTTATTCATTAATATATCAACACTAAAAATTTCCGCCCTGTCAGCTGAGGCGTTATAATGCACCGACTGCACCTCTGCAGAGGGGTAAGACTCCCCCAATGGGGCCACCTGTTGGCAGTAGGTGGCGACCTGTGATGCTTAAGGATGGAGCCCAGGTGGATGAGCAGTTCATGACATGCAATACTCCACTTTGGCCCTATCTTGGGCTAGACGGGCGGTCAGAGAGGCCCCCTCCAATCAATCGGCTGGTCACGTCAAGCCCTAGCACCTATATGATTTTCCCAACCATATTGCCCTTATGGCAAGCCCCAACCCCTTTTTATCATATGGGTGCTAGAAGGCGGTGGCTGTGGGTCTACATGTCCTGGGAATGACGTTAAACCCTAACTGATGGTGAGGTTCCAGTTCTGGAGCTCTGGGAAATATGGAGCACCCCTTCATCACCATTGCTCCCTGGTCCACTCTGACCCAGAGTGGTAGTACCTGTTAGGGTCCCATCTATGGGTTAAATAGAAAAATGTATTTATAAAAAAAATTGTATTATCCATTAAGAATTGATTTATTTCAAAACTTTATTGGCATTAAATGACCCACTGAGGTTGATATGCCGTAAAACAAAACAAACAAACAAACTAAAAATTTCATTAAAATTGGTTAATTACCCGATTTTTTTTTTCTTTTGGCAGGGTGACATACGATGGTGGAATTTAGGTCTGTTAAGTTCAATTTAACCCACAATTTACCAGCTTTTGCCGAAGTCATGGTAATGAACCATATTGGACTGTATCAATAAAAATATATATATACTAGCAGTGATGCTAATAGCTTTTTAATTTAGTGCATCCTGAGATGCACATATTTGCTTTGAATAAGTTCCTGGGAAAATTGATGGGTCCCAACTACAAGATTAAAAGTAGTGAAGTTGGTGGAGTGGCCTATTGTTGGTATCAGCTTGACAGCGAGGGAGTCTATCCCCTTTTCACTAGCTCTAGATCAGGGAGATTGTTTTATGTCTGAGGTGGGGCGCCACACCTACCATCAGCACCCCATTTTACCGCACAGATCCAAGCTGTACTACTCATGCACTGATGTGGCGAGGGCTGGTTATCAAACCCGGAATCTTGTGGTTCCAAAGCAGATGCTCTATTGACTAAGCTAAAATAGTCATAAAAAAAAGATAAAAAAACATATTTGCAAAATTTGGAATACTTTAGATAGTTGTCAGTGACAATGGACCTGAATTTAAGTCAAACATTAGCCAAAAATAAGACTTTAATTACATAACTACCTGTCCAAATTACCCTCAAGTGAATGGAATGGTAAAAATAAATACTGATGATAAAAAAAAGACCTTAAAAAAGGCAATAAAAATTAGAGAAGATTCCCAGTCAGAACTTTTAGCATTACGTACTACACTTCTAAAAATAACAAATCTCCTCCCCCTGTCAAACAACTAATGAACATAACCTTACCAATAAATCTTCCAAACATAAAACACAATAAATAAACAACCAAATAAAAATAAACAAATCACAATCCTCGTTTTTGTCTAATTCTCACGGAAAAAGGAAAAAAAAATAATGTGCAACAGATGTTATCTACTAAAAATGAAAGAACAAACGGACAATGATATAAATAATGACAATATAATTGTAGGAAATCCCAAATCAAACACCCAGAATCAACAAGATAAAACACTCAAATAAAACAGTTAAATCGAACTTAACGAAATTACAACATCGTATGTCGCCCTGCCGTAAGAAAAAAAATACCAAAAATCTTTAACTTTATACCACCTGTCTTTGAGAATCTGTTACACCTCAAAGATACGTGGTTCAAAGTTAACTGACCTGAAGAAATGTAAAAGTTTTTAAATAAAATAAACTGGTGCATTATATCTTTTATTCATTAATATATCAACACTGAAAATTTCATTAAATTCGGTTAATTCCCTGATTTTTGGAATTTTTTTTTTCTTTCAGTGTGGTGACATACGATGGTGGAATTTAGGTCTGTTAAGTTCGATTTAACCACACAATAAATAAAAAATAAACAAGTCACAATCCTCGTTCTTGTCTAATTCTCACTGAAAGGAGAAAAAAAATAATGTGCAACAGATGTTATCTACTCAAAATGAAAGAACAAACGGACAATGATATAAATAATGACAATATAATTGTAGGAAATCCCAAATCAAACACCCAGAATCAACAAGATAAAACACTCAAATAAGACGGTTAAATCGAACTTAACGAAATTCCAACATCAGATGTCCCCCTGCCGTAAAAAAAAAAAAAATACCAAAAAACTTTAACTTTATACCACCTATCTTTGAGAATCTGTTACACCTCAAAGATATGTGGTTCAAAGTTAAATGACCTGAAGAAATGTAAAAGTTTTTAAATAAAATAAACTGGTGCATTATATCTTTTATTCGTTAATATATCAACACTGAAAATTTCATTAAATTCGGTTAATTCCCTGATTTTTGGAATTTTTTTTTTCTTTCGGTGGGGTGACATACGATGGTGGATTTAGGTCTGTTAAGTTCGATTTAACCACACAATAAATACACAATAATAAAAAATAAACAAGTCACAATCCTCGTTCTTGTCTAATTCTCACTAAAAGGAGAAAAAAAATAATGTGCAACAGATGTTATCTACTCAAAATGAAAGAACAAACGGACAATGATATAAATAATGACTATAATAGTAGGAAATCTTGAATCAAATACTGAGAATCAACAATACAAAACACAAACAATACAAAACAATACAAAAAGCGCAAGAGTAATAAATTTCCCCATAATATATAATGATTAAAAATAGATTAAAAAAAAAAGAAAAGATGTTAAATAAAGCTTTGACATTAATATGACCCTATAATAACACAGCTGTTGTTGCAAGAAGACAATGTTTAATAAAAGTTAAAATTTGCAACACGTGTCTTGTTTGGTAATGTAACGGATAGCTTTAAGTAAATTTAAATTGAATAGAAATAAAAACAATTTCTAGGGAAAGAGAAGAAAAAAAAAAAGAAGGGCAATATTTTTTTTTAGGAGACAGAGAGTATGGATAGCCTTTTGAAAATTGACTCCCTGAGTGAGTCAGGTCAGAGCAACTTGCCCCTAGTGTTGTATTGTCCTCGCCCGGAAAATGGAACTTCCGGCTGAGGGACAAAGAGAAAGATAAAAATATATATTTAAAAAGAAAGAGAAAGCGGAACAGATAGTTTCCGGTCAAGAAAGCAGGGCGAAGATAAAGAGATATATAACAAAGGTCCGTTATCAGATCAAAAAGATAAAAATGTGTAGGCGTGTTGTCAATACAAAAAGCCAGAGGGTCAAGCCGACAGATCAGACGCCGGCCCGGCAGTGAAAAGGACACTTCATGTCTCCCGTCAACAAAACACCCCTCGGGCACTCATTGTGAACACTGCGCTCTTGGCTAGCCACCGGCATTCTCATTGTAAGCTCTGCGCCCCTCACCTACCACACACCGAAGAAAATAAAGAAGAGTCCTCTTTTGTATACGCGCATCTGTGTTATTGAAGTCCAGTAGCTGACTACTAACATACATCGCTTTGGGTACAGTGAAAGCCCCAGTACTAATGTACACGATTGAGAGTAGCGAAAAAGCTGCTATATAACATATAGAATTTGATGTCAGTATACAACAAAGTGGATGTCACCAATTGTCAATCATAACCATAATGGTTTAGGTAATTTTCCACTCAACCCCCCTGATTTGAATTTTCTAACAAACTCAATTTCAAAATTTATACTAGCTACAGTACTTAAAATGAGTATTAATATAAAGATACATTCATTGTTTTTGCATGTATAAAAGAACTTGTCTTTCTTTCTGTTTATTCAGTGTTAGTACATCCCAGATATACTAAGGCTAATATTGGTCCTTGGCAAGTGGTAACATAACTAGATATCTTTCCTACCTCCAAAAAATAACAGGCAGCAGAAAGGACACTTCACGTCTCTTGTCAGCAACCACCCCTCATGCACTCATTGTAAGCTCCGTGCCTTCACCACCCACACACCAAAGAAAATAAAGAAGAGTCCTCTTTTGTATACGCATATCTGTTGTTATTGAAGTCCAGTAGCTGACTACTAACATACATCGCTTTGGGTACAGCGAAAGCTCCAGTACTAATGTACACGATTGAGAGTAGCGAAAAAGCCGCTATATAACATATAGAATTTGATGCCAGTATACAACACTAGGTCAGCTAGTCATGGGTGAATGGGTCAGCTAGTAAAATAAATAGATAAAACCAGAAGCTTTGAATTTTCTGGGCAAATGTAGAATTTTTGAAAGGGCTTGAGAAATAATATAACTGGAAATGGATATGCTCCCCCTCTCTGATACCAGAGGTGGAAGAAAAAGATAGGGTTATGACAGACTCAGAGTTTGAGGTTGGTAGAAGAGGCACTGACTTGAGAGATACAGATTGAGTTGACAGTGACTCCTGCAAGGTGTGGGAATAGTTAGGATGAAGGAGCCCTATCAGTAGAAAAGATTAGTCAGTCTTTCTTTCTTTGACCTGACCACCCAACAATATAAAGTCCTTCCTGTGTATAGAGTTAAGTTGAGGGACTTACCGGTGTGACAGAGAAGATATCTGGTATCTTAATGCTTTCTTGGAGAGAATTTCTGGTCAACGTGCATACGGGAGCTGGTCCAGAATCAATCTGCTGGTTTTGGTATTTTGCGCCAAAACTTCTGGGCTCATTATGTGATTGGTATATCCAAAATCACAGAAAGACTCTTTTTATTTTCCACAACTCTTCTCCAGAATTAAATGTTTACTTTTGAATTCAAATATAGTACACTACATTTTAAAAAGAATAGGCTACCCCATGTATTATGTAAAAGGATAAGCAAGGTCAAGTAATTCAACAGAAAATAAGGGCTAGTATCTGTATATTTTGTCTTTTATCTTTTTTTTTTTCTGAACAAAGTTAGGAGTCCCCAATGAGGATTCATTTATTGTTAATATATTGATTTTGTACTCATCAAACGGTGCTTACCTTTCAGTGCCTGGCCTTACAAGTGACACAGCTGCAGTGAAAATTGTTGAACTATCAAAGAAATTACGTGAAACTGTTGCTGAAATGGAAGTCGAAAGAACCAAGTCCAAGCAACTGGCTAAAAAATGCGAGGATTTAAAATTACAGGTTTGTTATAGTTATTTACTAAGCTTAGCTTAGGTGTAGCACAAGGCCATGAGTATGAAGCATCCTGTGAGAATCGAACTCACTAACAATTGTCTGCAAATCTAGCTTGCTAATCATTCACCATGTGAGGTGCCCTTTTAATAGTTATTTACTAAGCTTAGCTGTGGCACAAAGCCAGAAGTATGGAGCACCAGTGAGAATCAAACTCACTAACAATGGTCTGCAAATCTAGCTTGCTATCATTCACCATGTGAGGTGCCCTTTTAATAGTTATTTACTAAGCTTAGCTTAGATGTGGCACAAGGCAGAGTATGGAGCATCCAGTGAGAATCGAACTCACTAACAATGGTCTGCAAATCTAGCTTGCTAATCATTCACCATGTGAGGTGCCCTTTTAATAGTTATTTACTAAGCTTAGCTTAGATGTGGCACAAGGCCAGGAGTATGGAGCACCCAGTGAGAATCGAACTCACTAACAATTGTCTGCAAATCTAGCTTGCTAATCATTCACCATGTGAGGTGCCCTTTTAATAGTTATTTACTAAGCTTAGCTGTGGCACAAAGCCAGAAGTATGGAGCACCCAGTGAGAATCAAACTCACTAACAATGGTCTGCAAATCTAGCTTGCTAATCATTCACCATGTGAGGTGCCCTTTTAATAGTTATTTACTAAGCTTAGCTTAGATGTGGCACAAGGCCAGGAGTATGGAGCACCCAGTGAGAATCGGACTCACTAACAATGGTCTGCAAATCTAGCTAATCATTTACCATGTGAGGTGCCCTTTTAATAGTTATTTACTAAGCTTAGTTAGATGTGGCACAAGGCCAGGAGTATGGAGCACCCAGTGAGAATCGAACTCACTAACAATTGTCTGCAAATCTAGCTTGCTAATCATTCACCATGTGAGGTGCCCTTTTAATAGTTATTTACTAAGCTTAGCTTAGATGTGGCACAAGGCCAGGAGTATGGAGCACCCAGTGAGAATCGGACTCACTAACAATGGTCTGCAAATCTAGCTAATCATTTACCATGTGAGGTGCCCTTTTAATAGTTATTTACTAAGCTTAGCTTAGATGTGGCACAAGGCCAGGAGTATGGAGCACCCAGTGAGAATCAAACTCACTAACAATGGTCTGCAAATCTAGCTTGCTAATCATTCACCATGTGAGGTGCCCTTTTAATAGTTATTTACTAAGCTTAGCTTAGATGTGGCACAAGGCCAGGAGTATGAAGCACCCTGTGAGAATCGAACTCACTAACAATTGTCTGCAAATCTAGCTTGCTAATCATTCACCATGTGAGGTGCCCTTTTAATAGTTATTTACTAAGCTTAACTTAGATGTGGCACAAGGCCAGGAGTATGGAGCACCCAGTGTGAATCGAACTCACTAACAATTGTCTGTCATTCCAAATCTGAATCATTCTTTTACTATAACCTCTCTGTGTTGGGTTGCTCTTAAAATAACAGTGGAGTACTTGTAAGTTATTTTCACTACTTCACACTTCACTTTACGTGAAACTGTTGCTGAAATGGAAGTCGAAAGAACCAAGTCCAAGCAACTGGCTAAAAAATGCGAGGATTTAAAATTACAGGTTTGTTATAGTTATTTACTAAGCTTAGCTGTGGCACAAAGCCAGAAGTATGGAGCACCCAGTGAGAATCAAACTCACTCACAATGGTCAGCAAATCTAGCTTGCTAATCATTCACCATGTGAGGTGCCCTTTTAATAGTTATTTACTAAGCTTAGCTTAGATGTGGCACAAGGCCATGAATATGAAGCATCCTGTGAGAATTGAACTCACTAACAATTGTCTGCAAATCTAGCTTGCTAATCATTCACCATGTGAGGTGCCCTTTTAATAGTTATTTACTAAGCTTAGCTTAGATGTGGCACAAGGCCAGGAGTATGGAGCACCCAGTGTGAATCGAACTCACTAACAATTGTCGTCATTCCAAATCTGAATCATTCTTTTACTATAACCTCTCTGTGTTGGGTTGCTCTTAAAATAACAGTGGAGTACTTGTAAGTTATTTCACTACTTTCACACTTCACTTTACGTGAAACTGTTGCTGAAATGGAAGTCGAAAGAACCAAGTCCAAGCAACTGGCTAAAAAATGCGAGGATTTAAAATTACAGGTTTGTTATAGTTATTTACTAAGCTTAGCTGTGGCACAAAGCCAGAAGTATGGAGCACCCAGTGAGAATCAAACTCACTAACAATTGTCTGCAAATCTAGCTTGCTAATCATTCACCATGTGAGGTGCCCTTTTAATAGTTATTTACTAAGCTTAGCTTAGATGTGGCACAAGGCCAGGAAGTATGAAGCACCCTGTGAGAATCGAACTCACTAACAATTGTCTGCAAATCTAGCTTGCTAATCATTCACAATGTGAGGTGCCCTTTTAATAGTTATTTACTAAGCTTAACTTAGATGTGGCACAAGGCCAGGAGTATGGAGCACCCAGTGTGAATCGAACTCACTAACAATTGTCTGTCATTCCAAATCTGAATCATTCTTTTACTATAACCTCTCTGTGTTGGGTTGCTCTTAAAATAACAGTGGAGTACTTGTAAGTTATTTTCACTACTTCACACTTCACTTTACGTGAAACTGTTGCTGAAATGGAAGTCGAAAGAACCAAGTCCAAGCAACTGGCTAAAAAATGCGAGGATTTAAAATTACAGGTTTGTTATAGTTATTTACTAAGCTTAGCTGTGGCACAAAGCCAGAAGTATGGAGCACCCAGTGAGAATCAAACTCACTAACAATTGTCTGCAAATCTAGCTTGCTAATCATTCACCATGTGAGGTGCCCTTTTAATAGTTATTTACTAAGCTTAGCTTAGATGTGGCACAAGGCCAGGAGTATGAAGCACCCTGTGAGAATCGAACTCACTAACAATTGTCTGCAAATCTAGCTTGCTATCATTCACAATGTGAGGTGCCCTTTTAATAGTTATTTACTAAGCTTAACTTAGATGTGGCACAAGGCAGGAGTATGGAGCACCCAGTGAGATCGAACTCACTAACAATTGTCTGTCATTCCAAATCTGAATCATTCTTTTACTATAACCTCTCTGTGTTGGGTTGCTCTAAAATAACAGTGGAGTACTTGTAAGTTATTTTCACTACTTCACACTTCACTTTACGTGAACTGTTGCTGAAATGGAAGTCGAAAGAACCAAGTCCAAGCAACTGGCTAAAAAAATGCAAGGATTTAAAATTACAGGTTTTGTTATAGTTATTTACTAAGCTTAGCTGTGGCACAAAGCCAGAAGTATGGAGCACCCAGTGAGAATCAAACTCACTAACAATTGTCTGCAAATCTAGCTTGCTAATCATTCACCATGTGAGGTGCCCTTTTAATAGTTATTTACTAAGCTTAGCTTAGATGTGGCACAAGGCCATGAGTATGAAGCACCCAGTGAGAATCAAACTCACTAACAATAGTCTACAAAATTTAGCTAATCATTTACCATGTGAGGTGCCTTTTAATAGTTATTTACTAAGCTTAGCTTAGATGTGGCACAAGGCCAGGAGTATGGAGCACCCAGTGAGAATCGGACTCACTAACAATGGTCTGCAAATCTAGCTTGCTAATCATTCACCATGTGAGGTGCCCTTTTAATAGTTATTTACTAAACTTAGCTTAGATGTGGCACAAGGCCAGGAGTATGGAGCACCCAGTGAGAATCGAACTCACTAACAATTGTCTGCAAATCTAGCTTGCTAATCATTCACCATGTGAGGTGCCATTTTAATAGTTATTTACTAAGCTTAGCTTAGATGTGGCACAAGGCCATGAGTATGGAGCACCCAGTGTGAATCGAACTCACTAACAATTGTCTGTCATTCCAAATCTGAATCATTCTTTTACTATAACCTCTCTGTGTTGGGTTGCTCTTAAAATAACAGTGGAGTACTTGTAAGTTATTTTCACTACTTCACACTTCACTTTACGTGAAACTGTTGCTGAAATGGAAGTCGAAAGAACCAAGTCCAAGCAAATGGCTAAAAAATGCGAGGATTTAAAATTACAGGTTTGTTATAGTTATTTACTAAGCTTAGCTTAGATGTGGCACAAGGCCAGGAGTATGGAGCACCCTGTGAGAATCAAACTCACTAACAATGGTCAGCAAATCTAGCTTGCTAATCATTCACCCATGTGAGGTGCCCTTTTAATAGTTATTTACTAAGCTTAGCTTAGATGTGGCACAAAGCCAGAAGTATGGAGCACCCTGTGAGAATCAAACTCACTAACAATGGTCAGCAAAATCTAGCTTGCTAATCATTCACCATGTGAGGTGCCCTTTTAATAGTTATTTACTAAGCTTAGCTTAGATGTGGCACAAGGCCAGGAGTATGGAGCACCAGTGAGAATCAAACTCACTAACAATGGTCAGCAAATCTAGCTTGCTAATCATTCACCATGTGAGGTGCCCTTTTAATAGTTATTTACTAAGCCTTAGCTTAGATGTGGCACAAGGCCAGGAGTATGGAGCACCCAGTGTGAATCGAACTCACTAACAATTGTCTGTCATTCCAAATCTGAATCATTCTTTTACTATAACCTCTCTGTGTTGGGTTGCTCTTAAAATAACAGTGGAGTACTTGTAAGTTATTTTCACTACTTCACACTTCACTTTACGTGAAACTGTTGCTGAAATGGAAGTCGAAAGAACCAAGTCCAAGCAACTGGCTAAAAAATGCGAGGATTTAAAATTACAGGTTTGTTATAGTTATTTACTAAGCTTAGCTGTGGCACAAAGCCAGAAGTATGGAGCAGCCAGTGAGAATCAAACTCACTAATAATTGTCTGCAAATCTAGCTTGCTAATCATTCACCATGTGAGGTGCCCTTTTAATAGTTATTTACTAAGCTTAGCTTAGATGTGGCACAAGGCCAGGAGTATGGAGCACCCAGTGAGAATCGAACTCACTAACAATGGTCAGCAAATCTAGCTTGCTAATCATTCACCATGTGAGGTGCCCTTTTAATAGTTATTTACTAAGCTTAGCTGTGGCACAAAGCCAGAAGTATGGAGCACCCAGTGAGAATCAAACTCACTAACAATGGTCTGCAAATCTAGCTTGCTAATCATTCACCATGTGAGGTGCCCCTTTAATAGTTATTTACTAAGCTTAGCTTAGATGTGGCACAAGGCCAGGAGTATGGAGCACCCAGTGAGAATCAAACTCACTAACAATGGTCTGCAAATCTAGCTTGCTAATCATTCACCATGTGAGGTGCCCTTTTAATAGTTATTTACTAAGCTTAGCTTAGATGTGGCACAAGACCAGGAGTATGGAGCACCCAGTGAGAATCGGACTCACTAACAATGGTCTGCAAATCTAGCTAATCATTTACCATGTGAGGTGCCCTTTTAATAGTTATTTACTAAGCTTAGCTTAGATGTGGCACAAGGCCAGGAGTATGGAGCACCCAGTGAGAATCAAACTCACTAACAATGGTCTGCAAATCTAGCTTGCTAATCATTCACCATGTGAGGTGCCCTTTTAATAGTTATTTACTAAGCTTAGCTTAGATGTGGCACAAGGCCAGGAGTATGGAGCACCCAGTGAGAATCGAACTCACTAACAATTGTCTGTCATTCCAAATCTGAATCATTCTCTGTGTTGGGTTGCTCTTAAAATAACAGTGGAGTACTTGTAAGTTATTTTCACTACTCCACACTTTTCTTCAGCTCTCGGCTGCCCCGTCACTGGGTCATCTTTCAGCTGAGCTTCTATTTCTCCTTGTATATCTAAGTAAAAGTAAAGTCGACAGGGTGGCCTAAAGTCGGTATCAGCCAGTCAGCGAGGGAGTCTATCCCCTTTTTAATAGCGCTAAACCAAGGAGATTGTTTTAGCATCTGAGGTGCAGCGCTACACCTACCATCAGCTCCTTACTTTACCGCACAGATCCCTGTGCTACTCATACGCTGAGTTGGCGGGGACTGGTATCGAACTAGGAACCTTGTGGTTTCTAGCCGAACGCTCTACTGACTGAGCTAACCCGGCCCCTAAAAACAAAAGGAGAACAAAATAGGCGCATATTTTTGTTAATCATTTTAAACTTTGAACTTGTATCTATTTTTTTTACATAATAGCTATTTCGGTCAATACATTTTTGTAGGCGCTGTGTAGTTTTTGTATGCCCATGTCATATCAGCTCACCGCTATATCATCGAGGAAGTGTTGAACCTTGTTGTTATTGCAAACTTGTTCATGACTTGTGGATGTTTTTGATATCCACGCATGACTCACCATACACTTCCGTTAATTGATGATAAATTTCAATTTTTTTCTTGCATTCAAAAACCGAATAACTACGCAAATTTCACATTTGGTGGTAGCGTCAATCTGGAGATCCATCAGAAATGACTGCTAAGCTAAGACTGAACATAGCAGGCATATGCACAACAAACACAATAGTGTTGCCAATATCCACACAAGCAATTTCCCTACATCCCCAGCACTTTGGAGACCTTTCTTTTGGGATTACTGTTGTATTTTCTCAATACACAGGTGAATGCACAACAAACATACTGTGTTGCCAATAGCTGCAAGAATAGTTTCCCTGTATCCCCAATCGCTTTGGAGACCTTACTTTTGGGATTAACCTCTTATATCAAAACAGACATTTGCCGGTTCAATACTTAATTAGGTGACCACTTAAGCAACCACAGGATACAAAATTGCATTACTTTTTGACTCAGCCTCGTATTTCCTAAGCGGGCTATTCTGGACAAATGACTATGTGGAGAAGTAGGGATATGATCCACAGAGGACCAGCTTCATTTTGATGTATGATACATGTTCCTGTGTTGGTAATTATACCTGTCCTAAACAAAATGGCATTACTTTTTAACACACCTATGTGGAGAAGTAGGGATGTGATCCACAGAGGACCAGCTTCAGTTTGATGTATGATACATGTTCCTGTGTTGGTAATTATACCTGTCCTAAACAAAATGGCATTACTTTTTGACACACCTATGTGGAGAAGTAGGGATGTGATCCACTGAGGACCAGCTTCATTTTGATGTATAATACATGTTCCTGTGTTGGTAATTATACCTGTCCTAAACAAAATGGCATTACTTTTTGACTCAGCCTCATATTTCCTAAGCGGGCTATTCTGGACAAGTACCATTTTTTAATTGTTTTTTTTTTTGGTCCGTCTTTGATTTCTTTTTCTTTTATTTTTATTAAGACATTTTCTCAAAGTCTGATTGTAAAATTGTAGCAGTTGTCATCAATTAGTTAATTAGTCAATTAGTGGAAATTATCCTTTCAATATGTTTGCCCTTCTTTAAAGTGATTCATATGTAATTAGTTACAAATTAAATGCTTTACTCAAATGAGTGCTGTCCATTTCCAGTGCGGGGTGGGGGTCCATTTTCATTGCATGTAATAATCAGAAGCACTTAGCCATATTGTTGGAGGTGCTCATGGTCTAATGGTTATTGTCGTTGAGAAATGGTCACTGTGATACGAGTTCAAATCCTGGACAAGACTGTTCGCATTTCACGTAGCGCTAAAAACCTTAGAAAAAGTATACATCCAACTATTCCTCCCTCCAGCTATGGGTAAATAGTAGGGCAGACTGCGGTCTCTAACCTTGGTATGGCAACCAGTCTACATTTTTGTATTACCTTTACTTGTTAGGTATGTGTGTGCATGTGTTGGTATGTGCATGTGTTATTTGTGTGTGTATGTGCTGTGCGCATAGGCATTTGTGTGTGTGTGTATGGTGTGTTGGATAAAAAAAAGGTTAGAATGAAACTAACTTTGGACCATATGACCTTTAGGCACCCCTTTTGCTTTGCTGATTAATAAGTACATTTTTTTTCATTTACACCGTTAACATCCGGTTGTTTATTAATAGACGATTTTTAGAGTTTTTAAAAAGAATTATAAAACTAACCCCTAACCCTAACCCTAACCCCTAACAAACAACCGGATGTTGATGGTGTAAATGAAAAAATGTACTTATGAATCAGCAAAGCAAAAGGGGTACCTAAAGGTCATATGGTCCCTAACTTTTATCAAAATTATAATCATAGCTTCTGGATGTAGGAAGCGCGTGGTGTAATGGTTAAAGTCATGGGAAATGGACTCGTCGACCTGGGTTCAAATCCTGGACATGGCAATTATTTCACGTAGCGCTAATACCCTTGGGAAAGGTATGAATCCTACTCTCCGTCCAGCTATGGGTAAATAGTAGGGCAGACTGGGCTCTTTAACCTTGGTTAGGCAACCAGTCTAGGAGAAGGAAAACTCTGAATTCAAACCTGTTGAACTCCGCTTAAGAAATCGACCTTGTGTCACATCCTGCTCGTGCGGAGGGGTTGGTAAGTAAATAATCATAGCTTCTGTTAACTACAGTTAGGATTTTAATCAAACATAAATGAATCAAATTTTGGCATTAGATAACCCATCAGGAGTTGATAGGCCATTAAACAAAGAAACCTTTTTGTGCTAAAGATTAAAAAGAGGATTTCATATTTGAAATATTTGAAGGTTTTAGAATTTTTCTTTTATTAAACTGTTATTTTTTTTTCTCTCTTTTTTGCAGATTGCAAACCCAAAAGAATGTCACCCAATGGAGATGAAAATAAACATCGATGAACAAAAGGTTTGAATAAAAAAACTGAAATTAGATTAAAGAAAAATACCTTCTTGACCATTGACCATCCCTTTCTTCCAGAATTTTTCAATGCATTACTATTGTAAAATTATTAGCAATATATTTACATTAGCGGGATCTGTGGTTATACCAGATATAATTGCTTATGAATTATTAGTAGTAGATATGAATAATTGACACTATACAACTGTGAAAACAAATGGTTATTATGATTAAATAGGAATATTTACTTTAAACCATAAAATTGTGTATAAATTATTAATATTAGATAGGAATAATTGAAACCATATAATTGTGTATAAATTATTGATATTAGGAATAATTGAAACGATAAAATTGTGTATAAATTATTAATATTAGATAGGAATAATTGAAACGATAAAATTGTGTATAAATTATTTGTATTAGATAGGAATAATTGAAACCATAAAATTGTGTATAAATTATTTATATTAGATAGGAATGATTGAAACCATATAAGTGTGTATAAATTATTTATATTAGATAGGAATAATTGAAACCATATAATTGTGTATAAATTATTTATATTAGATAGGAATAATTGAAACCATATAATTGTGTATAAATTATCAATATTAGATAGGAATAATTGAAACCATATAATTGTGTATAAATTATTTATATTGGATAGGAATAATTGAAACCATATAATTGTGTATAAATTATTTATATTAGATAGGAATAATTTAAACCATAAAATTGTGTATAAATTATTTATATTAGATAGGAATAATTAAACCATAAAATTGTGTATAAATTATTATATTAGATAGGAATAATTTAAACCATAAAATTGTGTATAAATTATTTATATTAGATAGAATAATTAAACCATAAAATTGTGTATAAATTATTTATATTAGATAGGAATAATTTTAAACCATAAAATTGTGTATAAATTATTAATATTAGATAGGAATAATTAAAACCATATAATTGTGTATAAATTATTAATATTAGATAGGAATGATTGAAACCATAAAATTGTGTATAAATTATTAATATTAGATAGGAATAATTAAAACCATATAATTGTGTATAAAATATTAATATTAGATAGGAATGATTGAAACCATAAAATTGTGTATAAATTATTAATATTAGATAGGAATAATTAAACCATAATAATTGTGTATAAATTATTTATATTAGATAGGAATAATTGAAACCATAAAATTGTGTATAAATTATTTATATTAGATAGGAATAATTGAAACCATAAAATGTGTATAAATTATTTATATTAGATAGAATAATTGAAACCATAAAATTGTGTATAAATTATTTATATTAGATAGGAATAATTGAAACCATATAATTGTGTATAAATTATTTATATTAGATAGGAATGATTGAAACCATAAAATTGTGTATAAATTATTTATATTAGATAGGAATAATTGAAACCATAAAATTGTGTATAAATTATTTATATTAGATAGGAATAATTGAAACCATAAATTGTGTATAAATTATTTATATTAGATAGGAATAATTGAAACCATATAATTGTGTATAAATTATTTATATTAGATAGGAATGATTGAAACCATAAAATTGTGTATAAATTATATATTAGATAGGAATAATTGAAACCATATAATGTGTATAAATTATTTATATTAGATAGGAATGATTGAAACCATATAAGTGTGTATAAATTATTTATATTAGATAGGAATAATTTAAACCATAAAATTGTGTATAAATTATTTATATTAGATAGGAATAATTGAAACCATATAATTGTGTATAAATTATTTATATTAGATAGGAATAATTGAAACCATATAATTATGTATAAATCATTTATATTAGATAGGAATAATTTAAACCATATAATTGTGTATAAATTATTTGTATTAAATAAGAATACCTGATATCATATAACTAAGTGCAAACAAATTTTACTATAAGGATTGCTTCATCAAAAATAAAATATGATTATCTAATTATTACAATGTTTGATATGTTTACTTAAGAGCTATTGCAAAATAGTTCAATATGTAAAAAAGTATAAAAATCTTGACTAGCAGGACCTGTGGATATATCACAGTATGATAATTTAATTATTACAACGTTTGATATGTTCACTTAACAGCTATTGCAAAATAGTTCAATATGTAAAAAAGTATAAAAATCTTGACTAGCAGGACCTGTGGATATATCACAGTATGATAATTTAATTATTACAACATTTGATATGTTCACTTAACAGCTATTACATATAGTTCAATATGTAAAAAAGTATAAAAATCTTGGCTAGCAGGACCTGTGGATATATCACAGTATGATAATTTAATTATTACAACATTTGATATGTTCACTTAACAGCTATTGCAAAATAGTTCAATATGTAAAAAAGTATAAAAATCTTGACTAGCAGGACCTGTGGATATATCACAGTATGATAATTTAATTATTACAACATTTGATATGTTCACTTAACAGCTATTACATATAGTTCAATATGTAAAAAAGTAAAAAATCTTGACTAGCAGGACCTGTGGATATATCACAGTATGATAATTTAATTATTACAACATTTGATATGTTCACTTAACAGCTATTACATATAGTTCAATATGTAAAAAAGTATAAAAATCTTGACTAGCAGGACCTGTGGATATATCACAGTATGATAATTTAGTTATTACAACGTTTGATATGTCACTTAACAGCTATTGCAAAATAGTTCAATATGTAAAAAAGTATAATAATCTTGACTAGCAGGACCTGTGGATATATCACAGTATGATAATTTAGTTATTACAACGTTTGATATGTTCACTTAACAGCTATTACATATAGTTCAATATGTAAAAAAGTATAATAATCTTGACTAGCAGGACCTGTGGATATATCACAGTATGATAATTTAGTTATTACAACGTTTGATATGTTCACTTAACAGCTATTGCAAAATAGTTCAATATGTAAAAAAGTATAAAAATCTTGACTAGCAGGACCTGTGGATATATCACAGTATGATAATTTAATTATTACAACATTTGATATGTTCACTTAACAGCTATTGCAAAATAGTTCAATATGTAAAAAAGAATAATAATTTATTTTTTCTTTCCTTCTTTTCGTCTTTTCATTATGTTCGATTGAAACAGATTAGCGTTATTGCTTCCATGTGCTCACCTCCTCTCTCTATCTTTCCCCTACTCTCTTTCTTTCTTATTATATTTTTTCTGTGTAGCATGTCATTTTACTTCCCTTTCTTTCTTTCTAATAAAAATAGAATGGTCCATTATTTAGCTGAGGTAATGACACTCATAAATAAGAATTCGGTGGATAAGCAACACCAGATAATCAGGATTTACAGTTTTGCATTTCATCTCGGCCGATTTGGACGGTCTCATTTTTAATCAGAGGGTGTTGCAAGATGATAACGGTTGGAAAATTAAGGAACAACAGTATCAATATATAGATTATCTATTAATGATAGAGATTCGGTCTCTGTTTGTCTGTAACCGAAACTATGTCACTGCTTACATCACTGTCATCTCAGGAATTAAATAAGTTTATTAATGCGTATTTAATTTATAGTAAGAATCATTACTACATAAAAATATTGAAATTCTATGAAAAATCAATTAATTCTCAAATTTTCATGAAAATTTCAATACCTATTCACCTTTAGATGAATTTAAAATAGTTTCCTAAAATATATTAGAGGAAATATTATTTTAATTTTATGAAATCTGAATGAAATATATTTTACACTTAGGGTGAGACACTGTAAGAAGGCTCCGAACTTGATGACACATCCCATTGCATATTATTCATTTAATTCCAGAGTTCTGAAGAATTCAAAAGTCTGCAGGAGAGATTAAAACAAGCAGAATCAAAGATGGCTGACTGGAGGAATCAGTACCAGATTTTAAAACAGGAAATGAAACTGGCTAACAGGGTAAGCAGGCTTTTTGGTACCCCCCTCTCTCTCTTTCTCTCTCTTTCTCTCTCTCTATTGGTCATTGATTTCAAATTTGTAACACAGAACAATTTGTCCACACTATAAGGCTGGCTTACAAATCTAAACTTTTCTATATTGAATGACTATTCATCAACCAATATATATATATATATATATATATATATACACTTTGGTGCGGTACCAAGTTTCTTGGTACAAGGTGATTCTAGGCTGGTCCTATTCTCTACCAGTAGTTTGTTGTAGAGTTCAGGTTCCGTATGAGAGCTCAATGTTTAATTATTGTAAACAGAGCAAAGTTATTTGGGAATAAAAAGGCCTTAAATACCATGGGTATTGTGGTTATGGACCATTTCCACTCGTGAGTGTATATATATATATATATATATATATATATAAGACTTTGCATCTTGCACCTATCCAGAATCACAGTGTAGCTTCCGAGCAACTGTGGACAGGATCTTCTCACTATGCCAGCTACAGGAAAAGTGTTGGGAGAGCAGATGCCACTCTACACCGCATTCATAGATCTAACAAAGGCATCCGACCTGACCAGCTGAAGTGTTCGCAGTCACTGCACCAGAGATTGCCATTCAAAAATCGTGCTGCTCAACCACTCACACAGTTGCAGATAAAAAAATTAAAAAATACCAAAAAGTGGACTCTACGCCATCGTCTTTAGTAGATGGAAGGATGCCAACCATATATATATATATATATATATATATATATATACCCCTTTTCGATGATATCCATTAACACCACGGATTTACCTATAAATGTGGGCTACTTATTTTACTGTTGGATTGTATTACAATAATTTTGATATTCTATATACACTTTTTATACATATTTTACACTTTTCTATAACTTTACATCAGACTTTTTTGAGTCTTATTTCATTACTATAATGCTTCTGATTATTTTCAAAATTAAAAATGAGATTCATTTTATTTTTAAATAAAATTCATTTTATTTTTAAATAAAATTCATATTATTTTTAATACAGACAGCACAATTTTTTATTTTTTATTTTTTTAAATATTTTTTTTATTAATTCCAACGTTTGACTAGCAGCGTTCTGTTTTTACTAACGTTCTTTTTTCCCCGTCTTATTTTTGTTGATGACCAACCCACGTGCGGTTGATACATTATAATGCAATAGGGTCCTCATATTAGTTGAGGATGGGCCGAGTGTTGCTTTTTAAACCGTCATGAGATTTGGCCCCGAAACGGTTTGCACACTTTCTCTTCTGATGAGCCTATTTCAGTTGTAAACATCGTTTGTTTTTTCATTATATCTTATTCATATATATATATATATATATATATATATACATATATATATATAAATATATATATATGAATATATATATATATAAAAGTAAAGTTGTCAGGGGGGCCCTAATGTCAGTATCAACCAATCAGTGAGGGAGTCTAGCCCCTCTTCACTAGCGTTAGATGAAGGAGATTATTCTTGTGTCTGAGCGGAGCACCACACCTACTATCAGTTCCTTACTTTACAGACCCCTGTGCTACTCATACGCTGAGTTGGTGAGGGCTGGTATCGAACTAGGAACCTTGTGGTTTCTAGCCGAACGCTCTACCGACTGAGCTATATATATATATATATACTATACTACACCTATTAGTAAACCCTTGCAGTAAGGACAAAACCCTGGAAAATAATTTGTTAGTAAAATTATACTCTACTTTTTATAGTGAATAACTATTCAACAACCTATATATATATATATCAGGGACAATTCATGCACACTCCAGGAACAAATAATGTGTCTTGTGCAATCTGTAACAAAGTCTGTAAGTCAGCGTATGGTCTTAAGAGACATATGGTGCTGCATAAGCATCAACTTTTATCATCTGATCCATCAGATACAATGAGAAGGACATCCTTCCTATATCATATTTGCATCACACTTTGTGGATCTGCAGCAGGATTGAGGAGTCATTTAAGGGCTCATGAGAGGAAAGGTTCTGGTGGTGGTGTGGTAGGATTGTGAGGGATGGCAGTGATCTGTAAAGATTATACTATTGCTATATATATATATATATATATATATATATATATATATATATATTATTATTAGAGAAAAAATAAAGGGTCTATCATGGTTTCAATCAAATTGAAATGATTTCATCAGGACCCTACCTTCGATATAATTCCTTAGTTAAATTAAAGATATTTTTCAGATAATAATGGTTGAATGCTATGTTATTTTTCTCTCAATTTTCATGTGTGGCTCCAGTTCTGGAGGTTTGGGGAATGTGGAGTGTCCCTTCATCACCATTGCTCCCAGGTCCACTCTAACCCGGAGTGGTAGTACCTGTTAGGGTCCAATCTATGGGCTGAATAGAAAAATGTGTTTATAAAAAAACTTGAGTATCCATTAAGAATGAACTAATTTCAAAACTTTGTTGGAATTAAATGACCCACAGAGGTTGACATACCATAAAACAAAACAAACAACCAAATAAACCTTGTTTGATCAACAGCTAAACAATTGAAAATGGAGCACCCCTTCATCACAATTGCTCCCAGGTCCACTCTGACCCGGAGTGGTAGTACCTGTTAAGGTCCCATCTATAGGCTGAATAGAAAAATGTGTTTATAAAAAAACTTGAGTATCCATTAAGAATGAACTAATTTCAAAACTTTGTTGGAATTAAATGACCCACTGAGGTTGATATGCCATAAACAAACAAACAAAATAAACCTTGTTTGATCAACAGCTAAACAATTGAAAATGGAGCACCCCTTCATCACCATTGCTCCCAGGTCAACTCTGACCCGGAGTGGTAGTACCTGTTAAGGTCCCATCTATAGGCTGAACAGAAAAATGTGTTTATAAAAAAATTTGAGTATCCATTAAGAATGAACTAATTTCAAAACTTTGTTGGAATTAAATGACCCACTGAGGTTGATATGCCATAAACCAAACCAAACCAAATTATGTACATGGTATGACTGGCTTACATATCTAAACTTCTCTCTATTGAATGACCATTCATCAAACAGGCATAACTGAACGTATCTCGGACAAAAGACCATATTCTGACTATATCAATAAATTACTCTCCGGTACCGAATGTAATTGTATTATTATATTAATTGTATTATTCTCTCCTTGATTACATGATTAGTACTTTAGTCAGCAACTGTTATGTTTCTAAATAGACTGTGATTTACACAAAGGATGTATAGAATAATGTTGATTTGGTCAGCTGGGTAGTTATGTTCTTTGTTAATGATTCACTGATATGGAATTTGGACTTATTAAAAAATCTTCTTTATTGTTTGGTTTATATTTAGCATATTTATCAGTCTTGTGACTCATGGGTCAGTGGTTGTTCTTTTATTATACTTGGATGAGTCAAAAGTTTTGCAATATTTTGGTGAGACATATGGGGCTAAGTTATGTCTGTTTGTACTGGTATCTAGTCCCCAATAAAAAACTGGTTCTTTGTTCTTGTGGGCTGGTAAGCTGAAATTGAACTTAAGGAACGAAAGAGACAAAGGCAAGAGGTAGTTTTATGACTTAGGCTTTATTGAACGGGATATAGTCGGCTGTAGCAAGGGGACATGCCTCTTGGCTAGGAAAACGACTTTGTTCTTGTGTGCTGGTAAGCTGAAATGGAATTTAAAGAATGAAAAGGAACGAAAGAGGAAAGAGACAAAGGCAAGGGTAATTTTATGACTTAGGCTTTATTGAACGGGGTACAGTCGGCTGTAGCAAGGGGACATGCCCCTTGGCTAGAAAAACGACTTTGTTCTTGTGGGCTGGTAAGCTGAAATGGAATTTAAGGAACGGAAAATGAAAGAGACAAAGGCAAGAGGTAGTTTTATGACTTAGGCTTTATTGAACGGGGTATAGTCGGCTGTAGCAAGGGGACATGCCCCTTGGCTAGGAAAACAACTTTGTTCTTGTGGGCTAGTAAGCTGAAATGGAATTTATGGAACGAAAAGGAAAGAGACAAAGGCAAGAGGTAGTTTTATGACTTAGGCTTTATTGAACGGGGTACAGTCGGCTGTAGCAAGGGGACATGCCCCTTGGCTAGGAAAACGACTTTGTTCTTGTGGGCTGGTAAGCTGAAATGGAATTTAAGGAACGAAAAGGAAAGAGACAAAGGCAAGAGGTAGTTTTATGACTTAGGCTTTATTGAACGGGGTATAGTCGGCTGTAGCAAGGGGACATGCCCCTTGGCTAGGAAAACGACTTTGTTCTTGTGGGCTAGTAAGCTGAAATGGAATTTAAGGAACGGAAAGGAAAGAGACAAAGGCAAGAGGTAGTTTTATGACTTAGGCTTTATTGAACGGGGTATAGTCGGCTGTAGCAAGGGGACATGCCCCTTGGCTAGGAAAACGACTTTGTTCTTGTGGGCTAGTAAGCTGAAATGGAATTTAAGGAACGGAAAGGAAAGAGACAAAGGCAAGAGGTAGTTTTATGACTTAGGCTTTATTGAACGGGGCATGTCGTCTGTAGCGAGGGAACATACCCCTAGCTAGGAAATGACCACACTCCGTTACAGCCTCAGTTCGAATGGCCATGGTATTATTTTGGGGGTAGGGAGTCAGTCCTTTTTGTCGGACATACGCAAAGGGGTTCTTCTGGTCAAGGCCCCATGGGAGTTTGTTGTTTTTTTATTTTATGTTTAATTTATTCTTTTTTTTTGTTTTATTTTAATCCCCACAGACACACTTCAGCAACTCTGCATGCTTTTGCTAAGGTTGTGCATTTTTGGCATATATATCAATCTTGGGACTCATGGGTCAGAGATTGTTCTTTTAATAAGGTTGTGTATTTTTGGCATGTATATCAATCTTGGAGGTGTGTGGCGTAATGGTTAGAGTCATAGGAAATGGACTTGTCATCCAGAGTTCAAATCCTAGGCGAGGATGTTTACATTTCACATATCGCTAATACCCTTGCAGTGATGCTGATAGCTTTTTATTTTAGTGCGTCCTGGGATGTATATATTTGCTTTGAATGAGTCCCCGGGAAAATTTATAGGTCCCAACTAAAACTAAAAGATACTTGGATGAGTCAAAAGTTTTGCAATATTTTGGTGAGGCACAATTCGTTAACTCTGGAGGGCGGCACTGTATTGCAGGTTCCGTCTACCTCTCCAGCTGTTCGTTCCTTCTTCTTCCGTCCTACCGGCTGACGTCTCGTTCCCTTGGCATCGCTGCTGTTCCTCTTCTCTCTCTACTGCTAGTATCGTAACCCCCCTGGAGGCCCACCGCCGACCTGCCCATCTCTCGTCACTCCTCTGGATGCTTTTGCCTAGGTTATATATTTTTGGCATCATGGATCAATCTTGGGACTCATGGATCATGGAAGCCTGTGGTTTACTGGTTAGAGTCGTAGGAAATGGACTCGTCAACCTGAGTTCAACTCCTGGACAAAGCCACAGTTCACATAGCTTGGGAAAGGTATAAATCTAACTATTCTCCCTCCAGCTATGGGTAAATAGTAGGGCAGACTGGGCTCTTTAACCTGGGTTTGGCAACCAGTCTACGAGAAGGAAAACTCTGAATACAAACCTCTTAAATCTCAACGGGCTGGTCACTACTAGAATAGGCTCAGACCTACTTAGTGATCTATTTCAATTTAAAAGAAAAAAAAGAAAGAAAAGAGATTGTTCTTTTATTATACTTGGATGAGTCAAAAGTTTTGCAATATTTTGGTGAGGCACAATTTGGCAACTCTCGATGCTTTTACTAAGGTTGTGTATTTTTGGCATGTATATCAATCTTGGAGGTGCGTGGCGTAATGGTTAGAGTCATAGGAAATGGACTTGTCATCCAGAGTTCAAATCCTAGCCGAAGCTGTTTACATTTCACATATCGCTAATACCCTTGCAGTGATGCTGATAGCTTTTTATTTTAGTGCATCCTGGGATGCATATATTTGCTTTGAATGAGTCCCTGGGAAAATTTATAGGTCCCAACTAAAGTTTCTTAATAAATTAGGGGTTTTATTTATGATCTGGGGAAACAACTAAAGCTGTCTAACCTCAACCTTGTAACCTATCCTATGTAATTCCTTTCTAAGAAAATATTGAAATGTATTTATAGTTAGCTTGAAATGGTGAGGGAAGAAAAAAGAAAAACACTGGGATGCATGGTTATAATTTTACTTCATCCTTTT
Source organism: Doryteuthis pealeii (assembly GCA_023376005.1). Classification (NCBI taxonomy): domain Eukaryota; kingdom Metazoa; phylum Mollusca; class Cephalopoda; order Myopsida; family Loliginidae; genus Doryteuthis; species Doryteuthis pealeii. The sequence continues at coordinate 13,166,527 of CM042171.1, read as the reverse complement.
AGAATTTTGTTCGTCAGGGATGCAGGACACATACCTATCAGCATCTCTGCTCTTGGGAAAGATATGTATCTAACTGCTACCCCCAGCTATGGGTGAATTGTAGGGCAGACTGGGCTATTTAACCTTGGCTAGGTAACCAGTCTAGGAGAAGGAAAATTTAAACCTGTTAAACTCTGCTTGAGAAATTAACCTTTCCTACCCCAAATAATAGCCTTTGTTTAGATGTAATATTAAACATATTTAGAAGTCTTTGATTTAAGGGAAATAACAGGTAACTTTAAATGAAAAGGCAATTTTTTGCCATTTTTTGATAAATCCTTATAGGAATGGGGCTCTGGATTTTGTTTAAATGTAATATTAAACATATTTAAAAGTCTTTGATTTAAGGGAAATAACAGGTAACTTTAAATGAAAAGGCCATTTTTTGATAAATCCTTATAGGAATGGGGCTCTGGATTTTGTTTAAATGTAATATTAAACATATTTAGAAGTCTTTGATTTAAGGGAAATAACAGGTAACTTTAAATGAAAAGGCCATTTTTTGCCATTTTTTGATAAATCCTTATAGGAATGGGGCTTTGGACTTAGAAAATTCTCAACAGGATGTTAAGAGTTAAATATGCTTTGTAGTAGTAGTTCATTGGTTCAAATGAGAAATTTAAGCCTTTTATTTATTTTTATTTTTTTCAAAATTTCAAAAGCAGTCAATGCATTTGGCATTGAATGTGTGGCAGACATGTTGGTTAGCAGGTAGTGAACATATTTTCTGGATGCTGACAGCCGTGTGCACACATAACTTTACAATTTCTCGCTAGATGAAATATTGATTGGGATTTTATCCACTTGTTTGATTTTTCAATGTTGCACATTAGAGATGCATAATTGAACGAGTTTCTTTTTTCTTTCTTTCTTCTTCTTCTTCTTCTTCTTCTTCTTCTTCTTCTTTGATTCAAAAAAGACTTTATAATTAAATATGCTCAAAGCTAACCTTCATTGGCCGTAACGTTTAAGGATGAATCATGTCCTATTTATAGTATTCATTAGATGACCCAGCCATCCATGATGATATTGATGCTTCTATTCAGGAAGGAGTTAAGGATCCTAATTAACATTTCATAGTTAACAACCATCCATGATGATATTGATGCTTCTGTTTAGGAAGGAGTGGAGGATTCTAATTAGCATTTCATAGTTTACAGCTGTCCATGATGATATTGATGCTTCTATTAAGGAAGGAGTGAAGGCTCCTTATTAGCATTTCATAGTTAACAGCTGTCCATGATGATATTGATGCTTCTATTTAGGAAGGAGTGGAGGATTCTAATTAGCATTTCATAGTTAACAGCTGTCCATGATGATATTGATGCTTCTATTTAGGAAGGAGTGAAGGATTCTAATTGGCATTTCATATTAACAGTTGTCCATGATGATATTGATGCTTCTATTCAAGAAGGAGAGAAAGATTTTTAAGTAGCGTTTCATAGTTTGTCCATGATGATATTGATGCTTCTATTTAGGAAGGAGTGAAGGATTCTAATTAGCATTTCATAGTTAACAGCTGTCCATGATGATATTGATGCTTCTATTCAAGAGGAGAGAAAGATTTTAAGTAGCGTTTCATAGTTAGGAGGGTCCATGATGATATTGATGCTTCTATTTAGGAAGGAGTGAAGGATTCTAATTAGCATTTCATAGTTTACAGCTGTCCATGATGATATTGATGCTTCTATTTAGGAAGGAGTGAAGGATCCTTATTAGCATTTCATAGTTAACAGCTGTCCATGATGATATTGATGCTTCTATTTAGGAAGGAGTGGAGGATTCTAATTAGCATTTCATAGTTAACAGCTGTCCATGATGATATTGATGCTTCTATTTAGGAAGGAGTGAAGGATCCTTATTAGCATTTCATAGTTAACAGCTGTCCATGATGATATTGATGCTTCTATTTAGGAAGGTGTGAGATTTATTTTTTATTTTTTTCTTCTGCTGTGATTCAAAAAGACTTTTATAATTATGCTCAAAGGTAATCTTCATTGGCCGTAACGCTTAAGGATGAATCATATCCTATTTACAGTATTCATTAGCTGACCCAGCCATCCATGATGATATTGATACTTCTATTCAAGAAAGATTTTAAGTAGTGTTTCATAGTTAGGAGTGGTCCATGATGATATTGATGCTTCTATTTAGGAAGGAGTGAAGGATTCTTATTAGCATTTCATAGTTATTTCTTTTTTGTAGTATATCCAGAATCTTTTTTGAGATGCTGGTGTTTACTCACCCTCTTCACCAGACAAATGATACATACCTGTTTGAGAGTGCTAGTTTAGTTGCTTGTTAGATATCTAAGTTTTAACTTAGTATAAGTCCACATGTTAGCTATTGTCTTTTTCAAAGTTTAAAATTGACTGGCATATTTTTTCCTTTTTTTTTTTTTTTTTTTGCTTTTGCTGATATGTGACCCAGGAATGGAAGGAGGGGGTTTGGCTAGAATTTGGGATAATGTGAAGTTATTCATATGTCCCTGAAAGGAAATATATTAAGAATAAAAATGACTAAAGAATAAAAAAAATAATAAAATAAATACAATGCATTTCAAATTTCTTAGCAAGTAAAAGTAAATTTATCTTCAGGTAGAAACCACATGACACTGCTGTTGCCAAACTGCATAGGTTTCTTACCTTTCCTTTGGACGATAGCGGCAGTGTGGAGAGGGGGGATCTGCTGGGCAACAGCACATCCTCCATATCAACCCGCCCAGGCTTCGTAGTTAAAAAAAACAAAAACGGACACTACTCCATTGTCTTTCGCAGACAGAAGGATGCCAACAACCAATCCAGAATCTAGATGATTAAAAAAATGCTATCCAGTGCTAATGCAGACCCCACAATATCATCATTCCATTTCTAATTTAGACTGGAAATTACTCTGTGCCCTGATTAAGTCGTCGAGGTGGCTTAAAGTTGGTATTAGCCAGACAGCGAGGGAGTCTATCCCCTTTTCACTAGCACCAGACCCAAGAAATTGTTTTGGCATCTGAGGTGGAGCACCACACCTACCATTAGCTTCCCACTTTACCACACAGATACAAACTATGGTACTCATACGCTGAGTTGGCAAGGGACCTTGTGGTTTCTAGTCAGATACTCTACCAACTGAGCTCCCTTGAATATTACACCACGTGCCTCTACCAATACAAAAATATATCTTCACAATCATTCTAAACAGGTAGGTACTTCATATTTAATTATTAATAATAAATGAGAGCCAATGTATTAATAAAGTAGTCACAATCATTTAAAACAGGTAAACACTTCATATTTAGTCATAATATCAATGTTTTAAGAGCCAATGTATTAATAAAGTTCACAATCATTTAAAACAGGTAAACATGTTTTATGGGCCGGGTTAGCTCAGTCGGTAGAGCATTGGCTAGAAACCACAAGGTTCCTAGTTCGATACCGGTCCACGCCAACTCAGCGTATGAGTAGCACAGGGATCTGTGCAGTAAAGTAAGGAGCTGATGGTAGGTGTGGCGCTCCACCTCAGATGCTAAAACAATCTCCTTGGTCTAGCACTATTGAAAAGGGGATAGACTCCCTCGCTGACTGGCTGATACCGACTTTAGGCTGCCCCGTCGACTTTACTTTTTACTTATCAATGTTTTAAGAGCCAATGTATTAATAAAGTTCACAATCCATATTACCAAATAAAAAATAAAAAATTAAAGAATTAAATTTAAATACTGTATTTATTTAAGTAAATTTTTTTATTTAATTTGAAATATCAATTTCACAAATCGCTTCATTTATATCTAATAAATATATTGTTAATTATTGAGCTAAAATTTCTTACTATATCATATATATCTGATGTCATTTTCTGTACTCTGATGAAAACAAAAAATTCCTTGCCCCCCCCCCCAACATGCTGGATTAACAGAAGGTTTTTTGATGTGATTTTTATGGGGCATCCTGTGAGGATCGATATTCAGTAGAAATGGATCTGCAAGAATAGCTTACTAACTATTACAGCACGTTTATTTTATCATTTTTTGTGTGTTTTTTTTTCCTAGTATTTTTCCCTAGGCATCACCAGGTTGCTGCTTCTAGTGTGATATAAAAGTACATAATAAAAAGGTAAAAGCATTTAAAAACATGAAAGTAATAAAGTTGGTTTCTACTTTAGTCATTTGGCTACATTATTTTTTGTGTATTTATTTTTCTTTTGAAATTAAGTGGTCCAATCAGGAAGCAGTTCATTCATGATTGATTTGTATGTTGTAATTCTATTTTCCATCAGTATATATATATATATATATATATATATTGGTTAGGAGGTTGATTTAGAAGGCCATCACAATGCAGTTTGGAATAAATAAAAAATAATAATACGGTAACAATGGTGGTGTGTGTTGACCTGTATTTTTTTTATTATTTCTTGAATTTTCGAGGTAATACCTCTTTATCAAAAGAATTGAACTGAAGCAGTACAGCTATGGCATTTCTTCCTAAATGAATTTTTTTTTTTTTTTGAAAATGACGTTATTTTTGAAATAACTGTATTCCCGTGTGAGCGTGAATGCGTTTATTTTTATTTTTATTTTTTTTTGTACGTGTGCGTATGTTGTAATGCGCGTGACATTGAAAATGCGTGTTGGCTGTGACGTTAAGACTGTATCCTAGCGCGGGATTTTGTATGTGGGTATGTGCGAATGAAAAAGTGTATTTGTGTTTTGTGACGTTTCCTGTTGGATTTTACATCAATTTAATCATTTAATATTATTAATATTATTATTATTATTAATATTATCATATTTATTTGCTTATTTACTTATTTATATCTAATTCAATTTATCTTTTTATATTTATAATATTTTAAAATATATATATATATATATATATATATATATATATATATATATATATATATATATGTTTAATTTATTTATTTAATTTTTTTTTTTCCTTAACAACTAGTGTGCAATGGCTTGTGTGTTTGTATGTGTGGGCGAGATGTTGGGCTATAGATTTGAGTGCGTGTTTATATATATATATATGTGAAGAAAGGAAGTGAATCCAACGGTATGTAGTATATTAGGAAAAATGAAAAAACAGGTTTAAATGGGTTAAGTGGCGAGTTTATTGGCCGTAAAATAGAATATTTGACGTCATATTTCAAAACCGTTCTTCGTTCAAACTTCAAAAATTTTAAAACTGAATAACACATAACTACCACTCACTTTTCTCGTTATTCTGTGATAAATAATTTATTATCACCTTCCATATACCAACAAATGCCCTGAAAAGGATCTAATTAATAGATCAAAACACTGCAGCGTCGGCCAATAAACTCACCACTTAACCCATTTAAACCTGTGTTTTTTCATTTTTCCTAATATACTACATATATATATATATATATATATATATTGATGATTTCTGAACTTTGCAACACCCAACAGTTGGAGGAAAGGACCAGTTTAGAATCATCCTAATACCAAAGAACTTGGTACCCCACCAATATATATATATATATATATATTCTTTTTTCGAACACTTCAAAATTCTCTGTATTTTGACCGTTTTAACTTCAAATATCAAACATTTTGCTCTGATGAAGACCATTATTCTTTGTATGCTTAAATATTTTATAATTTTCTATTATTATTATTTTATTTTATATTTAAAATAATAATAAATAGAATATATGTGTACAGAAACAAACTCCTGGCTGAAACATGTGTTAGTAAATCTATTTTATCCATTCAACATTTTCTTTCCTTTATTCATTTTTCCTTTCAACATATTGTCAGATTCATTTCCATTTTCAACTCACACACACACACACACACACACACACACACATATATATATATATATATATATAAGTAAAGTAAAGTCGAAGGGGCGGCCTAAAGTCGGTATCAGCCAGTCAGCGAGGGAGTCTATCCCCTTTTCAATGGTGCTAGACCAAGGAGATTGTTTTAGCATCTGAGGTGGAGCGCCATACCTACCATCAGCTCCTTACTTTACTGCACAGATCCCTGTGCTACTCATACGCTGAGTTGGCAAGGACTGGTATCGAACTAGGAACCTTGTGGTTTCTAGCCGAACGCTCTACCGACTGAGCTAACCCGGCCCCATATATATATATATATATATATATATATATATAAAGAATATAAGTTTCTATATAGATGATAGCCCTGATCATGGTTTGCTGAACAAACTGAAATGCTTTAGTGTCAGGTAAAACACCTTGTTTTTCATTTTTATAAAGCCTGGTTTGTTATTGTTCACCCAATGTCCCCGTACCTCATATGGTAAAGGCGTATCAGTATCATTGACAGGTTAATTTCGCAAGGATTGTCCAGTGCGTATTGTGGCCGAAGCAGTATAGTCTCTGACTATGCCTGCTGAAGTCCCGGTTTCGATTTCTGTCGGAGGGAAATCGTTAGTATACATCGCTGATGAGACTTAATAAAGTTGAAACAGTTTGTACGATGTTCTACACACCGAACAATTCTTTACCAAGATTCACTTGTCATGATTATTTTCTATAATTATTGAATTTTATGCGATATATGCATTGTAATTGCCTTCAAGCAAAATATAAATAATAATATATACTTTATTCAACAATGCTTCTAAAAAACAAACATCCAAAAATGCTATATATATATATATATATATATATATATAGCATATATGAATAAAGTATATATATATATATATGGGATTAAAATGAGGAAATCAATCTGACATTGACACTATGACTAATAATAAACTTCCATCAAGTGTAACATCCATGTTTGTGTACATTTATGTAGACAAACACGGATGTTACACTGGAAGTTTATTATTATTAGTCATAGTGTCGATGTTCGAACATTTCGGTTTACAAAGAAAGAAACCTTCTTCAGGGCAATCTGAAACAAGTAAAGGAAAAAAGATTTATGTTGTTAAAAAGTTGATGGATGTTCTGAATGAGTTGAGTTTGGAAAATGTGTAGAAAAGGTTCATAACTGTTTGCTGATTAGCGTTCACAATTGAAGTGGGTGTGTGACATGGCCCAGATGATTTGACATGGAATTACCCATATATATATATATATAAAGAATGATTATATATATATATATATATATATATATATTGTTATAGGTGATATACCCTATAGACTAATGGAATGCGCTGACGGTTACTATAAGTAACAGGGACAATTATGGTTTGATAGAAGCCAATGCGAGTCAGCTCATAACTCTATTTGGTCGGACGTAATTCCCACTTCTCTGTACTGTAATTGTCTACTCTTTTGTTAATACATTTTCCTACATTTGTTACCCATAGTTTTTGTTCTTATTTGACCCCTTAAAACCCCAACAATATATATATATATATATATATATATATATATATATATTGGTGTGAGGTATCTAAAACTTATGGGATGATTCTATATGTGATTTCTAAGACACACTGTATTATTATTATTGTATGATCCGGTATGTACAAATACAGTGAATCTTTAAATCACTACAGAGAGCTCAATGTATAATAATCTTTTTAGATTATATACAGAGCAATTGGATTGGAAAAAATCAACACCGTTATTCCATAATAAATTTGTTTTGACCAAAATTGGGGCCTTTATAAATCTAAGTTGATTTAAGAAAGCTCCCCAAAATTTATTGTGTGTGTATTTTTCTTTTTCTTGCAGGTAATCAGCCAAGAAGTGGGTGAAGGTTTTAATCTGCACAGTTTAGTATCAGGTAAAAATACCTGGAAAGGACGAATGCAACAAATCATAACACTTCAACAAAAGGTGAGTGTATTTAAAAACAAAAAACAAAAGGTGAGAGTATTTAAAAATAAAAACAAAAAACAAAAGGTGAGAGTATTTAAAAATAAAAACAAAAACAAAAGGTGAGAGTATTTAAAAATAAAAACAAAAACAAAAGGTGAGAGTATTTAAAAACAAAAAACAATAAAAACAAAAACAAAAGGTGAGAGTATTTAAAAACAAAACAAAAACAAAAGGTGAGAGTATTTAAAAAAAAAACAAAAACAAAGGTGAGAGTATTTAAAAACAAAAAACAATAAAAACAAAAAACAAAAGGTGAGAGTATTTAAAAACAAAACAAAAAGAGTATTTAAAAAAAAAAAAACAAAAGGTGAGAGTATTTAAAAAAAAACAATAAAAACAAAAAACAAAAGGTGAGACAAAAAACAATAAAAACAAAAAACAAAAGGTGAGTGTATTTAAAAACAAAAAACAAAAAAAAAACAAAAGGTGAGTGTATTTAAAACAAAAAAACAATTAAAACAAAAAACAAAAGGTGAGTGTATTTAAAACAAAGAAAACAATTAAAACAAAAACAAAAGGTGTGTATTTAAAAACAAAAAAAACAAACAATAAAAACAAAAAAACAAAAAGTGAGTGTATTTAAAAACAAAAAAAATAAAAAACAAAAACAAAAGGTGAGTGTATTTAAAACAAAAAACAATTAAAACAAAAAACAAAAGGTGAGTGTATTTTAAAAAAAACAACAAAACCAAAAAACAAATATTTTTTTTATTTTCTAAAATTTTATTTTATTTTATTTTTTCATCATCCAACACGTGATAGCACGTGCGATACCCTGCCCTCACCAGCTGCCAACTAGGAGTGATAGTACAGTTTCAGTAGCTCAAGGCAGGACTGGCACTCCCAGCACTACCAAGCAGCTTTTGCCACCGGACAGGGTATTAAAAAAAAAAGCAGAGAAGAAATTATAAGATCCGTTCATCTTAGGAGTTTTGTTATCAGTGCAGTTTGTGATTTAAAAACACGTTTACTTTTGGCTATTGATGTCATTACGCGATTGCAGAAACCGTTTGTTGTTACATGATAACATGGGAATGATGATTCCGCGTGTGTATCATTCGTGCTGAATACTTTTTAACCTCGACCAGATCCAGCTAGATGCATTTTGCACTGTGGTCTGAAGACAATGTGAGGCAATTTTCAAACAGCGCCCACTGATTCCTATTTTTGAAAGGAACTAAATGACTGAGTGTCCTAGAAATCCATGACAACCAACCTCAATAGGAATCACATGGCATGTCCAACCCTTTTCTACGCAGTTGGCATGCAGTGACTCGTATTGGTTCTTCTTTATACGACTCACTGCATACTGACTGTGTGGAAAAGAGTTTGACATATCTTATTATAATGAAGATTGTGTGTTTCTCTGTAACCAAAACTATATCACTACTCAAGTCAAAATTCCCTTAGTTATGAAGACGATGTGAGGCAATTTTCAAACAGCGGTCAGTGATTCCTATTTTTGAAAGGAACAAAATGACTGAGTGTCCTAGAAATCTATGACAACCAGCCTCAATAGAAATCACATGGCATGTCCAACGCTTTTCCATGCAGTCGACACGCAGTGACTCGTACCGGTTCTTTCTATATTTATATTTCTTTCTTTATGTATTACCTATTTTGTAGATAAGAAAAAATAAAAACGTGCCATGACAAGAAAGTAAAATTATTAATATAAATACAAATTTTTATTGTCAATTGAAAGTCTTTTGTGTGCTGAATTGATTTTTATTTTTCACTCTTCCCATGATCCTTTGTTTTTTTTTTTAAAGAACTTTTCTTTGTTCTGTTTTATCAGTTTTCTGTAATCATGCTTATATCTTCTTGATTTTTATTTCTTCTTTCTTTCTTTTTCCATCCACTCAGCATTTTCTTTCTTTTCTTTCTTCTTTCTTTTTTTTGTTTTCTTTTTCCTTTCTTTTTTTTTTCATCCTGCGTACATTTTCATTATTTTCTTCTTTCTTTTTTTCCCTTCTCTCCTCTCTAATCGTCCTTCCATCTTGCCAATTTTTCTTTCTTTTCTTCTTTCTGTTTTCTTTCTTCATTTTCTTCCTATTTTCTTTCTTTTTCTAATTCTCTTTCCATCCTGCTAACTTCTTTCTTTTCTTTCAGTTTTCCTTCTTTTTTTTGTTCTAACTCTGCTTCCATGTTCTTTTTCCTTCTTTTTTTTTCTTTAACTCTCCTTCTATCTTACTGATTTCTTTTTTTCTTCTATCTTCCCTTTCTTCTTTCTTTTTATTCTTTTTGTTCTTTTTTCTTTCTCTAGTTCTCCATTTATTTTTGCTGATTTTTTCTTTCTTTTCTTTTTCTTTCTCACTGACTCTACATTTTGCTGATTTTTTTTTCTTTCTTTTCTTTTTTCTTTCTCACTGACTCTTTATATTTTGCTGATTTTTTTCTTTCTCTTCTTTTTTCTTTCTCTCTGACTCTTTACATTTTGCTGATTTTTTTCTTTCTTTTCTTTTTCTTTCCCACTGACTCTTTACATTTTGCTGATTTTTTCCTTTTTCTTTTTTCTTTCTCACTGACTCTTTACATTTTGCTGATTTTTTCTTTTCTTTTTTTTTCTCACTGACTCTTTACATTTTGCTGATTTTTTTTTCTTTTCTTTTTTCGTTCTGACTGACTCTTTACATTTTGCTGATTTTTTCTTTCTTTTCTTTTTTCTTTCTCACTGACTCTTTACATTTTGCTGATTTTTTTCTTTCTCTTCTTTTTTCTATCTCTCTGACTCATGTTGCTGATTTTTTTCTTTCTTTTCTTTTTTCTTTCTCTCTGACTCTTTACATTTTGCTGATTTTTTTCTTTCTTTTCTTTTTTCTTCTCTCTGACTCTTTACATTTTGCTGATTTTTTTTCTTTCTTTCTTTTTTCTTTCTCTCTGACTCTTTACATTTTGCTGATTTTTTTTCTTTCTTTTCTTTTTTCTTTCTCACTGACTCTTTACATTTTTGCTGATTTTTTTCTTTTCTTTTTTCTTTCTCTCTGACTCTTTACATTTTGCTGATTTTTTTTTCTTTTCTTTTTCTTTCTCTCTGACTCTTTACATTTTGCTGATTTTTTTCTTTCTTCTTTCTCTCTGACTCTTTACATTTTGCTGATTTTTTTCTTTCTTTTCTTTTTTCTTTCTCACTGACTCTTTACATTTTGATGATTTTTTTCTTTCTTTTTTCTTTCTACTTTCTTTTTTCTTTCTCTAAGTCTCTTTTTTTTTGTTTTTAATTTTTCTTACTTTTTTCTTTCTTCGTCCCAACTTTTTTTCCATCTTTTTTTCTTATTTTTTCTTTCTCTGACTCTTTCTTTGACTCTTCCTAAAGTTTGCCCTTATTTTTCTGTCTTTTTTCTTTTCCTTTTTTCCTTCTTTCTCTGATGTTCCTTCAATTTTCTTGCTTCTTCTTTGACTTTCCTTTTCTCTCTTCTTTCTGATTTTTCTTTCTCTCTTTTTCTTTCTTCTTTTGTTATAGAATAGCTTCCCTCATCAACACCCACCTACATACTGGATGTGGTGAATATTTGTGCAAGAGTGATTGACAGGTGGTAGATCATTGTTCAATTCTCTGGCCATGAGAATCTATTCAAAACAGTAAAAGTGAGTCCTTATGGTTGGCTGTAGACAGTAGGGTAAGTCGATTTTTCACTTTAAAAAAATATCAAATTGTTCATCTATGCGGAAGTTTCGTGTTAGTATATTGAATACTGATACCAAAAATTAGATCTTTTACTTGCACCATTGTTTGAGGAAATAGCATCAAAGATCGTCTATTAAAATGCACTAAAACTCCTCGTTTTCGCAAAATTTAGCCTTTAGAAAATGAGAATTTTTAGTGCATTTTAGTAGACGATCTTTGATGCTATTTCCCCAAACAATGGTGCAAGTAAAAGATCTAATTTTTGGTATCAGTATTCAGTATACTAATACACAACTTTCCCATAGATGGACAATTTGATATTTTAAAAAAGTGAAAAATTGACCTACCCTAGTGGACAGTCACATGTGAATTAAAAGAGATAAAAAAATAGAGTTAACTTTTAGATGCCAAGAGAAACATATATTTTGGGGATTAAGCAAGACCTCTCCCATTGGATGTGGGTGATGATTTGTAAAAGAATGATGGTTGGTTGGTTGGATTTTATGGCATGTCAACCCTTGCCGGGTCATTTTATGCTGAAGACATTTTGTTTTATTCATTCTTGTTGGGTACTCAAATTTAAAAAAAAAATCTCAATTCTTTTTTAACACATTTTTAAAAAACTAATTTGTTCATCTATTTAACCCATAGACAGGACTCCTGCAGGTACTACAACGCCAGGTCAGAGTGGACCTGGGAGTAATGGCAATGAAGGTGTGCTCCACTAGATGCAGTTTAATGTCATACCCAAGACACTAATGTTGCATACCCGTCTTTACTTACTTCTATTCTTCTTCTAGCGTCTTTGACATCTTAAGTTCTTTTAGCGTCTGGACTTCGTCTTGGTGGTCGGTCGCACTTAACTCATTTCTTCTTCTAGATCAGTCTTGTTACCAAGACATTCACCAACCACAAAACCGTGTTATTTTCTTAAGCTTTTTTATTTACTTAACTAAACACTTGACTAACATAGCGCGCGTATGCAGTGAGTTCCAGTTAAGGCAGTACATCTTCTCTGCCCGACATCCAAACTGAAACTGAGGACCCAACCAGGTCCCACGTGACTTCACATATTTCGCGGGCTTTCTGTACTATTCCATGGAAAGTCCCACCCGTGATATGAAAAGGGCCATCCCTTTAGAAATACAGGGGATTGACAATAATCTTATGCAACCGCATACATTATGTAACACTAAGACCCTCAGCCACTGCCTTCTAGCACATATGATAAAAAGGGTTGGAGGTTTGCAATATGAAATTTTGCAGTTGAAAAGACCGACTTGTTGTCACTTGATAAAAAAAAACCAGACAAAACTCACATTTATTTAGGATTTTACAAGTTTTCTTTTTGACTGGTTTCATCAACTGGAAGCACGGCCCACTTGTAACTGCAGGTGTGAGGGTGGGAGTGTTGCGGTGCGGTTGGGGTATTTTCGGCGAGGATCAAACTATATTAGTACATATAGTACATGAAAGAAGACCTTGATATCACTACACTACCAGCCCAGGAGGAAGTAAAAGTTGTTTATGGTAAATTGACGTCAACTGTATCAAAGACTCAAGGGTACAGAAGACAAATAAAGACCTGTAAAAATCAAAACCACTTTGTTCTTCCTAATGCTGGTACACCACTAATATATACAGTTCCATATGTGACATAAACAGTTCAAATCCTTGATGTGGTAATTGCATTTCACTTAGCGCTAATACCCTTGGAAAAGGTATGAATCCTACTCTCCCTCCTGGGTAACTAGTAGGGCAGACTGGGCTCTTTAACCTTGGTTAGGCAACCGGTCTAGGAGAAGGTAAACTCTGAATTCAAACCTGTCAAACTTCACTTAAGAAATTGACCTTGTGTCGCATCCTGCTCGTGCGGAGGGGTTGGTAAATATATATGTGACATAAACAGGCTGATTTGTTTTATAGTCAATTCATGTCTTTATTTTTTTTTTTTTTGCTTCATTCTTTCCCTGATTCTCCTTACATTTTGCTGATTTTTTTCGTCTTTTTTCTTTCTTTATCCGACTCTTATATTTTGCTGATTTTTTCTCCTCTTTTTTTCTTTCTTTATCTGACTCTTATATTTTGCTGATTTTTTCCTCTTTTTTCTTTCTTTATCTGACTCTTATATTTTGCTGATTTTTTCCCTATTTTTTCTGTCTTTATCTGACTTATATTTTGCTGATTTTTTTCCGCTTTTTTCTTTCTTTATCCGACTCTTGAAAAGAAAAAAATCAGCAAAATATAAGTCAGATAAAGAAAGAAAAAAGAGGAAAATAATCAGCAAAATATAAGAGTCAGATAAAGAAAGAAAAAAGAAGAGAAAAATCAGCAAAATATAAGAGTCAGATAAAGAAAGAAAAAAGAGGGAAAAAATCAGCAAAATATAAGAGTCAGATAAAGAAAAAAAAGAGGAGAAAAAAATCAGCAAAATATAAGAGTCAGATAAAGAAAGAAAAAAGAGGGAAAAAAATCAGCAAAATATAAGTCAGATAAAGACAGAAAAAATAGGGAAAAAATCAGCAAAATATAAGAGTCAGATAAAGAAAGAAAAAAAGAGGGAAAAAATCAGCAAAATATAAGAGTCAGATAAAGAAAAAAAAAGAGGAGAAAAAATCAGCAAAATATAAGAGTCAGATAAAGAAAGAAAAAAGAGGGAAAAAAATCAGCAAAATATAAGAGTCGGATTTTCTTTCTTTCTTCTTTGACTTTCCTTACATTTTACTGATTTTCTTTTATTTCTTCTTTCTAACCAACTTTCTTTCTTTCTTTCTTTCTTTCTTTCTTTCTCTGGCTCTCCTTAAATTTTGCTGATTTTTTTTTCTTTACTTTCTTCTTTCTAACCAACTTCTTTCTTTCTTTCTTTCTTTGACTATCCTTAAATTTTGCTCATTTTCTTCAATTTCTTCTTTCTTTAACCCTCTTTGTTCTTTTCTTTCTTTCTTTTTTCTTTCTTTCATTTTTTGGCTCTCCATACATTTTGTTGATTTTCTTCTTTTCTTTTCTTTTCTTTCTTCTTTTTTAACCCTTTACATTTTTTCTTTGACCTACACTCTTTTCTTTTTTTTTTTTTTTCTCTTTTTCTCTTTTTTTCTTCTGGTCTTTCTTTGTTTCTTCTTTTGTTTCAGCTTAGTCTTTGTTTTCTTCTATATTAAAATTCTATCTGACATAATTGTCCACCAGGTGGAGCTACCTGGTTCACAACAATGGAGTCATCTTTCTGCAAATGAATTAACTTTCAAGTTAATGTAAATGAAGAAAGAGCAAAAGATGAAAGGCTCTCATTTTTACTACTCGGGTTTAATTATATAATGAAAACCAAGAATATATTAAAAACATTTTGGATCTGGTTTCAAAAATATTTATTAGAGTAGATTAAAGTGTTTTGATTTATAATTAACTGAGAGATCATTAAGAATTTCTTCAGAATCTCTGTTGCTCTGTATGTGATATCTTTACAATGAATCTTTATAGTAAAAATCATTTCCAATACATTTTTATAGTAAAAGTCATTTGCAATGCATTTTTATAGTAAAAATCATTTGCAATGCATTTTTTTGTTAAAATCATTTGCAATACATTTTTATAGTAAAAATCATTTCCAATGCATTTTTATAGTAAAAAAAATAATCTGCAATGCGCTTTTATAGTAAAAATCATTTCCAATGCATTTTTATAGTAAAAATCATTTCCAATGCATTTTTATAGTAAAAATCATTTTCAATACATTTTTATAGTAAAACTTATTTCAATGCATTTTTATAGTAAAAGTCATTTCCAATGCATTTTTATTGGAAAAATCATTTGCAAGCACAATTAAGAATAGATTTTATGATATTTTCGTGTTAAAACATGCAGTTGTATTGATTCAAACAAATTTGTATTTTCAGTGTAGATTTATGGTAAAATGAAAATGGCCAACCAAAACATATGGCTTCCTCAAAGTGAAATAAATAAGAGGAGGTTACTATCATTTATGTAGCTAATGTTTAGATTACCCTGTTAGTTTTAACCATTACACCATGTGTTTCCAAATACATATATATAATCTTTAATGATTAATTATTCTTGGCCCAATATTCAACAATTGTTATTGCTGTGTTGATTGGCTACATTCCTAATAATCATACATTATCCAAGGAATTAATTTAGAATAAAGCCAGAATTAATAATTGATATCCTAATGCACTATTATGGCTACCAATACAACCTAAATTATAGTAAAAGTCATTTCCAATGCATTTTTATAGTAAAAGTTATTACCAATGCATTTTTATAGTAAAAGTCATTTCCAATGCAATTTTATAGTAAAATTCATTTCCAATACATTTTTATAGTAAAAAATAGTAAAAAATTTTTATAGTAAAAAAAAAATTTTTATAGTAAAAATTTCCAATGCATTTTTATAGTAAAAGTCATTACCAATGCATTTTTATAGTAAAAGTAATTTCCAATGCATTTTTATAGTAAAAGTAATTTCCAATGCATTTTTATAGTAAAAGTCATTTCCAATGCAATTTTATACTAAAAATCATTTCCAATGCATTTTTATAGTAAAAGTCATTTCCAATTCATTTTCATAGTAAAAGTCATTTCCAATTCATTTTCATAGTAAAAGTCATTTCCAATTCATTTTCATAGTAAAACTAATTTCCAATGCATTTTTATAGTAAAAGTAATTTCCAATGCATTTTTATAGTAAAAATCATTCAAACCTGTTAAACTCCGCTTAAGAAATTGACCTTGGGTCACATCCTGCTCGTTTGAGGGGTTGGTATATATATATATATGTATATATATAATCTTTAATGTTTAATTATTCTTGGCCCAATATTCAACAATTGTTACTGCTGTGTTGATTGGCTACATTCCTAATAATCATACATTATTCAAGGAATTAATTTAGAATAAAGCCAGAATTAATAAGTGACATCCTAATGCACTATTATAGCTACCAATACAACTGTTTCTATATCACTACCTCCTCCTCTTTGAACGAGTTTGCATTCTGTTGTATTCTTCTTTGAAATTATCTGTGTGTGTGTATGTGTAAGTCTGTGTGTGTGTGTGTTTATGTGTGTCTGTCCAACAATGACTTAGTATCATTCCAGGTTTGGCCTAGCCTTATTATTATTATTATTATTATTATTATTATTATTATTATGTAGGCCTTAGTAATTTGTTTGTTCATTTGTGTGTGTGTTCTCCAGCCACAGCTGTTTTTTTTTTAATTTTAAAATTTTTTTATTACCTTCATCTGTGTGTGTGTTCTTCAGACACAGCTGATCTTTTTTTTTCTTTTTTTTTTGCGTGTTATGTGTATGTGTGTGCCATGCCCATATGTGTTTGTGTGTGTGTGTGTGTATGTGTGTGTTGGATTTTTAATTGAGATTTGGCATTGATTTGTTTATATTTAATTTTCAAATAAAAATTAAACAAATTTTCAGTTTTATTTTTTATATTTTTTGATTATGCCTTGTAAAAAAAGATAAAGTGTTTCATATGCAATGTTATTACACAACCATGTTTGCACGCATAGAACAAATATTTATGGTTGGAAATAAATTGGCTCAGGTGGAAGATGAAAAACAGTCAAACAAATTTTATTTTTTAAGACACTTGATCCATATTAACTGAAGCGATAATTTCTTTTCAGTCTAAAATAAAAAATATTGATATTATCATAATCGATTCATCTCTGAACTGTTTTCACCCTGTCGGCTGGGGTGTTAGAATACACCGACTGTACCTCTGTAGAGGGGTAAGATTCCCCCAATGGGGCCACCTGTTAGCCATGGGTGGTGACCCGTGATGCTTAAGGGCAGTACCCTGGTGGCTGAGCAGTTCATGACCTGCAACATTCTACTTTGGCCCTTACTTAGGCGAGATGGATGATCGGAGAGACCCTCTTCGATCAGTTGGCTGGTTATGTCAAGCACTAGCACCTATATGATTGCCCCAACCCTTTTTATCATATGGGTACTAGAAGGCAGGGGCTGAGGGTCTTCATGTCCCAGGAATAATGTTAAACTCTATCTGATGGTGAGATTCCAGTTCTGGAGGTTTGGGAAATGTGGAGCACCCCTTCATCTCCATTGCTTCCTGGTCCACTCGGTCCTGGAGTGGTAGTACCTGTTAGGGTCCCATCTATGGGTTTTACAAAAAAAATTGAGTTTCAAACTATCGCTACAAATCTTTCAAAATGTTGCTGGCATTAAATTACCCACTGTGATTGATATGCCGTAAAACAAAACAAAACAAAATTAACAGTTTATAGTTAGGGGAAAGTCAGTACATTATCATTGTATTAATTCAATTGAACATTGTTATTATTTTGAATACAATAGTTTTGAAGTAAAATGTGCTCTATAGCCTTCGTGAAGCAACCGGTCTAGGAAAAGAAGTATAAATTTAACATCCCCCGTCCAGGGAAATGTCATGGGACTGTGTGGTAAGGTAGGACCTACTATTCCCCGCGTTATAAACATCTAGGGAAAGGCTTGAGAACTGCAGTCGACTTAGAAAAAGGAAATGCACATATAAATACATATATACATATATATACCTATATACACATATATAATATATATATATTACTTTTTATATATTACTACTATATTATATTACTTTTGTCCTTCAGGGGGTGGGGGAAAGGAAAAATTATACTAGCCAAAGACCAGAAAAAAAACCCAACTTACTAAAAATATACAGCATGTTACACTGGATATGCAAAGCATTTAAAAAAAAACTGTTAATACTTTCATTAAAAACAATGTAGTATTAGATCTTAATGATAACATGGGAAATTCTCAAGCCAGTTTGAAAAATAGATTACATTATTTTTAGACTAGAATTAACTCTATGAGAGAAAATTAGTTTTTGTTATTGGGTTAACAGATCAGTTTGAGAACATTTTCAACTGGCTGCATCAGTGTAAGTTGGAAAAACATAAAGATCAGGTTCATTAGTTGTATTTTATGGCATGTAAACTCTTATTGGGTTATTTTATGCCAAAGATGTTTTGTTTGATTCATTTTTGTGACTGATATTTGTTTTATATATATTGTTTGGCCGGTTTGTTGTTTGGTTGGATTTTATGGCATGTCAACTCTTGTTGGGTTATTTTATGCCAAAGATATTTTGTTTGATTCATTTTTGTGACTGATTTTGTTTTATATATATTGTTTGGCCGGTTGGTTGTTTGGTTGGATTTTTATGGCATGTCAATCCTTGTTGGGTTATTTTATACTGAAGACGTTTTTATTTTATTCATTCTTGTTGGGTATTCAAATTTTTTTCTAAACTCATTTTCTAAGCCTATTTTTCAATCTATTTAACACATAGATGGGACTCTAACAGGTACTACCACTCCGGGGCAGAGTGGACTTGGGAGTAATAGCAATTAAGGAGTACTCTACACTCTCCAGCACTCAACAATATTAAAGGAATGGTGAATTCTAGTTAGCATTTCCTAATTATCGCCATTATACGCAGGTGTATTTGTGAGAAACGCTAGATCATCTACATAGTCTGCATATATAATAATCTCTGCGGGGTTTTGCTGGCTTCTTACCTTTTTTTAGGGTAAAGCTTTTTTCTTTTATGGGATCTAATGATGTTTGAAGTATGTAATCTAGGCATATTATAAATACTAGCAAATATATGCACCCTCCGTAGGGTGCAAGTATTTAAGTTTTGATATAATAAAATATCAAATTAAATTAGAAAGGCTAATGAAACTGACTTAGAATGCAGATAAAAAGATCTGCAACAGAGGGGGTATAATCGAAAAATAGAACAACTTTGAAACTAACTATTCCATCATTTTCCATTACTCCCCTCTTTCATTGGTAAATTTTCCTAATTTAACTATTTAGTTAAAATAGGAAGTAAAGGATAATATTACAGTTATTTTTTCTTGTAAATAAATTTCTCTTAAGATTTATCCACGAGATTTTTGTTTATATTTCTTAAGATAAAACCAAACAATTAGAAATCAATAATACCAAGCACATATTTATTAAAATAAAATTTTAAATATCAATATGCAAATTAGCCTTCTTTCACACTGTAAACTGCTATTTCGTTGAATATATAAATATAATTGCATGTTGTTAGTACGTAGATATGGTCAACAGTATTAATAATGTAAAACAATTTTTATTAATAACTTAAGGTTTGAAAGAATGAAATCATGGAGAATTTGACGTAAATAATTAAGGGAATTGTGACTTGAGTAGTAATATAGTTTCGGTTACAGACAGAAAAACACACAATCTCCATTATAATAAGATGTATGGTGCTACTGTAGGACTCTAGCGATAATGTAAAAGACATCTGTGTCACTATCAGGTGAACGGACCGTTGCTTTTGTGTCTTTGTAGTGTTAACAGTTTCTTTGGGAGAGATCATATGCTCATTGTATTTGCCCAGACTTTTCTTTATGCATGGAGTCAAATGCCTTGGTGAAATCTACAAACATAGTTTTTAAGTATAAGGGATCATTCAATAAAAAAGTATGTGGGTCATTCAATAAAAAAGTATTAAGTATAAGAGATCATTCAATAAAAAAGTATTAAGTATAAGGGATCATTCAATAAAAAGTAAAGTTAAGTATAAGGGATCATTCAAAGTATTAAGTATAAGGGATCATTCAATAAAAAGTATTAAGTATAAATCATTCAATAAAAAGATCATTCAATAAAAAAGTATTAAGTATAAGGGATCATTCAATAAAAGTATTAAGTATAAGGGATCATTCAATAAAAAAGTATTAAGTATAAGGGATCATTCAATAAAAAGTATTAAGTATAAGGGATCATTCAATAAAAAAGTTCATTCAATAAAAAGTATTAAGTATAAGGGAAATTCAATAAAAAAGTATTAAGAATCATTCAATAAAAAAAGTATGGGTAAAAAGTATTAAGTATAAGGGATCATTCAATAAAAAAGTATTAAGTATAAGGGATCATTCAATAAAAGTATTAAGTATAAGGGATCATCAATAAAAAAAGTATTATAAGTATTAAGTATAGGGATCATTCAATAAAAAGTATTAAGTATAAGGGATCAATCAATAAAAAAGTATTAAGTATGTGGGTCATTCAATAAAAAAGTATTAAGTATAAGGGATTCAATAAAAAGTATTAAGTTAAGTATAAGGGATCATCATCATTCAAAAAAAGTATTAAGTATAAGGGTCATTCAATAAAAAGTATTAAGTATAAGGGATCATTCAATAAAAAGTATTAAGTATAAGGGATCAATCAATAAAAAGTATTAAGTATGTGGGTCATTCAATAAAAAGTATTAAGTATAAGGGATCATTCAATAAAAAGTATTAAGTATAAGGGATAAGGGATCATTCAATAAAAAAGTATAAGGGTCATCATCATTCAATAAAAGTATTAAGTATAAGGGGATCATTCAATAAAAAGTATTAAGTATAAGGATCATTCAATAAAAGTATTAAGTATAAGGGATCATTCAATAAAAGTATTAAGTATAAGGGGGTCATTCAATAAAAAGTATTAGTATAAGGATCATTCAATAAAAAGTATTAAGTATAAGGGATCATTCAATAAAAAAGTATTAAGTATAAGGGATCATTCAATAAAAAGTATTAAGTATAAGGATCATTCAATAAAAAATATTAAGGGGTCATTCAATAAAAAGTAAGGGATTCAATAAAAAAGTATAAGTATAAGGGATCATTCAATAAAAAAGTATTAAGGGTCATTCAATAAAAGTATTAAGTATAAGGGATCATTCAATAAAAAGTATTAAGTATAAGGGATCATTCAATAAAAAAATAAAAAGTATTAAGTATAAGGGATCATTCAATAAAAAGTATTAAGTATAAGGTCATTCAATAAAAAAGTATTAAGTATAAGGGATCAATCATTCAAAAAAAGTATTAAGTATAAGGGATCATTCAATAAAAAAGTATTAAGTATAAGGGATCATCAATCATCAATAAAAAAGTATTAAGTATAAGGGATCAATCAATAAAAAGTATTAAGTATGTGGGTCATTCAATAAAAAGTATTAAGTATAAGGGATCATTCAATAAAAAAGTATTAAGTATTAAGTATAAGGATCATTCAATAAAAAGTATTAAGTATAAGGATCATTCAATAAAAAAAGTATTAAGGTCAATAAAAAAGTATTAAGTATAAGATCATTCAATAAGTATTAAGTATAAGGGATCAATCAATAAAAAAGAAGGGTCATTCAATAAAAAGTATTAAGTATAAGGGATCATTCAATAAAAAAGTATTAAGTATAAGGGATCATTCAAAAAGTATTAAGTATAAGGATCAATCAATCTCATTCAATAAAAAGTATTAAGTATAAGGGATCATTCAATAAAAAGTATTAAGTATAAGGATCAATCAATAAAAAAGTATTAAGTATAAGGATCATTCATCATTCAATAAAAAAGTATTAAGTATGTGGGTCGTTCAATAAAAAGTATTAAGTATAAGGGATCAATCAATAAAAAAGTATATGGGTCATTCAATAAAATAGTATTAAGTATAAGAGATCATTCAATAAAAAAGTATTAAATATTTAGGTAATTCAATAAATAAGTACTAAGTACGTGGGTCATTCAATAAATAAGTTATGGGGCTAGGTTATGTTCATTAGTGCTAGTATCTTAACCCCAATAAAAGTTGGTTCTTTGTTCTTGTGGGCTGGTACTCTGAAATGGAACCTAGGAATGAAAAGGCACAAAATAGGAAAGAGACAAAGGCAAGAGATAGTTTTACGACTTAGGCTTTATTAAACTGGGCATAGTCGGCATAGCCAAGGGGACATGTCCTTTGGCTAGGAAAAAGACTACCCTCTGTTGCGGCCTAGATTCAAATGGCCAAGGTATCCTTTTTGGGGTAGGGAGTCAGTCCTTTTTGTTGGACATGTGCAAAATGGTATTTCTGGTGAAAGGACCCATGGGAGTTTGTTGTTTTTTAAAATTTTATTTTTATTTTCATATTTTTTTAATCCTCACAAAGTACTAAGTATGAGGGGTCATTAAATAAGTTGGATGGTTATTATTTTTTTACGGCATATCAACTCTTTTTGAGTCATTTAATGCCAAATCAAGTAATTTTGAGATTCGCTTTGCTTATAGTACCTGCTATTGCTTAAGTGGTCACCCATTGATTCAATGAGTAAGTATGTGGGTTATTCAATGAATAAGTTTTAAATCTTTCTGATGATTTTATCTTATGATTCATGTGGCCATTTTAGGGCTGACGGTGAAAGCAGTTTTACAGTAGAGATCCTTTGTGGGACAAAGTTTGATTCTTTCTTGAAGTAGAAAGATGTAATATCAGTTTTGATCCTTATCTGTCCTCAAAGCTGTTGATCTCAGAGTTTATCCTGTCTTGAAGTAGAAAGTTGTATAACCCCTGTCTGTTGATCTGTCCTTCCAGCAAGTAATTTTAGGACAATTTATCAACACCTTTAGATGGTAAATTAAATACATATTTGGGTGTTTTTGATTGGCCAATTCAACCACCGCTGTTTGGGGACAGTCTATAAATATAAGTTGTGGTCTTCCTCATACCTCAAAATAATCCAACACATCTATAAAAGGTTGAAAAAAAATGGCAGGGAGAAAAGACTTGTGGCACAAAGTTTAGTCCTTTCTTGAAGTAGAAAGAGGTAGTATCAGTTTTAATCCTTGTCAGCTGATCCATGTTAAAGAATTGTAAAATCCTTGTCAGCTGGTCCGTACATCCAACAAGAAATTGAGCAACAATTTATCAATGCCTTTAAATAGTAAATCAAATACATGTTTGAGTGTTTTCATTGGCCGATTCAGCCAACACTGGATAATTTATGAGGAAGTGCATCCCGGTCTCCTGCCTCAAAGATTGCTACCCGGTGACTGTCAAAATAACAACCCCAGCTCGTCGTAACTCTTGTTTATTTATCGTAATTTGTCGTAATTCTTGTTTAGATATGAAGATGGATGTATAGTTTTGAATAGACTGAGATAAATAGATAGATAAAAAAACAAAATAATATAGAGAGATACGAACAAATGGAGATAGATAGATATTTTCGACAAGTAAATGTATTGGGGGGGGGTCGCTTCTTTTTTTGTCGTAATTCTTGTTTATTTAAACTAAAAACAAGACATTAAACAAACATGAATAAAAAAAAATCTTAGTATTTAAAGTAATATAGATAAATATGAACAAATTGAGATAGATAGATAGATAGATAGATATGAAGATGGATAGTTTTGAATAGACTGAGCTGGGTCGTTATTTTGATAGTCACGGGGTAGCAATTTTTGAGGCAGGAGACCGGGACGCACTTCCTCATAAATTACCCAACACTGTTTTGGAAGAATTCATAAATTCAAGTTGTAATCTTCAGCACACTTTATATTACTAAAATATGATAAAATGGAAGTGTGTGGTGTAATGGTTAAAGTCATGGGAGATGGACTTGTCGCCCCGAATTCAAATACTGGATGTGGTAATTGCATTTCACTTAGCGCTAATACTCTTGGGAAAGGTATGAATCCTACTCACCCTCCAGCTATGGATAAATAGTAGGCCAGACTAGGCTCTTTAACTTTGGTTAGGCAACCGGTCTAGGAGAAAGAAAACTCTGAATTCAAACCTGTTGAACTCTGCTTAAGAAATTGACCTTGTGTCACATCCTGCTCGTATGTAGGGGTTGGTAAATATATATATTACTAAAATAATCCATTTTATTTTCAGAATTCTGAGCTAAGACAACAAGTTGAAGATATCCAGGCCACAAATGGAAATATCCCAAAGGAAGCTTTGGTCAGTGAAAGGAATAATTCAAATCCAGCAATCCGACGACTTGTAAAGGAAAGAAAAGAAACACATGATGTAGGTATTTTATTAATACACAAATTGAATTTTTTTTCTGAGTGTTTTCTAGTCGTGATAGGAAATATTCATGAAAATGTCTATATGTAGCTTCTGTTGAAATATTATGCATTGAAATGCTGACATATATGATATATATGATACCTATAATAATACTGGACAAAATATGACGCGTTGGGTCACCCATTCAGCTCTGGGTAGATGATTGAGATTAGGGGAAAGGAAGTTAGCAAAGCGAATAAAATAAAAAAAAAAAAAAAACGTAAGGCCGGACGAAACCTTAAAATCATTTTGTAAGCTTTTGACCTCATTTAAGCTATGGGTTGCTGGTTGTGAAATTTAGCATAGAAATACATTTCAA
Source organism: Doryteuthis pealeii (assembly GCA_023376005.1). Taxonomy (NCBI): domain Eukaryota; kingdom Metazoa; phylum Mollusca; class Cephalopoda; order Myopsida; family Loliginidae; genus Doryteuthis; species Doryteuthis pealeii. The sequence continues at coordinate 13,141,788 of CM042171.1, read as the reverse complement.
ATTCTCCCGGCTCTCTCTCTCTCTCCTCTACAGAGAAACTAACATTATATAACGAGGATGTATTCAAGAGATACATAAAGGGAAAGAAAGTGATAGACTGAGAGTAAAGTAAGAGATTGGTCGTTTTTTGACTTAATTACAAATTACGACTAATTAGAACCAATTAAAACAGATTTTTTTTCAAACATAATTCAATCCTAAAAGTAAGGAATAATTTAGTATAATTTTCATATCATTAAACTAAACAGTAAAAAAGCCTTTAGGAAGCAAAAGTTGATTTTAGTATAATAATATATATATATATTAATATCTATATTGTATATATAAAATCAAATATTAGATATTATGGATTTAATATTACGTAACTAAAGTTTCATGCTTACTTGAAATCATCAGACGGTCAAAAACTGAACTATTTCTTTTTATTCTTGTCACATATTTTAATGAAACTTAAATGGTTTAGACACACATGGGAAGTTTGGTTTCTTTTGATTAATAGCACACCAAACTTTGTGGGTTAATTAATGCCAGATACTCCTTAGAAGTTTGACCGTCTGATTATTACAAGGAAAGCATAACATTTTAGTTATGTGATATTAAATCCATAATATCTAATATTTTATATTATATCTGCTCTGCTGTTTTAGCATTGAGCACATTCATAGGCTCAATGCTATGTCGTCCTCATACTCCTGCTCAATGCTCAGTGCTATGCCATCCTTGTACTCCTGATCAGTTTCATGCTATCCCCATAGTCCTTATCAGTGCTCAATGCTATTCCTGTACTACTGATCAGTGCTGTACTATCACAGTACTCCTGATCAGTGCCATGCTATCCTATACTCCTGATCAGTGCCATATCCTCCTATACTCCTGATCAGTACTGTGCTATCCCAGTACTCCTGATCAGTGCCATACTATCCTATACTCCTGATCAGTGCCATATCATCCCATACTCCTGATCAGTACTGTGTTATCCCATACTCCTGATCAGTACTGTGCTATCCCAGTACTCCTGATCAGTGCCATCCTATCCTATACTCCTGATCAGTTCTGTGCTCTCCTTGTGTTTGGTGTCATGATGTTCCTTCCCTGAGTTCATTGCTCTTTTTGTTTGTTTATTTGTTTTGTTTTACGGCATATCAACCTTGGAGGGTTATTTAGTGTCTGTAAAGTTTTTAAAAATTTTTAGCGATAGCTTGAAAGAAAATTTTTTAAACTCATTTTTTTTGTAAACAAATTTTCTATTTAACCCATAGATGGGACCCTAATAGGTACTACCACTCCGGGTCAGAGTGGACCAGGGAACAACGGTGATGAAGGGGTGCTCCACATTCCCTAGAGTTCCAGAACTGGAACTTCACCATCAGATAGAGTTTAACATCATATTCAGGAAAAGAAGACCCTCAGCCACCGCCTTCTAGCACATATATGATAAAAAGGGTAGGGAGTTGCCATAAGGGCAATAGGGTTGGTACAATCATATAGGGGCTAAGGATTGATTGGAGGGGGCCTCTGACCACCCCTCTAACCTGAGTAATGACCAAAGTGAACTGTTGCATGTCATGGACTGCTCAGCCACTAGGATTCCGTCCTTAAGCATCACAGGTCGCCACCTACGGCCAAAAGGTGGCTCCATAGGGGGGAGGTCTTACCCCTCTACAGAGGTGCAGTCGGTGTATTCTAATACCCCACCGACAGGGCGAAAACAGTTCAGAGATGAATCGATTATGATAATATCAATATTTTTATTTTAGACTGAAAAGAAATTATCGCTTCAGTTAATATGGATCAAGTGTCTTAAAAATAAAATTTGTTTTACTGTTTTTCATCTTCCACCTGAGCCAATTTATTTCCAACCATAAATATTTGTTCCATGTGTACAAACATGGTTGTGTAATAACATTGCATATGAAACATTTTTTTTACAAGGCATAATCAAAAAATATAAAAAATAAAGTTAAAATTTGTTTAATTTTTCATTTGAAAATTAAATATAAATGGTATAATCAGTACCAAATCTCAATAGCTTTTAAAAAAAATCTAACACACACATACACACTTAAACAAATATGGGCATGGGACATGCACACACATAACACACAAAAAAAAGAATAAAAAGATCAGCTGTGTCTGAAGACACACACACACACACACACACACACACACACACACAGAGACGAAGATAACAACAAATTTAAAAAATTAACAAAAAAACAGCTGTGCCTGGAGAACACACGCACACATACACACACAAACATACACACACAAACACACATACACACACACACACACACACACAGATGAAGATAACAACAAATTTAAAAAATTAACAAAAAACAGCTGTGCCTGGAGAACACACGCACACATACACACACACACACACACACACATAAACATACACACACACACACACACACACACACACACACAGATGAAGATAACAACAAATTTAAAAAATTAACAAAAAAACAGCTGTGCCTGGAGAAACACACGACACATACACACACACACACCACACACACACATAAACATACACACACACACACACACACACACACACACACACAGATGAAGATAACAACAAATTTAAAAAATTAACAAAAAAACAGCTGTGCCTGGAGAACACACGCACACATACACACACACACACACACACACATAAACATACACACACAAACACACACACACACACACACACACAGATGAAGATAACAACAAATTTAAAAAATTAAGAAAAAACAGCTGTGCCTGGAGAACACACACACACACACACAAATGAACAAATTACTAAGGCCTACCTAATAATAATAATAATAATAATAATAATAAGGCTAGGCCAAACCTGGAATGATACTAAGACATTGACACACATAAACACGCACACACAGAGACTTACACATACGCACACACACAGAGAATTTCAAAGAAGAATACAACAGAATGGACAGAACCCAGTAGCAAGCTAACAGCTCTTTGTTTAAAATCTAAAACACACACATACACACACAAAAAAAAAGAAAAAAAGATCGGCTGTGTCTGAAGAACACACACACACACACACACACAGATGAAGGTAATAAAAAATTCTGTCCTTAAGCATCACGTGTAGTCACCCACAGCCAACATTGGGAGGGAGGGTCTTACCCCTCTGCAGTCAGAGTATTCTAAAGTCCCAGCCGATAGATCTGGTCTAGTCTGTTTCTTTTTTTGTCTCTCACACATTGTCTTATTGTCCATCTTGCTGTAAAAAGGTGTCTCTGTGTATTTTTCTACTCCTGATCACTACCATATTATCCTGGTACTCCTGATCATTGCCATGCTATCCTCGTAGTCCATAGTGCTCAGTGCTATTCCTATACTCATAATCTGTTGACTGTTCTTTGAGCCACCACTTCACTACAGATTTCACTTCCTCATCACTGGATAATGTTTGCCTCTCAAACCCGAAGAGATGATACTACCTTTCCAAGTGTAGAAAATAAAATTAGATTAAATATCTATTTGAAATTATTGCATCCTTGTGCCAGACTAAAGTAACATTAATAAAACTAGCAAATATATGCACCCTCCGGGTGCAAGTATTTAAGTTTTAATATAATAAAATATTATATTAAATTAGAAAGGCTAATGAGGCTAAATAAGAATGCAGATAAAAAGATTTGAAACAGAGGGGGTATAATAAAAAAATAGAACAACTGAATCTTACTCTTCGATCACTCTTGTCTTTCATTGTTATTTTTTCTAATTTAACTATTTAGTTAAATGAGGAAGTAAAGAATAAAATGACAGTTATTTTCTTCTTGTTAAAGGATTTCATTGAAGATTTATTGAAGAGATTTTTGCTTATATTCATTAAAATAAAACCAAACAGTTAGAAATCAATAATACTGAGCACATATTTATTAAATTTGATTTTTTAATATCAATATGCAAATTAGCCTTCCCGTTCACACTGCAAACCGCTATTTTGTTGTATATATAAATATAATTGCATGTTATTAGTATGTAGATATGGTTAACAGTATTAATAATTTAAAAACAATTTTATTTATAATTGAGGTTAAGATTAAATAAAATCAATGAGAATGTGATGTCAATAACTAAGGGAATTTTGACTTGGGTAGTAATATAGTTTCGGTTACAGACAGAAAAACACCCAATCTCCATTATAATAAGATATTTAAAATTGTTTTTTTTTTTTTCTTGTCAGAAAGTATTATGTGAATTCAAAGAACTTCAAGAACAACATGCTTCACTCAAAACGAAATTTGACAGTGTGAAAGCCAGGTATATCTATCTATCTATCTATCTATCTATCTATCTATACAAGCTGTTTATATCTATCTATCTATCTATCTATCTATCTATCAATCACAACCTGTTCATATCTGTCTATCTATATATATCTATCTAACTATCTGTCTGTCTGTCTATTACAATCTGTTTATATCTATCTATCTCTGCTAATACCTATCTATCTATCTATCTATCTATGTCTGTTGATATCTATCTATGTATCTATCTATCTATTTATTTATCATAACCTGTTCATATCTATCTCTCTATCTATCTCACTCTGTTCATATCTATCTATCTATCTATCTATGTCACTCTGTTCATATTTATCTATCTATTTATCTCATTCTGTTCATATCTATCTATCTATCTATTATTTATGTTACTCTGTTCATATCTATCTATCTATTTATCTCATTCTGTTCATATCAATCTATCTATCTATGTCACTTTGTTCATATCTATCTATCGATTTATCTATCTATCTATGTCACTCTGTTCATATCTATCTATCTATCTATTTATCTCATTCTATTAATATCTATCTATCTATCTATCTATCTATGACACTCTGTTCATATCTATCTATCGATTTATCTCATTCTGTTCATATCTATCTATCTATCTATCTATGTCACTCTGTTCATATATCTATCTATCTATCTATCTATCTATCTATGTCACTCTGTTCATATCTATCTATCTATCTATCTCAGTATGTTCATATCTATCTATCTATCTATCTATCTCATTCTGTTCATATCTATCTATCTATATATCTATCTATTTATGTCACTCTGTTCATATCTATCTATCGATCTCATTCTGTTCATATCTATCTATCTATCTATCTATATATCTATCTCACTGTCATATCTATCTATCTATCTATCTATCTATCTATTCTATATCTATCTATCTATCTATCTATCTATCTTATTCTGTTAATATCTATCTATCTATCTATCTATCTATCTTATTCTGTATCTATCTATCTATCTATCTATCTATCTCTCTGTTAATATCTATCTATCTATCTATCTTCGTCTGTTAATATCTATCTATCTATCTATCTATCTATCTATCTTCGTCTGTTAATATCTATCTATCTATCTATCTATCTATCTTCGTCTGTTAATATCTATCTATCTATTTATGTCACTCTGTTCATATCTATCTATCTATCTATTTATCTTAGTCTGTTCTACTTTTCTGTGATTCCTTACATAACCTTATGTAGGGCCAATAAGAAAGAATGTACAAGGTTTGTCATAAATAAGAGGGTATTTAATAGCAACTAAATTATAGTCTTATTTGCTCTTATTCAACATTGTATACAAAAAGCAGTTTACTGATCTAATTCATCCTTTATATCTCAAAGAACTGGGTGTTTCTAGGTTAGTTGAGAACAAGGTTGAGATCTGGGCCAATTGTATTGATGATGGGATCAAAAAATAGGATGTGTTCAATGAATATTGACTTTAAAGCTCACCATTGAGGACTGAGTTAACCAAAGGTCGGAAAAAATGTGGAAATCTATTTTTTAGATTTTTTTCTTTCTTTCATGCAAGATTGGGCTTTTTAGGAGGAAGCAAAATGGTTAAGTCTTGTGAATGATTCCGTTATGGGCAATCCATAACAGAATCATTCGCAAGACTTGGCAATTAAAAGGAAACCGTTCTCATGAAAGTCTGCAAAGAAGGATTTTACAAAAAAGAAAAAAAAGAGAAAAAAAAAAAAAGAGAAAAATAAAAAAAAAAAATTAAAAACTTTATATCCATTTATTGAATTCACTCTCATTATATCTATCTATCTATCTATCTGTCTGTCTGTCTGTCTGATCTATCTATCTATATATATATATATATATGTGTAGAAAGTTTTGTAGAAAAAACAACAAGATGTTTAAAGTTTTGCTGACAGAAATCTGTTTCGACCATATGTGGTCTTTATCAAAGCAACATTGTAAATGGAAAAGCTAACTAAATATATATCATTAATCATGAGGCACAGAATGCTCTTGGTCAGTACCGGAATTTTCAAATAATTTTAAAAAAAAAATATATATTGGACTGTCTATCCCACTCTCATCATATCTATCTATCTATACATCTATATATATATATATATACATACACATACACACACACACACACACAGAGACACACACACACACACACACACATATATATATATATATATATATATATATATATATATATATATATATGTATATTGAGCTGTCTATCCCACTCTCATCATATCTATCTATCTATCTATCTATCTAGAAAATAGAAAAAAAAAACAAGTATTCCAAAAAGATTAATTTATTATAGATGTTGGATTTATTTCCATATTTTCCACTCTATCTATATATCTTTCCCCAACCATGTGGTGTAATGGTTAGAGTCATAAGAAATGGACACATCGATCCGAGTTCAAATCCTGGGCAAGCCTGTTTGCATTTTATATAGCGCAAATATCCTTTGAAAAGCTATGCATCCAACTGCTCTCCTTCCAGCTATGGGTAAATAGCAGGGTAGACTGGGCTCTTTAAACTTGGCTATGTAACCAATCTAGGAGAAGGAAAACTCTGAATTTAAACGTTTAAACACCACTCAAAAATTGATCTTGTTTCACATCCTGTTTGTGCAGAGAGATTGATATATATATATATATATTTAACCCAGACAACAACTTATTGAGAAACGTCCCACTGAGTACCCCATACTTCTGGCCTTGTGTCACATCTAAGCTAAGCTTAGTAAATAACTACCTCTCATTCAAACCATGTATGTGATCTTGGACAACAACTTATGAGAAACGTCCCACTGAGTACCCCATACTTCTGGCCTTGTGTCACATCTAAGCTAAGCTTAGTAAATAACTACCTCTCATTCAAAACCATGTATGTGATCTTGTTTCACATCCTATTTGTGCAGAGAGATTGATATATATATATATATTTAACCCAGACAACTTATTGAGAAACGTCCCACTGAGTAGCCCATACTTCTGGCCTTGTGTCACATCTAAGCTAAGCTTAGTAAATAACTACCTCTCATTCAAAACCATGTATACATATCTGTGTAGGAGTGAACAAATGCTAAACTCTGCAGGCTCTTGTAAAGTGAATTTTAAACTAATTACAGAAAGTAAGGGGAAAGTTTTAAAATTTTTGCTTGTTCAAAGACCAATTCTAAATTGTAAGATTCAAAGTTATGACAAAGTCATAACTAGTTGAAACATAACAAACTCCGACACGTTTGTGAGATAAAACATTTTATATAGATAACAGCACATGGAAAACGATACATAAAATACAAGATAGTGTACATAAACATACATACAAAGGACTGGAGCGTCCATACATAGAGATCACTTACTAGGATGGGGGTCCGAAGCCCCACTGAGAAAGGGGTAGACATTAGTCTAACCCATGTACTCGTTCCGGAGATGTAGCTAAAAGAGGAAGAGAAGTTTAAACCAGGCGCTTAAATACCAGAGGTCTCCTAGTGGGAACAAACGGTAACACCATGGGAAGATAACTCTTCCTGGCAAAGGGAAGATAATCCCCACAAGATTATTAATGATTTGTGATTTGCAAAATTTTAACTGGTGTTGTAGCTTCGGTTCTGAGTAAAAATCAAACTATCTTTTTCGTACAAATAATGTTCAATATATGTGAAATAATAATAGAAAAAATTTGTCTTAGATTCAGTGCCACATTGGGATATTGATCTTGATATGAAAAAATAGAAAATCATCAATAACTTTAAATTGGCTAACTTTTTCAATAGCATTTTTTGATTCTTCAGGCAAAAATGTCCTTATAAACCAATTTTTAGGAGTAGGGAAGCTCTAGAACCCATTTACAGACAAAAATAGATTACAAATAGTCGCCATTTTTTGTGACCCCCCCCCTAAAATTTGGAGAGCTAAAAATCGACATAACTCTGCTAATTCTTTGAATTGGAAGCTCAAATTTTAAGGATTGTCTAACTTTAACATAGTCTACACATGTGCAAATTTCAGAAAAATTAAAGGGGGTTATATGGCCTGGATGATTTGACATGGAATTACCCATAAATAATGTCCAATGAAATCTCAGAAGAGAGAAACAAGTTCTCACGGGACTAGTTAATTCAAGCTAGCAATTGCTAATTGCTCTGTTCACCTTGTATCTTTTCTTAGTAAACCTTTTTCCCTATCCTTGATACTTGTTTTGTTTTTTCCTATTATTATTCTGTTAACTCTTTTTCAAAACTCAATTGTTTTTTAAACACATTTTTTTAAACTCATTTTTTTCTATTTAACCCATAAATGGGACCCTAACAAGTACTGCCCATCTGTGGCAGAGTGGACCTGGGAGTAATGGTAATGAAGGCGTACTGCACATTCCTCAGAGCTCCAGAATTGGAACTTCAACATCAGATAGAATTTACTGTCAGACACTCAGCCACCACCTTCTATATGATAAAAAGGGTTGGGACTTGTCATAAGGGCAATAGAGTTGGGACAATCATATAGGTGCTAGGGCTTGACATGACCAGCTGATTGATTGGAGGAGCCTTTTTGACCACTCATCTAGCCCAAGTAAGGCAGCGATAAGAATATAGGCATCATATGCATACAAGAACATAGATATTACCATAGTGAACTAGTGATAAGAGGATAGACTCCCTCACTGTTTGGCTGATACCGACAATAGGCCACATTGCAGACTTACTTACTAAGTTGTAAATTGGATTGGAAATTACTTTATTTTCTATGTTAGAATCTTTTTTAACACTATTGCTCTAACAAGTGTTCTTATTTAATTTTGTTAGTTTTTCTAATCTAATACATTTCATTGCATTAAAACTTTAATATTTACACCCGGAGGGTACATATTCTTGCTAGTAATTATAATATTGATTTAATTTCCCTTTTTTTTTTTTTAGAAATCAAGTTTTGTCAAATGAAGTAAAAATCTTGAAGCAACAGATTCAAACTTTATTAGACAAAGGACAACATGATGATGAAATGATTTCTACTTTAATGGTTTGTTATAATTTGTTTTTCTATTTTATTTCTTCTGTTTTTAGACCTTGTTTTTTTTTTTACCCATGATGCTCTCTTTTTACCCATGATGCTCTCTTATCATGTATTTTTGGAATCCATTGTTTTTTTTTCTATTTTCTACTTTAATGGTTTGTTATAATTTGTTTTCTATTTTATTTCTTCTATTTTTAGACCTTTTTTTCCCATGATGATGCTCTCTTTTTATTTTGGGTATTTTTGGAATCCATTGTTTTTTTTCTATTTTCTACTTTAATGGTTTGTTATAATTTGTTTAGATGATGCTCTCTTTTTATTATGTATTTTTTCCCTCTCTTTTTACCCATGATGCTCTCTTATCATGTATTTTGGAATCCATTGTTAATGACTTTAATGGTTTGTTATAATTTGTTTTCCTTTTTATTTCTTTATTTTTAGATCTTGTTTTTTTTACCCATGATGCTCTCTTTTTACCCATGATGCTCTCTTATCATGTATTTTTGAATCCATTTTTTTTTTTTATTTTCTACTTTAATGGTTTTTATAATTTGTTTTCTATTTTATTTCTTCTATTTTTAGACCTTTTTTTCCCATGATGCTCTCTTTTTACCCATGATCTTTTTATTATGTATTTTTGCAATCCATTGTTTTTTTCTATTTTCTCCTTTAATGGTTTGTTATAATTTGTTTTCCTATTTTATTTCTTCTATTTTTAGATCTTGTTTTTTTTACCCATGATGCTCTCTTTTTATTCTTCAATGTCTTCTATTTTCTATTTCCTCAATACATACTATGTTTTTGGTTACAGCATTTCAATCCTGAAGAGAGTAGTAATGAATGATACCTAATAATATCCATTTTGATTGTATAATGTTTCCTTACAAATAATAAAATCCTGGTATCTTTGGTTTAGAAGAAAATTAATTTTTTTTATGAAAAATTGTAAGGTGTGTACTTATTTATGGACAGGACTGTAATATTTGATAACATCTGGTTTGATTGTATAATATTACAATTGAAGTAATAAAAATCTGGTATCTTTGGTTTAGAAGAAAATTAATTTTTTTATGAAAAATTGTAAGGTGTGTACTTATTTAGGGGCAGTACTGTAATATTTGATAATGTCTTGTTTGATTGTATAATGTCAACACTAGTCAAAATAAAATCCTAGTAACTTTTTATGTATAATTGTTAGGAGTGTACTTATAATCACATAATATCACATTCGATTGTATAATGTTTCACTAAAAATAATAATAAAGTGGAGTATCCCCATGGCATAGGGGTTAATGTGCTGCACAGTGATAGTTGTAGGTGTTAAGTATTTGGCCACCATCCTTGGCCAGTTGTAAAAGAACTTAAAGTAAATAAGTAAGTAAGTCAATAAGTCCTGTGGTATTGTTTCCTTTAGTAAGTGAATAAGTCCCGCGATATAATACTACGTTCCGACGTCCAAGAAGATCCAAGTGGCAATGAGCTAAGATTAGAATCAGGCCATTATAAATACAACAACCAGCAGCAGCACTGCCAGTGATTGGATAAGAGGTTGCCTTCCCTGGTCACATGGTAGTCAGCGAGTCTATATTTAGAAGTGACCATTTAGTACACACCTTATATCTTACAAAAATTCCAACAGTAGGGATTGAAATAAAATTAAAATAAAAAAATGAAATAACAAAAACTCCCATGAGCCTTCAGACCGAAAGAACCCTCTGAGCCTGTGCAGAAAAAGGACCCACTTCCGACCACCAAGATAATCTCTTGGCCATTCTGACTTAGGACAAGATGGGCAGATATTTCCCCTCCATGTAGTGGCTATGAATAAAGCCTGGATCCTAAAACTACCTTTTATCTTTGTTTCTTCCTTTTCTTTCCTTCAATTCCTTTTCAGTGTGACCACTGAATATGATGGGGTTAAAAGGAAACCCTGGGAACACACACCGGAAATAACCAGTTACCGTTAAACCTTAAAACATAAAATACTTGTCACCCCACATATTATAGTGAGTTCAAATTCCAGTCAAGCTGTTATGTTCACTTTCAGACTAATACCCTTGGGAAAGGTATGAACCCTAGCTATGAGTTTACTGTTCTGCAACAACTGAATAGTCAGTTCCATCCTTGCTGGATGTCTCATAGTTGTGATCTTGTGTCACATCCTGTAGTGAACAGGTTGGGTAAATACTCATATATTCTCCCTCCAGCTATGTGTGAAATATTAGGGCAGACTGGGTTCTTTATCCCTGGATAGGTAACCAGTCTAGGAGAAGGAAAACACTGAATTTGGAAAACCTGAATTCAGTCATTGATTGGGTTTACGGCATTCCTTGTGCACCAATTCTTTCCTATTGGCTGTGCCAAAAAATGCGAATGGTCCAACACAAGCCTTCACCACTATAAACAAAACACTGTGTAGGTTGTTCACTGGATGAAACCTCATGCATTGAAATCGACGAGAGAGTCCATTTAATGGTTAACAAGCTAGTGTTGCTGAGTCATTACTATGAAATAGTGACTTTGATCTTCACTAGATGTCCCTGTCCAATACTTTCAACTGTGTTATCTCCTACCCATGGCAAATTTGTTGGCTAGAAACCTACATATTTCTTGGTGATATTGCATGTCTATACTTGTTCATTTAAACTTTGATCATGTAATTGTTTGTCCGTGTGCATCCATACAAGAAAGGACAAAATAATGATGGAATTATATCAACTTCAATTGGTTATCATAATTTGTTTTTCTAGTCTTTCTAGTTTTTCTAGTTTTAGCTTTTTTCGTTTTTTTCCTTACCCATAATTCTCTTTTTTTTTCTTTACCCATAATTTTTTTTTTTCCTTACCCATAATTTTCTCTTTCTTTTTTTCTTTACCCATAATTCTCTTTTTTTCCTTACCCATAATTCTCTCTTTTTTTATTTACCCATAATTTTCTCTTTCTTTTTTTCTTTACCCATAATTCAATCTTTTTATTCTTCTGTTTCTCTTGTTTTCTCTTCCCTTTACTTTTTTGTCTCAAGGGTAATTCCATGTCAAATCATCCAGAAAAAAGCACCTCCTTCAATTTTTCTGAATTTTTTTTCCAGTTGTGGACTATGTTAACATTAGACAATCCCCAAAATTTGAGCCTCCAATTCCAAAAATAGGCTGAGTTATATTGATTTTTAGCTCTCCAAATTTGGTGGGGTTTGTGAAAAATGGCAACTTTTTGTAATCTATTTTTGTCTGTAAAATGAGTTCCAGAACTTCCTACTACTAAAAATTGGTTTATAAAATCATTTTTACCCAAGGAATCCAAAATTGCTATAAAAATGTCTTAAAGTTAATTAATTTTAAGTTATTGATGATTTCTGATTTTTTCATAGCAAGATCAATATCCTGATGTGGCACTGTATCTATGACAAAATTTATTTCTATTATTATTTTACATATATTGAGCATTATTTGTACCTAGAAGATAATTTGATTTTTACTCAGAACCAAAGCTACAACATCAGTTAGAATTTTGCAAATGAGAAATCATTAATAACTTAAAATTGTTTAATTTTAAGACTTTGTGATAGCATTTTTAGATTCTTTGGGCCAAAATACTTTAATAAACAAATTTTAGTTTTCATGACTCCCTATCCAAATTTGGAGAGCTAAAAATCAACATAACTCCGCCAATTTTTGGAATTGGAAGCTCAAATTTTGGAGATTATCTAACTTTAACATAGTCCATAGTAAAAGTAAGTAAAGTCGTCGGGGCGGCCTAAAGTCGGTATCAGCCAGTCAGCGAGGGAGTCTATCCCCTTTTCAATAGCGCTAGACCAAGGAGATTGTTTTTGGCGTCTGAGATGGAGCGCCACAACTACCATCAGCTCCTTACTTTACCGCACAGATCTCTGTGCTACTCATACGCTGAGTTGGCGAGGGCGGGTATCGAACTAGGAACCTTGTGGTTTCTAGCCAAACGCTCTACTGACTGAGCTATCCCGGCCCCATTATACCTGAACAAAATTTCTGAAAAATTGAAGTGCAAAATGTTGTAGCCTTGGTTCTGAGCAAAAATCAAAGTATCTTTTCGCTACTATAAGAGATTCAGTTTGTGATACTATGGTTGAAGACAAACATGGTCAGAATAAATAAATAAATAAATAAATAAGAAAGAGAGTAGGTTAAGGCCGGCATAAGTAAAAGGGTTGGGTGGCTGACCTTTTTATGAATCAAAAGATTAGGTCGTAAAGTTTAAAGAGACCTATATGCCACCATGAAATGGGACCACTTGGTGATAATATCTTAGGCACCCAGGTATTAAAAGCAGAAAGGATTTTTTTAGGAGAAATTCTCTTTTGAAAAAATTAATGATCAACATATTGTAGACAGATTGTCTGGAAAATATTTGAGTGCTTTAATTTTAAGGGTTAATGGCGACTCGAAGTCTGCGATTTACTTAAGTTCTGGCCATTTGTGTGGTCCGGAGAAGATGGTTTGGGTAGGGGAATTTGACATAAATACAACTAAACTCGAGCCCTAAGTTAGTTAGAACCCGGGGATCGAAGGGTTAAGTTGGCCGTTGAAGTGTCAAGTTTGCCAGTAGTAGACAGTAGCAGCCAGCGAGTATCAACACACCCTTCTTCCATGTGTCTTGTTTACACTTGTTGTTGTTGTTGTTGTTTTGTTTTCAATCCTTGTGAAGCCTGTATTTCTGACTCGTGCTTAAATTCGGCCGGCACATAATTCACAACGTTGGGATCTAGACAAGTACATCTAAAGAGCAGAGTGCAGAGCAGGTCGTCTCACAAGTTTCTCTCTTGAGTTTTCCCTTTCTTAGCCAGGTCTTCTCATGTGCAACATCTTCAGTTTGTTGCTTGAAGTATCAATATATATATATATATATTTTTGGACCTTGACACCAATAAGCACCCCAGGTGAGACTAGATTCAAAAGGACATGTTTTGCTTTTCACCGTTAAAATCCGGTTGTTTGTTAATAGACAGTTTTTAGACGCACTTTTTTAAAAATTATAAAACTATAAACGAAAGGCATGTTTTTATATTAAAGACACTTTATTTTACCTATTTCATGTCGTTAATTAAATAGCAATTCTTTTTTAATTATAAAACTTTTAACGTTAGACACGTTTAACATTGGAATAGTTAAAGCTATAAGAAGTATATTATAAGGTTATAATAATAACAGCTAACCCTAGCCCCTAACTCTAACCCTAACCCTAGCAAAATCTTTTTTTAAATAAATACTTTTTAATATCAACTATCTGCAGAGGCACATGGAAAATAAATAAACATGTATTTCGTTTTAAATTTTATTAAAAAAAAAAATAACAATATTAGTTTATCTTTAGTGGAAAATTAATTTTTTCACATATGCTAACAACAACAACATAAAATAGCTAATTATTTTTTATTTTTTATTAAAATCAAAAACTATCTTAGTATAAAAATGTTACAAGTTTTAATCGGCCGGCTGTTTTGTTTACTAACAACTGGTGAAAAGCAAAAAAAAAAGTTCCTTTCAAAACGGATTTGGGTTGGGGTGCTTATTGGTGACTAGGTCCATATATTTTTTCCGTTTCTGTTTTCTAGTTTTTATATTTTTTCTGTTTGTCCATATGTTGCAATAACTGTTAATGGCTGCTATCTATATTTAGTCTTTCCTTGCTCTTTTTAGAGTATTCCTAGAGTCCTTGAATTGTCACATCTACACAATCTTCAATGTTGGCAGAACCTCTTTCCCCTTTGTATGCTGATTTATGCTGCGAATGTTAAACAGGCAGAATTAAAAAAACAGAATATGGAATTTCAAATAACATGTATTAATACATTTACACGAACAAGAATTACGCTTGAAGTACTTGTGGGTTGCAAACGATAGTATTGGCTGTGGGAAATGTTAATTATATAAATATAACGAATACAATTCCATTTAACTGAGTCCTTGTAAAGTTGGTAAGTTGGAATTTCAAATAACATGTATTAATACATTTACACAAACAGGAATTACCCTAATTGTTAGGGTTATGATTTATTTGTGGTGACATTCTGCTTGACCCCTCGAAAAACGCGCTAGTAGAAGTGTGAGACATTAGTTTAAGTTTAGTTTAGTTGCGACTAGAAATTCAGAGTCAGCAGACGCAAAAGTCTGTCTCACGTGAGATGTCACTCTGACCGCGCAGTTGAATCCTGGGCTGGGATTGTTGAGAAAAAACCCAAAAACCAAAGACAAAGGATGGGTTTGATTCCATCATATCTGTAAAATGTAATGGGATTATTTATAAACTAGCAGAAACCGAATATCAAAATGATTTGATTTTGTGCTGATTTATTCTGTGAATGTTGAATAGACGGGAGTTAGAAACAGAAAACACATGAACACAACATGGAATTTCAAATAACATGTATTAATACATTTACACAAACAAGAATTACGCTTGAAGTACTTGTGGGTTGCAAACGATAGTATTGGCTGTGGGAAATGTTAATTATATAAATATAATGAATAAAATTCCACTTAACTGACTCCTTGTAAAGTTGGTAAGTTATCGCACTTACAATGTTCCTCTTCCCATATTCGCTGAATTAGGGAGCAGTGTTTTCTTACATCCTTCCCCAAGAGACACTGGATCCAAAGAGGAAGATACCTTATCTTCAATTTTGCCGCTAAAATTTCCGGGCATGTGATTGGTTGATTTGAAAAGAGGCACGTTCACCAAGGGAGACAACTCACCTACATTTTTTACATTTGTGCTGCTATTATAAGAGATTCAGTTTCTCTCTTAGGGTTTCCCTTTCTTAAGTCAAGATGAAAATTATGTCAGGCATTTGTCCGGTTGCCGCCTCAAGCTAGTATGTACCAAAATATTGCAAAATCTTTGACTGACCCTAGTAAAATTGACCATTTCAGGCACAACTTTCTCAACTGAAGAACTTAATGCAGGAAAATACTCAGCAGAATGTGCAGCAGAATCAGACAAAGTCCAAAGAATCATCAATCTTGAAGCAAAATGAAGAATATGTTGTGGAACAGTTGAATCGGATCATAGCAGAAAGGGATGAAAAGATCAGAACACTTTCTCAAAGACTGAAACACATGTCTGGGGAAATGGTAAGAAAAAACGAATGAAATGTTAATTTTTTTAAAGAATATAAGGTGTGTTATAAAAGTGTCAAGTTTGAAGCTGTATTTACCAATATAGAAATGAACAATGAATGGAATGTTTTTTTCAGAATACAAGGTGTGTCCTAAAAGTGCCGAGTTTGAAGCTGTATTTACCAAGATAGAAATGAACAATGAATGGAATGTTTTTTCAGAATACAATGTGTGTCCTAAAAGTGCAGAGTTTGAAGCTGTATTTACCAAGATAGAAATGAACTATGAATGGAACATTAATTTTTTCAGAATACCAGATGTGTCATAAAAGTGCTGAGTTTGAAGCTGTATTTACCAGGATAGAAATGCACAATGAATGTAATGTTAATTTTGTTCAGAATACAAGGTGTGTCATAAAAGTGCCGAGTTTGAAGCTTTCTTTACCAAAATAGAAATGAACAATGAATGTAATGTTAATTTTGTTCAGAATACCAGATGTGTCATAAAAGTGCTGAGTTTAAAGCTTTATTTACCAAGATAGAAATGAACAATGAATGGAACGTTAATTTTGTCAGAATATCAGGTGTGTCAAAAAAGTACAAAAAATCTTGATACTTTTTCGACACACATTGTATATATACATATTACTTATTTATTACTAAATTGCAAAAAGCTTTGCCCCTTATGGCAAGCCCCAACCCCTTTTTATCATATGGATGCTAGAAGGCGATGGCTGCGGATCTACATGTCCTGGGAATGACGTTAAACTCTATCTGATGGTGAGGTTCCAGTTTTGGAGGTTTGGGGAATGTGGAGCACCCCATTCATCACCATTGCTCCCTGGGCCACTCTGACCTGGAGTGGTAATACCTGTTAGGGTCCCATCTATGGGTTAAATAGAAAAATGTATTTATAAAAAAATTGTATTATCCATTAAGAATTGATTTATTTCAAAACTTTATCGGCATTAAATGACCCACTGAGGTTGATATGCCGTTAAACAAAAACAAACAAACAAAAAGCTTTGCAGTAATTAATTCTGAGACAGTTGTAACAGTGAAGTAGTGTTCATTCCAGATTTTCAAAATAATCAGTTAGCATGTGATTTGACAGTGCAAAAAGAAGAAACAAAAGACACGCCCCCTCCCCCGCCCGTCCTGTTTTTATGATTACATCTGGTGATATACGTGTGCAATTGAGTTGTATTAATAGCAGAATACAGAGACACAGCATGGAGAATAGACAATGAGAATCTCTCTTTTTGTATTTTGTTGTATTATCAGCAGATGAGTGTGTGTTGAATATTTGTTCTCTCATCAAGTGATCAAAAGAAATCAGTGCTTATTCCCTTTTGTTAAAATGAAAGAGAAAATGTAGACAATCGTAGCTGAAATTATATTGTGTGTGTGGGATTAACTCACAATCTTTCAGTATGAATGAAAAGGTTTTAAACTCTTTCTGTTGTTTAAGATCACGGTCTGGAATTTGATGCCAAAAGACTATATATATATATATATATATATATATATATATATATATAGGTTAAATTATTATTATTGTTGGAGAATTGATTATAGAGGGCTCAATTATAAAAATAAATAAATAAATAAATATATATATATATATATATATGTATATATAAGTAAAGAAATAACAAAAGATTTAGAGATTTAGCTTTATAGTCTATTTCAGGGAGTTTATAATGCTAAATCTCTAAGTCTTTTGTTATTTCTTTACTTATAAATTTGCTCTGTAACTCTAACATTAAGAGCACACATTGAGCTCTCAAACTGCGACAGGGTTTAAAAAAAAAACTCTTGTGTCGTAAGGAAGATTTCTTCTCTGGACTTTTGGATTATATATATATATATATATATATAAGTTAAGAGTAAGGAAATTAATCTGACGGTATAAGTATAGATAAAAGGATATGAAAACACACAATGCTGTTAAAATGAAAATATTTTATATCATATTCATAGGTAATATTGAACAATATTTCGATTTATAAAAATCATCTTCAGAGCTTGTTTATTAATCTGGACTCATCGAGAGAGAAGCAGAAAATATAAATTCATAACAAAAAACATTGATGTTCCAAAAAGTGTGCAATGAAACGATCGCATGACTTGCACGCTTTTTGGAACATCAATGTTTTTCGTTTTGAATTTAGATTATTTTCTGCTTCTCTCTCGATGAGTTTGGATTAAAAAACAAGCTCTGAAGATGATTTTTATAAATCGAAATATTGTTCAATATTAGCTATGAATATGATATAAAATATTTTCATTTTAACAGCATTGTGTGTTTTCATATCCTTTTATCTATACTTATATATATATATATATATATATATATATAATAGTATTTGATAATTTGCTTTTGGAGCATTGTTAAGTAAAGTATATTGTTATTCATATTTTTGAAGGCAATTACAATGCGTATATTGTATCTAATTTGATAATTATTGAAAATAATCATGACAAGCAAACTCGGTGAATAATGCATGCAATGTGTGGAACACCGTACAGCTGTTTCAACCTTATTAGGTCTCATCGGCAATGTATACCTATGATCTCCCTCCAACAGAGATCGAACCTGAGAGATCGTATACACTGCTGATGAGACCTAATAAGGTTGAAACAGCTGTACGGTGTTCCACACACTGCATGCGTTATTCGCCAAGTTTGCTTGTCATGATTATTTTCAAGAATTATCAAATTTTATACAATATACGCATTGTAATTGCCTTCAAAAATATAAATAATATATATATATATGTGGAGAAAATTTAGAAACAAACACGAGATGCATTTTCAATATATATATAATATATATATATATATATATATATATATATATATATTTGCTTATATAAATATGCATATATATATGTGTATGTGGAGAAAATTTAGAAACAAACACGGGATGTTAGATAGATGGAAATTTATAGTTGATGCTCGAACATTTTGGTTTACAATGGAAACCTTCTTGAGGACTGTGAAAATGAGAAGAAAACAAGGATTTATGTATATAAAAGAGAAAGAAATTTAGAATTCCCGGCTTCTGTCCAAATACAAACACCACCTATCGGCAAATACTGCAGCAAGGGAAGATAACCCTATTTAGACCTATGTCCACCCAGAATTACCGTTTTACTGACCCAACAAATTATTGAATTTTTTAAATTCTTTTACAGAGTCCGAAAGGTGAAATTTTTTGTTATGCTCCTGTTGCAGACCCTGGCACAAACTATGAACATGATGTTATACAAGAATACATTTTCAATTCAAATAAGTAAGTCTTATAAACGCAATTATTTTTTACTGAATTGTTGAAGCAGTAATGGATTTTATATCTCATATATAGATCAAGTGGAATCTACATTTGATTAATGAGCCTTTTGATATTGTGACAAGACAAAGAGGACAAAAACCCACATAAAAGTAACACATGTGTATATTGACCTCACTTTCTGTAGATGATATAGTGCTACCAAGGTATGTAAACGGGTCTACTAATTTCAGAGGCTTACCAACCAGTGTGGATATTATAGATTATGAGTTATCTCCCTAGGACTTTTTCGGTAGTAGGAACTCTTTAGCAAAAGAGGAAGAAAGTTAATTGGCAACAGACTACATATACGACGATCGGCCACCATTAGAGTGACTGCCATTCAACTGTCATACTACAATCGCATTATAACAATAGTAGGTATTATTTGTCTGTATAAAAAAGTAAGAGCTGCAATGTAGATTATGAGTTATCTCCCTTGAACTATTTCAGTAGAAGAAACTCTTTGGCAAAAGAGGAAGAAAGTTAATTGGCAACAGACTACATATATGACGACCATCCACCATTAGAGTGACTGCCATTCAACTGCCTATTGACAATTGGTAGCAGATTGAGACTCAATTGTGGGATAATTTATATTGTTTTGTGTTTTACACATTGCCACCTATACTGCGTTTCACGATGATGAATCAACAGGCTTTAAAATTGCCACCCATTTTGGAAAACAAGGATTTCTACGGAGAATGGAAGCACGACTTAACACTATAAATGTATACAGACTTGCCTAGAAATAAACAGGGCCCCGCAGTTTTTCTCACTTTAACTGGATGAGCAAGAGATTGTATTAGAGACCGAGGAAATTGGTTATGAAAACGGGGTGCAGAAAATAACAGACAAACTGGATACACTATTCTTAAAGGATGAAAATATTCGTGTTTATTTGGCCTTTAAGGAATTTTATAATTACAGGTGTCCTTCTGAAGTAAGTATGCTTGACTTTTTGATCAAATTTGAATACTTATATCACAAACTGAGTAGTTATAAGCTTCAATTGCCGGAAGGTATATGCGCCTTTTTTCTATTAACAGCTGCAAATATGTCTGATGAGAACGAGCGACTGGCTTGTGCTATGTGTATGTCTATGAGTTATGAAAATATAAAATGTACAATTAAAAAGAATTTTTTGGATCCTGCCGCAACTAATAACTTGATGGGAGAACCAGGTGTTAAAAATGAACTAGTTTTTGTAACAGAAAATGATAATACATTTCTAACAAGAGGTTGGCATCAATGAGTAAATTAAAGAGAGGGTCGAAAAAAATTCTAGTTGAAATTATGAAGCTAATATTGGTTGCAATCCAATTGGCAAAGATGGACAAATTATGAGATGCTTTAATTGCGACTCTACAGAAGACTGCAGACAACGTCAAGAAAATAAAAATAAAATACAAGAGCTTCACATAACACTATTTAACACAGAACTTCATGCTACCGGGTTGGTTAAAGAGACTTTTGGCATGGGCATATTGGATAGTGCCTGTACGAAAACTGTTACCGGTAAAACATGGCTGGACATTTTTATAGAGGCTTTGTCTGACCAAGACAAATACTTAGTTGAATATTTTTCTACCAAGACAATATTTAAGTTTGGAGACGGAGCTAAAGTTACTGCAACTAAGAAAGTAAAATTTCCAGCAGTGATTGGCAGAAAAAAGGTTATGATTGAATCCTGTATAGTAAATAATGAAATTCCATTGCTATTTTAATTTTGATTTTTCCACACGCTGTGTGTTTTCATACCTTTTATCTATACATAAATATTATATTATAAATATTATAGATTAAATTCTGTTTCATGTTGGGCTGTAAATTGTTCTACTCTTTCTTTGTAGTGACAGTTCCAGTCCAGGATCAAATAAAGCTGATATATCCATGGAATGTCCCCAGGACACAATTTCCATGAAGGAAAACACCATTGATAGGTTAACAAATGAAGTAAATTTGAATTCCGGACAAACAGCTCAAGATCGGTGAGAAAATTGGACACTGTCTGGAATTCTTAATTTCATAAATAATGAATAAACAAAATGTCTTCAGTATTATTTGCATTATTTGGACTATTATCCTCATCTTCATTGTTATCTGTACAATGTTTCGGACGATATGCCCTCCGGCCTTCTTCAGGTATTTCTTGTCGGACTCGGGAACATTCTCGGACTTGGGAACCTTCTTGTCATGATTGGGAGCCATCATAGAACTTTGAACCTAATCCTTTATTCAGTCCACGGGGGTATTGTGTTAGTCTAGTATTTAATTCTATGGCTAACAACAACAAATAAATAAATTAATAATTTATTTAATTCTAACAATTTATTAACAAGCACATGAAACAATGAATAACAATATAAAGTCCTTCCTGTGTATAAAATTGAGTTTAAGGGATTTACCAGTGTGCTGAAGAAAATATCTGGTATCTTAGGGTTGTCTCTCTCGGAGAGATTTTAATGTCAGTGTCTCCCGGAACGGCTGGTGGAATCTGTCTGTGAGAATTTTGTATTTTGTGCCTAAACTTCTGGGCTAATCACGTGATTGGTATATCCAATCACAGAGAGCCTCTCCCTCACTCACTCTATACATAGGAATTACCATTTTACTGACCCAACATGGGTATCCCATTCTCATTCTTCTAAAATTCAGCTTAAAATAACCCTATAAGGGTTGTCATTCAGTAAAATCTGACTAACCCGAGAGGAAAAGCTCAATTTTTGCATCTTCTAATCACCTTCATTAACAATAATATCTTCCTATAATGGAGATTGGGTGTTTGTCTGTTTGTAACCGAAACTATAAAACTACATGTCTCAATTCCCTTAGTTATTTACATCACATTCACCATGATTTTATTTTTATTTAAACCTCAGTTATTAATAAAATGGTTTTACATTATTAATACTGTTGGCCTTATCTACCTACTAATAACATGCAATTTTATTTATATATACAACAAAATAGCAGTTTACAGGCTAATTTGCATATTGATCT
>CM042171.1:13104025-13114025 GCA_023376005.1 Doryteuthis pealeii | reverse complement strand
CGACTTCACCCCATCCCCCACTAACACAGGGGAATTTTAACCCCTCTACCAGATCGATTCAGAAGTATTACACAATCCCCATTCCTACGACGTGGTGACATCATAATTCACGCAGTTGTTTAGGTGCTGTATTGGAATTATTGATGGGGAAGCAGTGTCGAGTCTACCTTGTGGCCGGGGGTCTCCATCACCCCCCTGTTCAATAACATTACAATTAAAGAATTCATCAATCATCAGTCTCTTGATTCTCTGGGCCTTTATGCCCCAATTTTGCAATCAACAAAAACAAACAAAAAACAGAAAAAAACAAAACAAAAACAAACACAGCACAGTTCAATGGCCAAGGTTGCTCTGGAGTGGGTTTCACCCCTTCATCACACACATACACAATGTTCACCCTATCAGGAGAATAGAAGAGTTCAAATCTAGTCCCTGTCATTTTTTTCATTTTGCTTCTTTTTTTTTTAAAAGTATATTTGGGCACACGCCTGATCACAAATATTTTATTGATTCCACTGAAGTTAAGTAGCAATCAGACAGCAACAGTATTTGCCTGAGTGACCAATGAGTAACAACTGGTACAGTATGCAACTTGAGCTCTAAGTAAAGTCATATTTAAGCATCAGTTGCTGCTAGATCACAGAAATTGAGTATCAATGAACTTGCTTGGTAATGAGATAAGTGACCCATCAGAAAGAGTAGATGTTGTAAGCTACATGAAGACAGGATGCAAGATTTAAAATAAAGCTTAGTAAATTCTAAGAACAATATGAGATGAATTTAGATTTTAAAGTTAAGATCCTTTTTTTTAAACAAACATAACTGGAGGTGTAAAAACAAAGACACTATTTCTCTTTTGTTTTCAAAATAGATTTAGAAAGATTTAGATTTTAAAAAAAAAGTATATTTGGGCACACGCCTGATCGCAAATATTTTATTTCAAAACTTTCTGATGGCATCATTTTCAATTGGTATGAACTTTACATTCATGTTCCACATTTTTAAAAATTTTCTGGCAAGGTCCAAGTAATTGTGTATCTTCTCATTTGATTTTGATTTTACTCTACAAGTTCTTTTTGTCTTGTTAATTCATCCTAGGTCTGGCCTTCTAGTTGGGATTAGGTGATCCGTTTGAATCCTAAAATCCAGTAACAATACCCCAATTTCTGTAAGACTTGCAGATGTCTTCTGTTCCTGCGTCAACTGGAAAAAAGCTGATGCGAGGTGACACACACACACACACACACACACACACACACACACACACACACACACACACACACACACACACACACACACACACACACACACACACACACACACACACACACACACACACACACACACACACACACACACACACACACACACACACACACACACACACACACACACACACACACACACACACACACACACACACACACACACACACACACACACACACACACACACACACACACACACACACACACACACACACACACACACACACACACACACACACACACACACACACACACACACACACACACACACACACACACACACACACACACACACACACACACACACACACACACACACACACACACACACACACACACACACACACACACACACACACACACACACACACACACACACACACACACACACACACACACACACACACACACACACACACACACACACACACACACACACACACACAACACACACACACACACACACACACACACACACACACACACACACACACAAATCAAGTTCAATTCTCCAAGTCAAATCAAACAGAAGACAAAACAAAAAAATCTAAATCAAAATCCCACAGTTAATTGTTGTTGTATAAAAAAAAAAAAAAAAATAATTGTTGTGAGGTTTTAAGGGGTCAAATAAGAACAAAACGACAGGTAACAAATGTAGAAAAATGTATTAACAGAAAGTAGACAAATACAATACAGATAAGTGGAAATTACATCTGACAAATAGAGTTATTGGCTTACTTGCATTGGCTTACTGCCAACCCACAATTATCCCTGTTACTTATAGTAACCCGTCGGCGCATTCCATTGGTCAATAGGGTATATCACCTATAACAATAATAATTTTTTCCATCCAATTAAAACGTACATCAAACACTTCCAACGTCACCTCACAATATATTCCAGTGGGACAACAGAAAAATTAAATAATCAGCAATTTACAAAATGAATAAATAAACAAAATAACCACTTAAAATCCTTTTTCTCCCCTAAACAAACATTCCAACCAACCATACGAAAACTTGGGGAAAAAAAATCAATCAAATCGGCTGTACAAGACAAAACAAAAAAAAAAACAAAAAACAACTAATCAACAAGTGTGGGGGAGCCCCCCACCGCCATCCTTCTCCCAACCCTCAATGAAACAAAAAAAACAAAAACAAAAAAAAAAAACTTTCTGTGATGCTCTCAACGACCCTTTTCACTACAAAGATCATAACCAATCCCATCACGTTCAACTAAGAAGATCCAATCAATTGCCAACTCCAAACAATAATAAAAAAACAAACAAAAGAAACACCCTCCATCTCCCCACACACACCCTATCCATCCATCCATCCGTGCAGGTCATTAAAAAAAAAACGCAAGTCATCCCTACGGCCAGCAGTAAGGATCAATCCTCCTTTCTTTTTCCCCTGTTCCAAACATTAGTATATCAGATATCTTTCTATTCCTCTTTCTTTCCCCCTTTTCTTTCTCTACGTTAAGGGCCTTTCCTTTCTTTTTTTCTCTACTAAAGCTTCTCTTTCTTTCTTTTTCTTTGGGTAGAAATAAATAATAATAAAATTACTTGGTGAGGTCCTTTGACAAAATCTAAAAAAAAAAAAAAAATAACTAGCCACATTTCTCATACAAAACCATTAAAAAACAGAGAGAAAAATATATATTTCTTAGACATTTGATTTCCTTCCTTTCCTTTCGAAACACATCCAAACTATAGAACAAATCCTTCTCTGGGTGATTACAGAGAATGTTATGGACTAGCCTAGCTTATCCTTCATAGAGAGTAAATGAGCTGGTCCAAGACTATTTGTACACTGCTGTTTTAGAACATCTGGTGATTACTGAGACTGCGAAATTAGGGAACCATGACACAAACTGTCTACCTCGAGGTTTTAGCACTCTGTTGCGATTTACTCTATGTCTGGCATAAACTGTATTTAAATGTACTAGTATACTGAATATTGTATGATCCAGTATACAAGTTCTGAAAGGTGTAGAGTAGTCCTCTGTCACCATTACTACCAGCTCCAATCTCCACCGTCTGGATTATGGAACCATCACACAAACTGTCTACCTTGAGGTTTTAGCACTCTGTTGCGATTTACTCTATGTCTGGCGTAAACTGCATTTAAATGTACTAGTATACTGAATATTGTATGATCCAGTATACAACATAATCATTTATAGAATGTGAGACACAAGACAATTCAGTATTCAATGGGACTGTGTGCAAAATATCTCTTAAGAAACAGCTACACTGCCAGTATATAATTATCAAACAGTCTAAGAAAAACTCATATTTTTGACAAATGTCTTAAAACCTAAATTTTATTGTCTACATAAAAAATTGTCTGATTATTGTCTTGCAGAAACCAAGATTCCAGTTCCTATTGGCGGGAAGAAGAGTATTGTATCAATTGATACCAGATTAATTGATGGAGATGAACTGAAGACAGTGTAAGTACTATAATTATTCATTTATAATATGAGGCTCTTAAAACATTGATTTTGCACCTAAATATTAGTCTTTTTTTAATGATTGTAAACTTTATTAATACATCAACTCTTAAAATATTGATATTACAAATAAGTAAGTACTATAATTATTTATTTATATTACAAGGATAATCCCAAAGGTAAGGTCTCCAAGATATTTAGAAATTAATCATATCTATTACAGGTAGTGGCCCCTCCATAAAATCGCCAAACTGAATTTTATAATTATTTTTAATGATTGTAAACTTTATTAATTCATCGTCTCTTAAAACATTGATATTACAAATAAATATGAAGCATTTATCAGTTTAAAATGATTATGAACTTCATCAATACATTGGCTCTTAAAACATTGATATTACAAATAAATATGAAGCATTTATCAGTTTAAAATGATTATGGACTTCATCAATACATTGGCTCTTAAAACATTGATATTACAAATAAATATGAAGCATTTATCAGTTTAAAATGATTATGGACTTCATCAATACATTGGCTCTTAAAACATTGATATTACAAATAAATATGAAGCATTTATCAGTTTAAAATGATTATGAACTTCATCAATACATTGGCTCTTAAAACATTGATATTACAAATAAATATGAAGCATTTATCAGTTTAAAATGATTATGGACTTCATCAATACATTGGCTCTTAAAACATTGATATTACAAATAAATATGAAGCATTTATCAGTTTAAAATGATTATGGACTTCATCAATACATTGGCTCTTAAAACATTGATATTACAAATAAATATGAAGCATTTATCATTATGAACTTCATCAATACATTGGCTCTTAAAACATTGATATTACAAATAAATATGAAGCATTTATCAGTTTAAAATGATTATGAACTTCATCAATACATTGGCTCTTAAAACATTGATATTACAAATAAATATGAAGCATTTATCAGTTTAAAATGATTATGAACTTCATCAATACATTGACTTTTAATTCATAATGACAAATAATTCATAATTAGATATTGCAACTAATTATGAAGAGTTATTTTGCCAAATATATAAAATAATATAAATAATATAAATAATATAAAATAATATAAATAATATAAATTATATAAAATAATATAAATAATATAATATAAATAATATAAATAATAAAATAATATAATATAATATAATATAATATAATATAATATAATATAATATAATATAATATAATATATATAATAACAAATATATTATATATATTTTTATTATTATATTACAAATATATTACATATATAATATGATATAATATAATATAATATAATAAGAATAATATAATATAAAATAATATAATATAATATAATATAAATAATATAAATAATATTAAAATGATTATGAACTTCATCAATACATGGACTTTTAATTCATAATGACAAATAATTCACAATTAGATATCGCAACTAATTATGAAGAGTTATTTTGCCGAACTTTACAATCTGAAAAACATGTTTGTAATTTTTCTGTGAATTTAATTTAATTTCTGTAAAATTTCTCTTCTATTTCCCATCTTGAGCTTTTTTTTTTGTTGAAATTCCAATTCCTCTGACAGCTTGAGGTCAGGAATTTACTTCAAAACGTCAGTTGATTTTATGGAGATGCTGACCAAAGATGAAACAGAGAAAATATGTCACATTGGAGTCATTTTTTTTTCTTCAGCTTGTCAGTACACCACACAAGCATTGGCTGGTGGCAGTTGCTTGAGTTCTTGGTATTTGATTCAGAATTATTTTTGAAAAACTGTGTTGACAATATGACATTTCTTGTAGATTTTTATTAGAAATTAACCAAAAATAGTTAAAGTAAGTAAAAGTTCCAGTTGTTGTCTGGGACAAAATTCCACCAAAATAGCTGGAACTTTGACACGGTGATGATAAACATAGAAATTAACCTGATTTTTCTTCATAGCCAATAGAAATTTATATCAGACTAGAAGAAACTACCCAGTGTCACCTAGGTAGAGGGGGAAACCTTGATGTATTGATTTGTTTACATTTGAGATTTACAAATGCTGGACATTTTTAAATAGAATTTCAATGCTATTTCTATGTATATCTTAATTTTTAAGTATCTTTGAATATAAATCAAATGTTCATAATTTTGTACAGAAAGCAAGAACTGGTAATATTTAATGTGTATACATATTTACTTTGTTGTTAGAATTTCAATGCTATTTCTATGTATATCTTAATTTTTAAGTATCTTTGAATATAAATCAAATCTTCATAATTTTGCACGAAAAGCAAGAACTGGTAATATTTAATGTGTATACATATTTACTTTGTTGTTAGAATTTCAATGCTATTTCTATGTATATCTTAATTTTTAAGTATCTTTGAATATAAATCAAATGTTCATAATTTTGCACAGAAAGCAAGAACTGGTAATATTTAATGTGTATACATATTTACTTTTGTTTAGAATTTCAATGCTATTTCTATGTATATCTTAATTTTTAAGTATCTTTGAATATAAATCAAATGTTCATAATTTTGCACAAAAAGCAAGAACTGGTAATATTTAATGTGTATACATATTTACTTTGTTGTTAGAATTTCAATGCTATTTCTATGTATATCTTAATTTTTAAGTATCTTTGAATATAAATCAAATGTTCATAATTTTGCACAGAAAGCAAGAACTGGTAATATTTAATGTGTATACATATTTACTTTGTTGTTAGAATTTCAATGCTATTTCTATGTATATCTTAATTTTTAAGTATTTTTGAATATAAATCAAATGTTCATAATTTTGCACAGAAAGCAAGAACTGGTAATATTTAATGTGTATACATATTTACTTTGTTGTTAGAATTTCAATGCTATTTCTATGTATATCTTAATTTTTAAGTATCTTTGAATATAAATCAAATGTTCATAATTTTGCACAAAAAGCAAGAACTGGTAATATTTAATGTGTATACATATTTACTTTGTCGTTAATTGTTTTATTTTCGTAGTTTCATCCGGACATACATACATACATACACACCAACTGCCCTTTATATATGTACTAGAAGCAGCTACCCAGCATCGCCTGGGTAGAGGAGGGATTTTTTAAAAGTCTCAGAGATTGATTATTACTTATTGCGAGTGAGATCCTCACTGGTTGCCCATAAAAATTCCACATAAATATATAACATTATAGTAAGAAATTTTCATTCAATGATTTACAATTTAAAAAAAAAGAAGATATAAATGAGGCGATTAATTCAATCAATCAATATTATATTTCAAAGCTACTCATGTGGAGGGGTTGGTAAATATGTATATTGTTTGTTTGTTTTGTTTTGTTTTACGGCATATCAACCTCAGCGGGTCATTTAATGCTGATTAAGTTTTGAAATAAATCAATTCTTAATGGATAATACAATTTTTTTTATGAATACATTTTTCTATTTAACCCATAGATGGGACCCTAACAGGTACTACCACTCCGGGTCAGAGTGGACCCGGGAGCAATGGTGATGAAGGGGTGCTCCACATTCCCCAAACCTCCAGAACTGGAACCTCACCATCAAATAGAGTTTAACGTCATTCCCAGGACATGTAGACCTTCAGTTACCGCCTTCTAGCACCCATATGATAAAAAGGGGTTTGGGCTTGCCATAAGGGCAATAGGGTTTGGGTAATCATATAGGTGCTAGGGCTTGACGTGACCAGCCGATTGATCGGAGGGGGCCTCTCTGACCGCCCGTCTAGCCCAAGATAGGGCCAAAGTGGAGTATTGCAAGTCATGAACTGCTCATCCACCTGGGCTCTATCCTTAAGCATCACGGGTCGCCCCCCACGGTCAACAGGTGGCCCCATTGGGGGAGTCTTACCCCTCTGCAGAGGTGCAGTCAGTGAATTCTAACGCCCCAGCCGACAGGGCGGAAATATGTATATATCATAAATGAGTTTGTTAAAGATACTGGCCACTAAAATGAAGTTGTTGCAGGGTGTGAAAAGATTGGTAATAAAAAAAAAACAATGCCAGCAACCAGAGGAGAGATAAGTTGACAAAGATAAAAATCTGATCAGAAAGCAAAATGTGATAAAATTCACCATAACAGCCTCTACTTTATTAATACATTGGCTCATCAAACATTAACACATCACTCAATAAGTCCTGACATATAGATGGCGCCACTAATAAAAATCCATATGATTTTTATAACGTACTAACCTTCAAATAGCATGTGTAAAGATCTGAGCCCAATCGGTTTATTAGTTTACAAATTACAGTTATTTAAGTGAAGCTACTGTTGTAAATTTTCAAAACAATGAAAAATCTGAATTTTGTGTGTTGCATTGCTTTTTGATGGGAAAAAATACTGTTCAAGCAAAGCAATGGCTTGATAAGTGTTATTTGAACTCTGCTCCGTTGGAAACCACCATTAAGAGGTGGTATGCTGACTTTAAATGTGGTCATACAGACACAAATGATGCTGAATGCTCAGGTTGCTCAAAGTTGGCAATTGTCCTGGAAAACACCAAAAAAAACTCCACAAACTTGTTTTGACTGATCGTAAATTGAAAATTGTGTGAGATAGCAGAGGAGTTGAAGATATCAGAAGGCAGTGTATTCACCATTTTGCATGAACATTTGTCAATGAGAAAGCTGTGTTCAAATTGGGGTTCTGTGTTTACTCACAATCAATCAAAACAACAACACGTCAATGATTCAGAGTGTTGTTTGCAACTGTTTCAATGCAACAAAAAGGAGTTTTTGCGTGAATATGTGACAATGGATGAAACATGGATCCACCACTTCAATCCAATCGCAACGATGGCTAAACTACATGAATTGCACTTTGAATTGCATCCACATCCACCCGATTCTCCAGATCTGGCCTCCAGCAACTACTAGCTGTTTGCAGACCTCAAAAGAATGCTCTAGGGAAAGAGATTTGGCTCCAATGAAGAAGTGATATCGGAAACTGAGGCATATTTTGAGGCCAAAGACAAATCTTTCTACAAATAAGGCATCGAATTGTTAGAGAAGTATTGGAATCAGTGTAGCACCCTCTGAGCCAGAACCGCAACCGGTGTTGCCACGGTATTATGAAAGGCGTCTCTTTTTGTTCCACTGGAGCCTGCCATAGCGGTCGTCTGTTGCTAGTAGCAGTGGCTGTTGCGTTCGGCGGAGCGGTTTGCCGTCTCCGTTGGGCGTGGCTTGTCGTTGTTGCATACGCGGCGGCGTGTGCAAATGGGCCAACCGACTTGACATCCACGACAGGCGGGATTTTGCCGTCACCATCTTGTTTTGAACCCCCCGTGGAGCGTGAGACAAGGGATCGCTCGTAGACCACTTGACTTAGTCATATTGATGAATAAAGTCAAATTTTGTCTGAAAGTTGTTTTATTAGTTTGGCTCGGGACTTATTGAGTGATATTTTAATATCATAACTAATGAAGTGTTTACCTGTTTAAAATAACTCTCATCCTGTTATTCAGGAACACCGATAGTAGTAGGATTGGAGTACTTACTACTCACATAAATCCCCAAATGGGTTTAAAGGGGCTCCTTAGCCTTGGCCAGCAACCCATCAACTCAAGGAGAAGTCTGACACAAAAGCTCTGCTGCCTTTCAAGGAAAGGCTAGGGGAGTAAACCCCCCCAAAAAATCAGGAGCTGGAGTCCCTAAGGTGGTGTGATGTTGAAATCCAGTGCTACCCATTAACTCCTGCGACACTACCGTTGCCAAACTGCATTGATCCCTTACCTTTCCTTTGGATCACAGCGGCACTGTGGAGAGGGGGGATTTGATGCATGGGCATCAGCTTATCCTCCACACTACTCCATCATCTCTCGTAGATGGAAGGCTGCCAACTACATCCTGCTATGTATGCCTTATGACTGAGATAGTTGTGCATTTCCTACAATAACCAGTGGTTGGTGTTCAAACTTAAATAAAGGGCAAGAATTCAAATGCTGATTTTCAAAGAAGGAAGTGTCTCTCCATTTAAAAGACTGACATAAAACTATCTTTCTATTCATATTGTTAGATGTGTGGGGATTCAAAAATATAAAAAAAAAAAAAAGGAACAAACTTCCATGGGACCTTTCACCGGAAATTTGATCTGCACATGTCCAACAAAAAGGACTGACTCCCTTCCCCCCAAAAAGAACCCCTCTGCCAGTCTAACTTAGGCTGCAACTGAGTGTAGGTCATTTTCCTGGCCAGGGGTTATCCCCTCGCCCAGCCACTATTCAATAAAGGCTTAGTCAT
>CM042171.1:13069025-13099025 GCA_023376005.1 Doryteuthis pealeii | reverse complement strand
AAACACATTTCTTTTTCTAAACTTGGGGAAAATAGATTAAAATGAACACACGAACACATTTCTTTTCCCAAACTTAAAGAAAAAGAAATTAAAACAAACACATGTGAGACGACCTGTTCTGCGCTCTGCACCTTCAATGCATGATGTCTAGACCCCAAATATTGTAACACTCTGCGCTGGCCAATTTGAGGGCATGAGTCAGAAACAGTAGTCACAAGGATTAAATAAAAACAACAACTACAAGTGTTTGTAAACAAGACGTGGATGAAAGAAGGGTGTGTGTGATGCTTCGCTGTTTATCCAACTGGCTGCTACTGGCTATCCCTACCGGCGCCCTTAACACCTCAACAACCCGAGTTCTACCTGACTTAGTGCTCGAGTTTAGCTGTATTTATGTCAAATTCACCTTCCCCACCCATCTTCTCTGGACCACACAGATGGCCAGTACTTAAATCGAATCGCAGACTTCTAGTCATCATTAACCCTTAAAATTAAAGTAATTAAATATTTTTCCAGACACTACGTCTTCAATACATCGACCATTAATTTTTTCAAAAGAGATTTTCTCATAAAAATCCCTTTTGCTTTTAATACCTGGGTGCATAAGATATTATCACCAAGTGGCCTAACTTCATGGTGGTCGTACAAGTCTCTTAAACTTTACGGCCTAATCTTTGGATTCGTAAAAAGGTCAACCACCCACCCCTTTTACTTATGCCTGGCTTTAACCTATTCTCTTTCTTATTTATTTATTCATTCTGACCATGTTCGTCTTCAATCATAGTATCACACACACAACACAGTCCTTTTCCTAGACTTAAGGAAAAGAGATTAAAACAAATATTTACACAAAAGTCAGAGTCCGATTGGCTGGATTAGCGATGCTTACTACTACATCCGTGCCTAAAAAATTAATTACTTTTGGATCCACCTGGTAATTATAAAAGACAGAGAAGAAATCAACAAACAGAAGGAATTCATCTCACTGTCAGACAGTTACTGTTATAGGTGATATACCCTATAGACTATAGTGGAATGCGCTGACAGTCACTATAAGTAACAGGAACAATTATGGTTTGACGGAAGCCAATGCGAGTCAGCTCGTAACTATTTGTCGGACGTAATTCCCACTTCTCTTTACTGTAATTGTCTACTCTTTAGTTAATACATTTTCCTACATTTGTTACCCATCGTTTTGTCTTATTTTGACCCCTTAAAACCCCACAACAGTTACCATCTCCACACCAGATAGAACACACAGATACCATCTCGCGGCCAGATAGAAACGACCAAGAAGCAGATGTCCGAACTAATGATTCCACAACCTTAACACAACTACAACACTCCTACTACTACCATTATTAATACCACTTTGTTCTACATCAAAAATCCGTTCCAGCAGGTCGTATTTACAAACTTTATTTTCATTTCTGATCCACATCTATTCGAACTTTGATGACTACATACATTTCACATTTCACATTTCACATTACACATATCTTAACAAACTTTTCCACGACATATCTACACATCTTTTTCTCTTGGAACCTTCGCATCTTTGTTGTTATTACAAATTTATTCTCTGAATAAATTTATTTGTTATCAAATAATTATAAGTATTTGTTTTATCATTTCTCCGTATTTTCTGTTTAAGCTGTGTCATATTATTCTTCGTCATTTAAATATTATTTGTGGGTTAGTTTCATACATCTCATAACGCTCTACAATATACATCTATGTATAGTTTTTTTTTTCTTCTTTTTGTTTTCAGAACCTACTAAATAAATTTGCCAACTGAGTTAGATGCTGTAAAATCAACAAGCAGCCAACCAACCAAGCATCATCATCATCATATATATATATATATATATATATATATATATATATATATATAATATATATAAAATGTTGTTCTGGTTCCAACGGGAGAAAAATTAATATTTTATAAAAAAGAAGGCCCGCAAAATGTATTATGTTCTCAGAAAAATTTTAAAAATTCTTTTTATCTTACATATGCGACACGTGTTTCTGATCTGTTGTTTTCTTCAGGCATTGAGTTATTATTTTGGCAGAATATGTCCGATATTTGATAGGTTGTGTGTGTTTCTGCAACTTTTCTATTATATATATATATATATATATATATATATATATATATATGGGCAAAATTTTTCTTTAATGCGTACAGTATTAAACAAGACGGACATTTTGTGTTTGACAAGTTTCTTTTCGATCCTTTCAAATTTTCTGGCCAATTTCTTACGGGTCTGAAGATTTGCACTACCATGAGAAACTTAAGTTGGTAGTTTTTAAACCATTCAATTTTAATCGTATATATATTTGTTATTGTTCACTCAGCACCCTCTTGCCTCATATGTTTATCCGTCATCAGAGACGTTGACTTTTATATATATATATATATATATATATAAAAAATAGGTGTGTCATAAAAGTATTGAGATTGAAGCTGTATTTACCAAGTTAGAAATGAACAATGAATGGAACGTTAATTTTTTTTCAGAATACAAGGTGTGTCATTAAAGTGCCGAATTTGAAGCTGTATTTACCAAGATAGAAATGAACAGGGAATGGAATGTTAATTTTTTTTCAGAATGCAAGGTGTGTCATTAAAGTGCTGTATTTGAAGCTGTATTTACCAAGATAGAAATGAACTATGAATGGAAGGTTAATTTTTTCAGAATACAAGGTGTGTCATAAAAGTGCAGAGTTTGAAGCTGTATTTACCAAGTTAGAAATGAACAATGAATGGAACGTTAATTTTTTGAGAATACAAGTTGTGTTATAAAGTACAAAAAATCTCGATACTTTTTTGACATATCTTATATATATATATATATATATATATATATATATATATATATAACACATTCTAATACTCACACCGCAAAAAAAAAAAAAATTTGACCTCATATTTCAAACTGTTCATTTTTTCAACATTCTTTTTTCTCAGACTTCAAATTTTAAACAGACCGATAAACAAGGACTATTACTCACCTTTTTCCTTATCCTTGTTTTTTATCACCTTCCACATACCAACAAAGGCCCTGAAGATGATCTAATTAATAGATCAAAACACTGCAGCGTCGGCCAATAAACTCACCACTTAAACCTGTGTTTTTACAATTTTTTATTATACTACATATATATATATATATATATACATCACATACATACGCACAAACAAAAATACGCACACACGCACGTGGACACAATCATATCATCACAGCCTTCACGCATTTCCATGCGCACGCGCATGACATCATACACATGCGCACAAACAAAAATATGCACACGTACAAGCAAAAAAAACATTCCACATCACATAAACACGCAAATACGAGAATACAGTTAAAAAAAAACGCACACATTTGACCATTTACACCATTTCTGTCATTTCCAAAGGAACCGTTTCGTCTTACCTGATGAATGCTTTCAGCAAGAAACCGCTGGTTGTAATACCGTTCCGTAATAAATAAATAAAAGCAAAAACTTTTATTTGTTTTGATTTTTCATTGAACTATATATATATATATATATATAAGTTACTTGCAAATCCACGAAGCAAACAAATATATTTACTTCTGGATTTTATTAAAACCCACTTACTTGAGAATGGGTACAGTCCAGTTATAAATACAGGTCAATAGGTAGACAAAGCAATTCCCTGAAGATTTGGTATTGTGGGAAACTGCAGTCGGAATATATTAAGCCATTTGATTTTTAAAACGTATATATATATATATATATATATATATATATTCAGTTTTTTCCTTTGTTTTCAGAAGGTAATGTTTGCCAGCTGATTTACACTGTGGAACAAAAGAGAAATTTTGCATCCCATTTTTTGTTGCATATTCCTCTCATTTGAAGTCATGGGAAATGGACTCATTGCCCCAAGTTCAAATCCTGGACGTGGTAATTGCATTTCACTTAGCGCTAATACCCTTGGGAAAGGTATGAATTCTACTCTCCCTCCAGCTATGGGTAAATAGTAGGGCAGACTGGGCTCTTTAACCTTGGTTAGGAAACCGGTCTAAGAGAAGGAAAACTCTGAATTCAAACCTGTTAAACTCCGCTTAAGAAATTGACCTTGTGTCACATCCTGCTCGTGCGGAGTGGTTGGTAAATATATATTCCTCTTATTTGAATGTAATAAATATCAACTTAAAATTTATGAAACTTTTCGCATAAAAAAATACAAAATGTTGATCTCTTGGAATTTGGGTCTTCTGGAAAAATATATCATTATTGTTTGTTTTTATGTCGTGAATCTCCTTTTTTGACATCAGCCAAAAAAAATAAAAACAACAGAAAAATCAAGAGAATCTTTGAACAGAACTTACACAATATCTGGTTAAATCAAACTTAACGGGGTAATTTATGAGGAAGTCCGTCCCGCTCCCCTGCATCCGAAATTGCTGCCCGGTGAATTTTAAAATAACGACCCCAAGTTTCGGCACCACATCGGTGTTACTTGAAAGAAAACAACCAACTTAGGGCGTTAAATGTATTTTAGGGGGGGGGGTCTCTTTTTAGTCTTAATTCTTGTTTATTTATAGAAATTTCTATCTATCTATCTATCTATCTATCTTAGTCTATTCAAAACTATCCATCTTCATATCTATCTATCTATCTATCTATTAAATACTAAGATTCTCTTTTATTACGATAAATTACGATAAGTAAACAAGAATTACAACAAATTACAATAAATAAATAAGAATTATTACAAATTACGATAAATAAACCAGAATTACGACAAATTACGATAAATAAACCAGAATTACGACAAATTTCTATAAATAAACAAGAATTAAGACTAAAAAGAGGCCCCCCCCCCTAAAAATACATTTAACGCCCTAAGTTAGTTGTTTTCTTTCAAGTAACACTGATGTGATAAAATTCACCAGGCAGCAATTTCGGAGGCAGGGGACTGGGACGCAATTCCTCATAAATTACCCTTAACAGACCTAAATTCCACCATTGTATGTCACCCTGCTGAAAGAAAAAAATAAAATACCCAAAATCAGGGAATTAACCAAATTTAATGAAATTTTCAGTGTTGATATATTAATGAATAAAATATATAATGCACCAGTTATTTTATTTAAAAACTCTTACATTTTTTCAGGTCAGTTAATTTGAACCATGTATCTTTGAGGCATAACACAGATTCTCAATATATAGAAGGCATACTGAGAACTACTGGAGAAAGAAGGAAGAACTGTGGAAACTGTACCATCTAGAAGATCTACGAAAAGCGACGCTCGATGGGTGAGAGAGAGAGAGAGAGAGAGAGAGAGAGAGAGAGAGAGAGAGAGAGAGAAGAATCCCTGCTGTCGGCACACCCTGATAATGATGATGATGATGTGTAGTGAATTCAATCCTCTCGAGGTGCCCCCATATTAATATTTTGTCAGATTAAGCTAGGCTTAGTAAACGCTTATAAAGAAATTAATATACATTCTGTTTAAAGTATTGTTTTATGGTTAATCAATGAGGATTATCCCAGAAAGATTATCATTTTGGATTTTATAATTTTCAATGCTGGATTAAACTAGAATGAAAAAAAAAAAAAAAAGACTTCTTCAATTTGGTTGAGATTTAAACAAAGCTGGGTTTATATAAATACTAGACAAAACGTGATGCATTGGGTCACCCATTTAGCTCTGCATAGATAATTGAGATTAGGGAAAAGGGAGTTAGCAAAGTGAATAAAATTAAAAAAAAAATATGTCCGGACGAAATCTTAAAATCATTTTGTTAGCTTTCTAAGAAAGGAAATGTTTGACCTCATTTAAGCTACGGGTTGCTGGTTGTGAAATTTAACATAGAAATTCATTTCAAATTCTCCCAGCTCTCTCTTTCTCTACTCTCCAGGAAAACTAACATTATATAACGAGGTGGTAGTCAAGAGATACATAGAAGGGAAGAAAGAGATAGACACAGAGTAAATTAAGAGATTGGTCGGTTTTTGACTTAATTGCAAATTACGACTAATTAGAACCAATTAAAACAGATTTTTTTAAAAACATAATTCAATCCTAAAAGTAAGGAATAATTTAGTATAAATTTTGTGTCATTAAACTAAACAGTAAAAAAGCCTTTAGGAAGCAAAAGTTGATTAACTCAGGTTTAGATATTATGTTGAAATATTAGTAAGAGTGAAAAATAAGAAAAATGAGGATGCTTTTGAATGCATTAGTAATATGGGCTGTTTTGAGGCAAAATCAACTCAGATTTTCATAGAGACTTTGTAAATAAATGAGATTTATTCTAGTTATATATACTGATGATTTTGACTATAAATTAAATACTCATTGATAAACTTACACATTTTTTGAGGGTATGTGACGTACGCAGTGACGCAGTTTTGATTAAAGACAGACACCCAATCTCCATCATAATAAGATTTGTTTAACTTCATGTGTATTAATAAATTATTAGAAACAATTTTTATGTTAGGTGTTTCATTAACTTAAGGTGTACTAATTAGTAGATATAATTATGCTAGTTTGTTTTTAATGGCATATCAACCCTTGTGGGCTATATAATGCCAAATCTTTTTTGTATATATGATTTGTAAACGAAGAGTTTGTAGGTAGATATCTTTGTTTGGTTTTATAAAGAGGTCGAAATAATATTCATTAAGTCAATGTATTGGTAGAAATTATATGTTAGATTTTTCATTAACTTCACCACCCTGTCAGCTGGGGCGTTAGAATGCACCGACTGCACCTCTGCAGATGGGTAAGAACCCCCCAATGGGGCCACTTGCTGGCTGTGGGTGGCGACCCGTGATGCTTAAGGATAAACCCAGGTGGATGAACAGTCCATGACTTGCAATACTCTTTGGCTCTTTCTTGGGCTAGACGGGCGGTCGTAGAAGCCCCCTCCAATCAATCGGCTGGTCACCTGAAGCCCTAGCAACTATAAGATTGCCCCAACCCTATTGCCCTTATGGCAAGCCCCTACCCTTTTTATCATATGGGTGCTAGAAGGCGGTGGCTGAGGGTCTACATGTTCTGGGAATTGACGTTAAACTCTATCTGATGGTGAGGTTCCAGTTTTGGATATTTGGGGAATGTGGAGCACCCCTTCATCACCATTGCTCCCTGGTTCCCTCTGACCCGGAGTGGTAGTGCCTTTTAGAGTTCCATATATAGGTTGAATAGAAAAACATGAGTTTATAAACAAAATTGTATTATCCATTAAGAATGAATTTATTTCAAAACTTTGTCGGCATTAAATGACCCACTGAGGTTGATATGCCATAAAACAAAACAAAACAAACCAAATCATTAACTTCATGTGTATTAATAAATTGATAGAAATAAGTCGAGTAAATTTGACAGGGTAGCCTATTGTCAGTATCAGCCAGACAGCGAGGGAGTCTATCCTATTTTCATTAGCGCTAGACCAAGGGAATTGTTTTTGCGTCTGAGCTCCTCACTTTACCGCACAGATTCCTGTACTACTCATGCGCTGAGTTGGCGAGGGCCTGTATCGAACCAGTAACCTTGTAATTCCTATGCAAGTGCTCTACCGACTGAGCTAAACCTTAGAAATCATCTTCATTGATTTCATGTGTATCGATAAATTAGAAGAAATATGTAGTGATAAACTGGTGGTTATGTTAGACGTTTCCTCAACCTCATAACTATTATTATACTAAAGCTAAGTTAATCAACTTTTGCTTCCTAAAGGCTGTTTTACTGTTTAGTTTAATGACACGAAATTTATACTAAATTATTTCTTACTTTTAGGATTGAATTATGTTTGAAAAAAATTGTTTTAATTGGTTCTAATTAGTCATAATTTACAATTAAGTCAAAAACCGACCAATCTCTTACTTTACTATGTGTCTATCTCTTTCTTCCCTTCTATGTATCTCTCGACTACCTCCTCGTTATATAATGTTAGTTTCTCTAGAGAGAGAGAGAGAGAGAGAGAGAGAGAGAGAGAGAGAGAGAGAGAGAGAGAGAGAGAGAGATGGGAGAATTTGAAATGTATTTCTATGTTGAATTTTACATCCAGCAACCCGTAGCTTAAATGAGGTCAAACATTCTCTTACTTAGCTTACAAAATGATTTTAAGGTTTCGTCCGGTCGTATTTATTTAAAAAAAAAAATTAGCTTTGCTAACTCCTTTTTCCCTAATCTCAATTATCTAC
Organism: Doryteuthis pealeii; assembly: GCA_023376005.1. Taxonomy (NCBI): domain Eukaryota; kingdom Metazoa; phylum Mollusca; class Cephalopoda; order Myopsida; family Loliginidae; genus Doryteuthis; species Doryteuthis pealeii. The sequence goes on along the minus strand of CM042171.1, from coordinate 13,090,831 downwards.
CCAGAGCTGAATGGGTGACCCAACGTGTCACGTTTTGTCTAGTGTGTTACTAAACTGGTAGAAATAATTTTCATTAATTTAAAAACACATCTATTTGACTCATAGACGGGACCCGTACTACAACTCCGAATCAGAGTGGACCTGGGAGCAATGGCAATGAACGAGTACTCCAGACTCCCCAGAGGTCCAGAATTAGAACCTCACCATTAGATATATTTTAACGTCATACCCAGGGCACGCGACCAGGTTGGCATGGGGTCAATACAGAATTGTCTTGAGGGTAGAGTGTGTAGCAAATTAGCATAACCAGTTCACGGTTATTAACTCTGAAGAACTAATTAGAATACCTAACTCCTTCTTAAATAGAAGCATCACTATAATCATGGACTGCTGTTATGGGTTCACAGGTTGTCTAGTATTAATATAAGTATCAATTGCCATTTACATAAGCCATGATATTAAGCAAATCTTTTGTGATTATATACATATATATATATATATATATATATATATATATATATATCATAATAGAGATTTTGTGTTTGTCCTTGTAACCGAAACTTTATCACTCCCCAAGTCACAATTCCCTTAGTTTTTTTACATCACATTCTCCATGATTTGATTTTTATTTAAACCTCAATTATTAATAAAATTGTTTTACATTATTAGTACTGTTGTCCATATCTACATACTATATTTACCACTTACCACACGTGTACGGGTTAGGCACAAGGCCCTATTAATGTGGGACCACCCACAAGCCGAGACTAATGGATGGCGGGTGCAAAAATTGTGTTGATCCCGTCGGCATTCCCCATCAAGAGGGCGCCTCAGGCACTGTGCAATAAACTCAACCCTGTCCCTTTAAATCGATGGGACAGGTATTGCATGAGGGGATAGCCCTCTGCGATCAACGCTGTTAATTGTAGCCACGGTTCAGGGACGAAACCACTGGACCCCCACCCCAAGAGGCGGATATTTGGTGAGTACGACTGCACCTCTGCATCCGACCCCACGAAACAAATGCCCCCCTACCCCAAGAGGCGGATGGGGATACTAAAAACATGTAGTTGTATTTACATATACAACAAAATAGCGGTTTGAACGGGAAGGCTAATTTGCATATTGATATTAAAAAATTGGTTTGGTTTGGTTTGTTTTGTTTTACGGCATATCAACCTCTGTGGGTCATTTAATGCCGATAAAGTTTTGAAATAAATCAATTCTTAATGGATTATACAATTTTTTTATAAATACATTTTTCTATTTAACCCATAGATGGGACCCTAACAGGTACTACCACTCCGGGTCAGAGTGGACCAGGGAGCAATGGTGATGAAGGGGTGCTCCACATTCCCCAAACCTCCAAAACTGGAACCTCACCATCAGATAGAGTTTAACGTCATTCCCAGGACATGTAGACCCACAGCCACCGCCTTCTAGCACCCATATGATAAAAAGGGGTTGGGGCTTGACATAAGGGCAATAGGGTTGGGAAAATCCTATAGGTGCTAGGGCTTGACGTGACCAGCCGATTGATCGGAATGGGCCTCTCCGACCGCCCGTCTAGCCCAAGATAGGGCCAAAGTGGAGTATTGCATGTCATGAACTGCTCATCCACCTGGGCTCTATCTTTAAGCATCACGGGTCGCCACCCACGGCCAACAGGTGGCCCCATTGGGGGAGTCTTACCCCTCTGCAGAGGTGCAGTCGGTGCATTCTAATGCCCCACCGACAGGGCGGATTAAAAAATTGATCTTAATAAATATGTGCTTATTGAAACGGATTAGCATAATCGTTTTCGCGCTCTCGCTCACCCCCTCTCTATCTTTTTAGCACTCTCTTTATTTCTTATTACATTTTTTCTTATGTGTAGTACGCTCTCCCCTTTCTTCTTCACAATAAAAACAGAATGATTCATTATTCATCTGAATTAACGACACCCCGACCAACTCTCCAACTACGAAGCCTCTCCAGATCAATGGAGGTGTCAAAGTGTGACACGCATAGGTAGATACTAGCGTATTAATATATAGATGATTTAATTGATATTTAGAGTTTTAGAGATCAATTTATTGATCTTTCTACACATTGTTCCAAAACCCAAATGAATATCTAATTGGTAAATTGTAGGATTAATTCTTTTTTTTACGCTCATCTGCATAGATCGAATCTGAATTTGTGTATTTGGTCGAATGTTTTTCTAGATCAATAAAACAATAACATCATGCCTTTTCTAAGAGCAATGGTACAAAATAATATTCATCATCATCAGCATAGATATCCATGACACTTATCGGAAATTCCCTAGTGAATTATCTTCCGCTGTCGCTAGAGGAAGAATAGCCAACATCGTATGTTGGCGCCAAAACCAAATTTCTTTACTTATCGCATAGCAGTTACTGGAGGAGAGACGTAAAAGTAAAAGCTCTCATCACCAAGCCCAAAACAGGGCCCACTTATCTACTGACTGTCGACTTGGACGGAGACATTTTTTCACAGCACACTTTCGAAGGCATTGTGTCCGCATACTACAAGGCTGTCACAATAGCACACTACAGAAGGCTAAAAAGACCAAATAGTCTACTTGAAAAGGGCCCATTCACTGTCATTTAAAGGAACTGTTACCCGGGCGAGAAGCTTCTAAAATAGCATCCCTCATCACTTACCACCGAACCGGTTACCGAGGAATAACGAGCAACGTCCGAAGAAGCGTACTATCAACTTTCCAACCAGCAACAGAATACCCCTGTTATCACCACTACTCCAAGAACATTACTTAACTCAGATAAGTCTCGTAGCAAATACCCATAAAATTTGCATCAAGTTCTTGTATTATTTTTCAATACATGTATTAAATTTCCATTGTGTGTTTGTCTTCTTTGTCCGACAATTTACTTACAACTACGGAGAAATAAGAGCTCCTTCGAATCCCCGTAAATATTCTTACACTCTCTCTCCAATCATTCTCTTTTTAACTCCTTTTTTAGTAAAAGAACCATAAATACTGAATTCTGCTAAAAAAATGTCATAATATTGACATTTTTTTAAAAGCAGAATTCAGTATTCATGGTTCTTTTACTAAAACAATCCCGTATAGAAACTTATAAAAATCTTCTGATATAATTATTCGGACTCTTATCTTTATAGATAAAAAAAAATTAAAATCGTTTTTTATCGGTTCATTTTTCAGATTTCATAAAATAAAACAGGGGGGCGGAGACATCGTAAAAAAATTTCCCCTGATATATTTTAGGAAAAAACTTGTTTTAAACATAATTTCATCAACAGGTAAATAATTACCGAAATTTTCGGGAAAATTTGACTATTAGTTGATTTTCCATTGAATTTAAAAAAAGGCCGGTCCTCATAAGTTGTTTTTGGCTACGTTAAATTTCAATTGATTTAATGGTGCAAAAATGTAAACATTTTTTCGTTCATAATTTTCATTATTTCCGTAAGCTGAAGACATTTTTAAAAAATCATCAGGATTTAAAAAAATGTTTTTTGATCTAGCAATTATCTTCCCCTATTTGGATCAATATGGGGTCCAGAAGAGTTATCTTCCCTTGTCGGCAGATTTTCGCCAGTAGAGGGCTAGAGTATTCAAGTAGTAGCCCGGGTAATTCTAACTCTCTTTCTCTGGGTCCAGAAACGACAGCACATGGGTTAGGCGCTTTGTGTCTTTTTCCCTTAAGTGGGGGGCTTGCCCCCCAACCAACTATCAGTAAGTGACTTTCCTTCAGAAACTCTGTATCACTTCTTTAGGACGTAGTCCTACATTCTTTATACATGTTTATGCATCTGTTCTCTATATATTAATGTACATTTGTCATGAGCATATGTATACCTGTCTTGTATGTATTTCTCTACGAGCTCACGAATTAAAGGCTATGTTTGTTATTATCTTATAACTTCTTTGTCAGAGTAATTTATGTACATATATGTACCCACGTTGGAAGGTTACTTTGAGTCTTCCAACATATAAGAACTTACACTTCTTTTGAAGGGTCCAACATTTTTTCAAGATAATATTAATTTTTATTCAAGTTTCATTGTGTTAAACATAGGAGGTAAATTTGACACGGCAGATTGGAGGACCTTAATGTCCTTTTGATTCCCTTTCTTTATAATAAAAACAGGAATGGTCCATTATTTAGCTGAGATGACGACACTCATAAGAAATAGGAATTCGGTAGGTAAGCGACAACAGATAATCAGGATGTATATTTCATCTTGGACGGTCTCATTCTTAACCAGAGGGTGTTTCAAGATGATGGTCGCACAATTAAGGAACAAGAGTATTAATATATAGATAGTTATCATCAATTTTGTTTATAGAATTTAAAAAAATAAAAATAAAAATATATATCAGGAGAGGGAGTCCCTAAACATTGTTGCTACCCAGCAACTCCTGCAACACTACCGCTGCCAAACTGCATTGGTTCCTTACCTTTCCAGTGGCAGTGTGGAGAGGGGGGATTTGCAGCTTGGGCAACAGCTCATCCTCCCTATGAACCCACCCAAGCTACGTAGTTCCGAAAAAATATTCGGACACTAGTCCATCGTCTTTCATAGGCGGAAGGATGCCAATCAATTTCTCTGTAGAGGACTGTTCATGTCTGAAGTCACCCTGACGCAACACCATGAAGCTAGGAGATCCAGAAGAAAGCAGCGGCAACAAAGCACCGGCACATCAACATCTTCAGGGACAGCCTTCAAATGCGACATCTGTGGTCGAGAATGTTTTTCAAACATTGGACTTCAGTCAACAGGAAGCGCTGTAACTTCAGGGACACAAAAGCTATATTATAGTCTTCCGAGACTGAAATGCCAATAAATTTGGCTTCGCATAATTTTTTTTGGTATTTCAGTCTCGGAAGACTCTAATATAACTTTTGTGTCCCTGAAGTTACAGCGCTTCCGGTGACTATGAAGTCCAATGTTTGAAAAATATTCTCGATCACAGATGTTGCATGTGAAGGCTGTCCCTGAAGATGTTGATGTGCCGGTGCAATAAATTTCATTTTTATTGAATATATATCTTAACGCGGGTTCACGCTGGGATTGAAACCCTTTCCGATGACACTGACCCTATGGTTACCATAACGAAGTTGCAGAAGGATCCAACAGGAAACATATGCAAACATTGGTAGTTTCGATTCTCATATCCTAGAAGTTCTTCTCCGATACGTTCTTCATTTCTGGATTTCATATTGAATTAGAGTTTAAGTTGTCTCGACGCCCTGGTGTGATAAAAAGTGACAACGTTTTCATTTTGCTTCAGTTTTCATTGGGACAAAATGAAATAAACTCCATTTCTGTTATCTATTCAAGGCTCTCTCTCTCTATTTAAGACTTTCTATCTATTCAAGACTTGTGTTCTCTCTCTCTCATATATATATATATATATATATATATATATATATATATATATATATATATATATATATATATAAAATGAAGAAAAATTGGAAGTGAATCCGACAGTATGTAATATTGTGAAAAATTGAAAAACACAAGTTTATAAACGAATAATGTTTATTTTGCCTATGCTGCAGTGTTTCGGTCTGTTTCGATAGATCTTCATCAGGGCTTTCGTTAGTTTGAGGAAAAATAAATTATTACTGAAAATAAGAAGTCTGCGTGCCTCTATTACTTTACGGTCGATCTCGAAATGTGTGTGTGAGAAAAAAATCTATTTAAAATTGTTGACTAACGCGACGTTCGTAGAAAAAACAAACAAAAAAAAAAAAACAAAAAAAACAAAAACAACAAAAAACGCTGCAAATGGCTCATTCGATTACGCTAGGTATTTTTTTTTCAATATATATATTTTGGAGGGTATGTGCTTAATGGAAATCATACCTAATTCTTGAAAATTAATTAGTTAATAATTAATGAATTTAGGCGGGCATATATGTTCAAATGTAAGGCTAAACAGATCGAGAAAATGTCAATCCCTGAATGTACATTTCGACCTATTAGGTCTCATCAGCAAGGTTATAGACATGGGAGACTGCTCCGTGTGTGACTCGAAACCTCGACTGTCAAACTGACAGGCGGAGATTCTAACCACTACACCAGCTTGCCAATCCCGAATTATACGTCCGTTTTGAACTTATTTATATTCAACATATATGCCCGCCTAAATTCATTAATTATTAACTAATTAATTTTCAAGAATTAGGTATGACTTCCATTAAGCACATATCCTCCAAAAATTGTCGGCTAAAAGCCATATCAAATAAACACAGTGTTTATTTACGTACTTTCATATATATATATATATATTCAAGACTTTCTATCTATCTATATACCTACCTATCTGCTTGATTTTACTCTCTTTTTAGGAAAATCCATGGGAAAAAGTTGAAAATGTATGTAAAGAAAAATAATTGATCAAAACAAACATTCGTATGACCTTTGTCCTTTAATTGCCCAGACTGTTCACGAATTTGTCGATGTTTATTATATTGTCAGCAAAATTCGCCACAGTTAACCGACCTAATTAGGTCGTTAATTACAAAGTGTTAACGAATAATCCGTCCTTTCTTAATCTAATAATCCGACAGCCATAGGCTGTGAACAAATCCCGTGATTTAGACAGGATTAAACTAATTATGTCAGAAATATAATACACAGTCTAGATACACCAGCGCAAGTAGACAGACACAATGCGACCTCTTCCAGTTCCACATGTAAAAAAATTAAAAATACCCCCCCCCGAAAACAAAACAAAACAAGTAAACTAACCAACCAAAAGAACAAGCGTGGTGTAATGGTTTATTTATATTATATATACTAGCTAATATATGCACCCTCCGGGTGCAAGTATTTAATTTTTAATGCAATAAAATAGTGTATTAAATTAGATAGGCTAATGAAACTAAATAAGAATGCAGATAAAAAGTTTTGAAACAGAGGGAGTATAATCGAAAAATAGAACAACTGAAACTTACTCTTCCATCAATCTTGTCTTTCATTGTTATTTTTTCTGATTTAAGTATTTAGTTAAAAGAGGAAGTAAAAAATAAAATGACAGTTATTTGTTCTTGTTAATGGATTTCATTTAAGATTCATTGAAGAGATGTTTGCTTATATTCATTAAAATAAAACCAAACAGTTAGAAATCAATAATACTAATCACATATTTATTAAAATCACATTTTTAATATCAATATGCAAATTAGCCTTCCCATTCACATTGTAAACCGCTATTTTGTTGTATATATAAATATAATTGCATGTTGTTAGTATGTAGATAAGGTTAATAGTATTAATAATGTAGAACAATTTTATTAATAATTGAGGTTTAAATAAAAATAAAATCATTGAGAATGTGACGTTAATAACTAACGGAATTGTAACTTAAGTAATAATATAGTTTCGGTTACAGACAGAAAAAACACACAATCTCCATTATAATAAGATATATATATATATCAACCCCTCCGCACGAGAATTCAGAGTTTTCCTTCTAGACTGGTTACCTATCCAAGGTAAAAGAACCCCATCTTTCCTAATATTTACCCAAAGAGAATATATGGATTCATACCTTTCCCAAGGGTATTAGTGCTATGTGAAATGCAAACAGTCTCGTCCAGGATTTGAATTCGGGTCGAAAACCCTACCCAAGACATCCCTTTTTGGTGGGGTCGTACCCCTCTGGAGAGAATACGGTCAAGACATTCTCAACCCTCACCGACAGGGTTCTAATTTGATTCTGTGAAAGGCACAAAAGGAATAAGTAAGGGGTGGCCTAATGTCGGTATCAGCCAGACAGCAAGGCAGTCTATCCCCTTTTCACTAGCGCTAGACCAAGGAGATTGTTTTTGCGTCTGAGATGGAGTGCCACTCCTACCACCAGTTCATCACTGTGCTACTCAAACGTTGAGTTGGCGAGGGCCGGTATTTCACTAGCATTATCCTTCATCTTCCTAATTCTAGTTGCTTTTTATCACAACTCACTCATAGATGAATTGATATAACTGCTAGTATGTAGAACGAGTCTTCCCAGAGGTAGAAGGGGTGGTGAGGCTGAGTCTCACTGGGTGCTTATTTATTTTTGTTTCCAATTGATACTGTTCCTCCCTGTTGTTGAAGTAATGATCTAAGTGTGTTGTGATAAGAAAAACAACTAGAACTAGAAAGATAGAGGAAAACAGTAATCCATATGCTACTCATACACTGAGTTGCCGAGGGCCGGTATCGAATCAGGAACCTTGTGCTTTCCAGGTTGACGGGGTGGCCTAATGTCGGTACCAGTCAGACAGCACGGGAGTCTATCCCCTTTTCACTAACGCTAGACCAAGGAGATTGTTTTTGCGTCTGAGGTGGTGGGCCAGTCCTACCAGCAGCTCATCATTGTGCTACTCATGCGTTGAGTTGGCGAGGGCCGGTATCGAACCAGGAACCTTGTGATTCCCAGGCCAACACTCTACCGACTGAGCTAAAACCTTTCAAATTCGACTCCTCAAAAACAAGCGAGTCGCTCTATGAAATATTAAATTAATATTCTCTCTGCATAAATGATGGAGAGCTGCGTGATGAAGAATACAAGGTGTGTCATAAAAGTGCCGAGTTTGAAGCTGTATTTACCAAGATAGAAATGAACAATGAATGGAACGTTAATTTTTTGTTTTCAGAATACAAAGTGTGTCAAAAAACTGCCTAGGTTGAAGCTGTATTTATCAAGATAGAAATAATCAATGAATGAAATGTGTTTTTTTTATCAGAATACAAAGTGTGTCAAAAAACTGCCTAGGTTGAAGCTGTATTTATCAAGATAGAAATAATCAATGAATGAAATGTGTTTTTTTCTCAGAATACAAGGTGTGTCAAACAAGTGGCGGTTCTGAATCTGTATTTACCAACATAGAAATGAACAATGAATGAAATGTCAATTTTTTTCAGAATACAAGGTGGGTATTTGTCTCATACCCCACTTGTATGGACTGGGCACAAGGCATCGTTTTAACGTGGGTCCACCCATAAGCCGAAGCTCATGGGTGGGAAAGAACAAAAATTGCGTCGTTGCCTGGGGGGATAGCCCCCTGGGATCGACACTATTATTAAACTCTCGGCAAGTCCAGCGGCCGAAGCTCGATGGACCCCCGGTGTTAACCGGAAAACCGAATGTGCAATGAGTTTATGTGTTGCATACCCTTCTTATCGGCACTATATATCTATATGTTATATACTTCTCTTACTTCTTATTCTTACTCTGATCGTCTATTCTTCTGGCCGGCTTGGTTCTTCTATCATCTATCTTGGTCTGGTCTTGTCGTGGTGTTTCTTGGGGACTTCGGGTCTGGTTTTTGTTGCTAGGGATTTCTTGTTATCAGAAGCCTTGTGTCATTGTTAGCTTTTAGTAATAACCGCAAGACTTCGATTTACGATGATGTTACTTTATTCGTAGAACCCCAGACCAGACAATCACGCAGTGAGACTCACATCTTGCTAGCTTCGCTTCTAAGTTCTAACTCTAACTGACTGAGTTGCTTACCCCTTAAACAGGAAGGGGGCTTTCTATGGGGTTTCAGTTTCTCACGGTCTATCCCGCAAGGCAAGGTCAGAGTGAGGTCAAGCATTGTCACCCACTCTCAAGGCCATCAGCTGTACTGATCGCCATAATGATTTCTACACTATTGTCATAATCATTAGGTGGCTAATGATTATGTAACATGATAATATATAAAAAAAAATTTTTTTCAAAATACAAGGTGTATCATAAAAAAAAAGAAAGGAAAAGAAAAAAATCGTAAACCAACAATTTGTAAAAAAATTATAATTTTCTTTATTTAGAATGAAATAAATTTATGTTTTAGAGTTTTTTTTATCGTCTTCATCTTGTAGCCATGTTTTATAGCATCGGTATCCAAGCTTAAACCAACCGGACCTGTAGAGTTGCAATTGTGTTATCGGCCTTCTCCTTTCAGAGTACATCCCATATATGATTTGCTGATCTGTATCCATAAGATTCATCTCTATTGATTCCTTCACAAAGTCTAGATACTCCTGAGTAAACATATACAAGACATCGTATCTACCAAGATTCGATGCTCCTCCAACCCACACTTTGTTGTTGTACACGATTTTTTTGTACGTCTGATGCTCAAAGTTATTAACGTGGCTATAAGCAACTTTGGACTCGTCAAAGTCTCTCGGCGGAGACAGTCCGAATTCAAAATTCCCGCGCAAGTCTCTGAAGAGACCAATGTCTAGCCACATAAAATATCTCGTTTTGAAATAATTTCTTTTGATAACGTTGGCAAGAAGTTCAAATTTGGCGTGCATTGCGCAGGAGTATTCCGGTAATACTGTATTCGGGTAATGCTTTGGATATCCGGGCTGTTTGTAAATCGCAGATATATTGTCTCTTATTTGAAAAGACCACAGATCTGTTCGGTTGATCAGGAATAATTTAGTGTCCTCTTCCGGGAACTTTTCCCGAAGACTTGTAAATAACTCATAAGTAGCATTATCGTCTGTGTACATAATCAATTTGTTTTTGATTCGACCAAAGATGCTCATCCACCGCATGTATTTCTGAGGTGTGTAAACATTGTATTTGCTTCCTTTGATGAAAGAGCCGATATTAAAATAAGCTGTGAGAACTGTAATCTCATTGGACAGAGTTTCGGAAGCGTTTTCATCCGGGTTGTTCTTCCAGGTTGGTTTCCATTTTGACTTGAGTCGAATTGGTGTAATCTGTAAAAAGAATGTTAAAAAAGTTTAGTTTATTTTGATGAAAAAAAAAAAAAAAAAAAAAAAAACAACAAATAGATAAAAATGAGATAAATAAAATTTTGTAAAATACATCTATAAGATGCTTGAGGGGGAAGTCATCAGCGCTGTTATATCCCTGGGATCATTGGAAATTTCTGGTCTTTCAACAACGTATTTCCTCGCCCATGAGACCAATCAGGGTTGATCAAATCCCGACCCTTCCCTCTCGGCTTTAATAATTCTCAAAATATCAATATCAGGGGTCATAAATTAAAACCCTTAAAACAATTTTGTAAAGCAAATGCAAGACAAAATTAAATGAGATAAATAAAAGAATAATGTTAAATATCAAAGTTTATCCGGACCATATGACCTTTAGGCACCCCTTTTTGATCTCGATTAAGAAAGGACGTGTTTTTTATTTACACCATCAATATCCGGTTGTTTTAACAGACGATTTTTAGAAAAATTATAAAACTAACCCCTAACAAACAACCGGATATTGGTGGTGTAAATGAAGAACATGTCCTTTCTTAATCGAGATCAAAAAGGGGCGCCTAAAGGTAATATGGTCCGTTTATCTTAATCATTTTTAAAAGAATAATGTTCAAAAATTTAATTAAAAAAAATTTGAAAGATCACTAAGTAGGACTAAGCCTATCCTAGTAGTGACCACCCCAAGCGAAGATTTAAGAGGTTTGAATTAAGAGTTTTCCTTCTAGACTGGTTGCCTAACCAAGGTTAAAGAGCCCAGTCTGTCCTATTTACCCATAGATGGAGGGAGAATAGTTGGATTCATACCTTTCCCAAAAGGATTAGCGCTATGTGAACTGTTGCTTCGTCCAGGATTTGAACTAGAGTCGACGAGTCCATTTCCCACGAGTCTAACCAGTACACCACATACCTCCCTAAAGTTTATTTTATTTTGATAGAAACAAACAAACAAAAAACATAGAAAAAACAAAAAGAATATTAAATGTTTATTTTAATCTCTTTTTTTAAAAAAGAATAATGTTGAAAAGTTTAGTTTATTTTAAAATTAAAAAAAAAAAAAAAGAATGATTTTAAAGTTTTTTGCTAATAATAATAAAGAATATTAAAAAGATTATTCTATTTTAATAAATAAATAAAAGAAAGAATAATGTTAAAATATACACATGGATTTTATTCAACGAACTTTGATCTAAACATTACTCAAAATATCAATACCAGGGGTCATAAATTAAAACTCTTAAAAAATTTTTGTAAAGCAAATGCAAGACAAAATTATTTTAGTAACAGAGTGGTAAATACATAGAATAAACTACTATCAATAGTGAATGCCCCATCTCTAAACTCCTTTAAGGCAATGTTAGATAATCTGTGGAAAGATTATAAATATTCTGTGGAATTAAGATGAATGTTTATAAGGAAGAGCTGACAGGTCTCAGACCTAATTTATTAGCTGGAAATATATTATTATAACAAAAAAATGTTAATGTTTTATCTAAGAGACGCAGGGAAAAGATGGCGAAAGAAAGAGACAGGGGAATCCATGCTGTTAGCACTTCTTGCTGATGATGATAAAAGTTGGGGGATAGAAAAGTTGTTCTTATAGCATTTAACAATTTTTGTTAAACGCTTTGGTAAGAACAAATCTATCAGAATGCATTCCCTCAACCTGGTGTCGCATCCTGAGGGGTTGGTTTATATATATATATATATATATATATATATATATACAAAAATTCAGTCGGGTTCCGCTTCTGGTTAGAAGTAGCAGTTAAAAAATGTCGAACCGCACTGATGAGATGTAAACGTCGAAACACGTGTCTGTGGATTACTAATATATATATATATATATATATATATATAAGATTTACACAATTTCTGTCATTTTCAAAGGAACTTTTCGTCTTACCCGATGAATGCTTTCAGCAAGAAACCGCTGGTTGTAATACCGTTCCCGTAATTAAAATAAAAGCAAAAACTTTTATTTGTTTTGATTTCTCATTGAACTATATATATATATATATATATATATATATATTATAGACACACACACACACACACCATAGACATATATATATTTTCAATATATTCTTCTTTGTCAATGCCTCTAATAAAATAGTGAATATTCTTAAATAGAAGACCAGTTCACATACCTAGATAGTGTAGGGGTATAACCCGTCGGTCGCTTATTGAGCTAAAGGACTCACGGAATTTCCGAAATTGGCTATCAAGGTCGGATTTTCTGCGTCAACCATGGATTTCAGGGTCTCTATATTTGCCGAAAGTCTAGCCGAATGCCCACGTTGTGTTCAGATCTCAAACGACTAGAAATCTGCTATAGAAACTGATTTCCAAGGCTAACGGTGGCCTAGTGGTCACATAAAAAACAACGACTATTTCCTTTTTAAAACTCAACAACATTTATATTCAAATAAGAGAATACAACCAATTATTTCTCAAGGCTGTGGGAGGGATGGACTTCTAATTAATAACTTCTGGTTGGAATACAATCAGGGCTCTGCAAAGATATTGTTCAAAACAGTTAGTAAAGTTGACTAAGTTTTTCAATGGTCTTAGCTGAAGTCAGTTTCTGTCGGCTCTCGGTATTTGCGTCAATCTTCTCTACTAGCCCAGTCAGCTAATCTGCAAGCACGCTTGGCTTCGTCTCGTCTGCCTTATCGTCCAAAAACGTCTCAGTTAAATAATATCTCAACCGGACATTCTGATTTCCGGCTGACGTGGAGATATTAGAAATTTTCTCTGTACCTCCCACCCTGGCAAGGGTACCACCCTCTCCTCAGTTCTAACTACCAATAGAATTAACTTCCGCCAAATCGACAGAGGCTCAGTTCTTTCGGTGTTCTCATGTGTTTTCCACAAAATGTGGGGTCTTAAATACATATGGGTTTAATTCGTTTCTTCCGGTCATCTATAATATTTTCAACAAAAAGTTTATCTTTTTCTTAAGTGGAAAAAGAAAATAACATTTTTTCTTCAAGGGCCTAAGATAATCATGGTCAACCGACTTCCTGATCATCTTCCTCCGCGCCATCAGTCTGGTTATATCAAAAGGCTGTTTCCAACAATCACAGCCAACTCAAGTGGACTCACCGGGAAGTCTCCCAAGCCACTTGAGATTTACTTTTTCGATTTCTTCGCATACATTCTTATCGCATTGTATGGCCTTATAATCGCCACCATCTGTTTTGATTCTACTCCGACCCAAGTCACCGGAAGATCCGTTTTTTTCTTTCTTTTTCTAATTTCACACAATGAATCAGCTCACATGGGAAAGTGGTTAGATGAAGGGGAAAGAAAAAACAAGGAGTGTGTGGAAATGAGTTGACAATCTTAGGTTGGGATCAGGAGATAAATTTTGATACACAGGAAAAAAGGAGGATGAAAAAAAAAAAAGATAGAGGCGGTGGGGTTGGGTCACTAAAGGAGGAGAAAGTCAAATTCTTGGGTGAATTTAACAATTTTTATTTATTTACCCATTTTCAATTTTAATTTTAATTTTGTGTTCATGTGTGAGTTTTTGCGACAGATAGGTCCAGGTTACTCTCCTTGCTTTCTCTTTCCCCTTCATCTAACCACTTCCACTACATTAACTAAACTTCCTCTTCTGACCCCCTTTCCTCACACCTAATGACCAACTTCGCCAATACCCACCCCAACCAACCACTCCCTTTGATTACCCCCCTTTCTGCTTCTTAGGATAAAATTTCTCTCCAAGAAGGCTAACCCACTTTCTCTTCAAACTTGTTTCTTTCACAATGTATTTTTCCACTTTACTCTGCATATCCTCTCTAACTCTTCTCTTTTGATTTCCTTTCCCTCCCTTTCCAATGATTCCCTCTGATCAATCAAAATCTTTCCTCACAAACGTTATCCCACCCACTTGACCTTTCTCCTATCCACCCCTCCCCGTCCACTTTCCATAAAACACTTGTATGATGCCTTAATCAATAAAGCGACTGATGATGCTGAGCTTAAGGCGTAGCGAAATATATCCCCTACATACTGAGTTTTGTTCTTGTGTTCCTCATATCTCTACCATATATATATATATATATATATATTATATATATATATATATATATATGGTAAAGATATGAGGAACACAAGAACAAATATATATATATATACTAACCCCTCCACACGAGCAGGATACGACACAAGGTCAATTTCTTAAGCGGAGTTTAACAGGTTTGAATTCAGAGTTTTCCTTCTAGACTGGTTACCTAGCCATGGTTAAAGAGTCCAGTCTGCCCTGCTATTTACCCATAGCTGGATAGAGAATTGGATTCATACCTTTCCCAAGGGTATTAGCGTCATGTGAAATGCAAACAGCTTCATCCAGGAATTCGGGTTGACGAGTCCATTTCCCACGACTCTAACCATTAGACCACGCACCTCCATTATATATACCCGTATATATAAGGGGTATACAACATTATTCTTTTTAATGTGACAGAATAAATGCGGTTGAAATTAGTCGAAAATAGATTCGTGGCTTCTTTTATAAATATTCGCATTATGAGGTGAGGTAAAAAAAATTGTTTGGTACTCACATTTCCAGTGCTAGCTTTTAAGTTCATGGGTTTCAAAAGTTCTAAATTAAAGAATGATACTTCTGAAAAAAAAAAATAAAAAAAAAAAAGAAAATTAAATGAAAAAATGAGAAAAAAAAAGAAAAAAAAAAAAAAAAAAAGAAAAGAAATTAAAATGGAAAAAAAAATGAATCAAAATGAATTGTTTCATACAGAAACAGTGTAATCTTGAAGATAGCAAAGTTTCAGATTAGCATCTCCAATCTACTAATAAAGGACCATATATATATATATATACAATACATATACAATATACACACAATGTATATATATATATATATATACATATACACACACACAAAATGTACACACACACAAAATGTACACACACAATGTATATATGTATATACATATATACACACACACAAAATGTACACACACAATGTATATATACATATATACACACACACACACAAAATGTACACACACAATGTATATATACATATATACACACACAATGTATATATATATATATATATATATATATACACACACACAAAATGTACACCCATATATACAGAAAATATATATACACATACAATGTATATATATATGCATATACACATATATACACAAAATGTATACACATGCATATACACATATATACACAAAATGTATACACATGCATATACACATATATACACAAAATGTATACACATGCATATACACAAAATGTATATACATATCCAGACATATATATATATATATATATATATATATATATACACACCCTATCATCTAGTTAGCATGAATGATTACCGAATCCCAAAACAATTTTTATTTTACTGGGAAATCACAACTGGCAAACATCGCCAGTGCAAACCCAAATTGAAATTTAAGGACTGCCTCAAGGACACTCTGAAGAACACTGCTATTGCTGTGGAGGACTGGGAGAAGATAGCTTGTTATAGACACTATCTACCTGTCTGTGGAAGAATTTGAGTCCAACCGAATTAAATACTAAAAATTGAAGCAGGCTATTAGAAAGGGTAAATTTCAGTCCAACAACATTCAAAATGGAGAAGTTCCAACATGTAGTTTATGTGGAAGAGTGTCCCAACTCACATACAACTCACATACAATATATATCTTATCTTATATCTTATATAAAAGAAAGTTTAGTATGTACGTGTCGAGTTATAACTCCGAAAAGAAACGTCACTCAGATTTGAAATCTTGCGTACACCATGATATACTTATAAGAAACACACAAAATTTGGCTTTTTATTTTTACTAATTAAGCGATATAATTCAATAATTAAAAAGAAAATTAAAAAATATCGAATACAGACCCCTCCGACCTCACCCTACTCCACTCCTGTCGACGTGAGTTGAGTTTTGAACTCCCAAGACAGACCCCCACCCCACCACTTACTCTATGAAATAAATAAAAATGTTCTAAAAAAAAAATACAAACAAAAAAAAACAAAAAACAAACTACCACTTCCACCCCTACCTCATGTCGTATAGTCATATTATAAATGCATATGGTACTAATGTATCTCCTTGTCGGACTCCAGCAACAATGTCAAAGAAATATGTCACCATCAGGTGAACGGACCATTGCTTTGGTGTCTTTGTAGAGCATCATCATAGTGGTAACAGTTTCTTTAGCGAGACTATATGCTAGCAGTATTTGCTCCATCTTTTCTCTGTCTATGGGGTCTCCGGCATGCGGGACACTGCTGGAGAAGCAGGGATGAGCTCGTAAGCGACGTACTACTGTGGAAGCCGGCACATGGGCACGCTAATGTGGGCCGCCCAGCCAGAACCTACATTGACCAACTATGTAAGGATGCTGGCTGCTGCGTGGAGGAGCTCCCAGAGTCGATGAATGACAGGGAAGGTTGGCGAGAGATTGTCATGGATATCCGTGCAAACAGCGCGTCATGATGGAGTCAAATTGGAGAATTGACTTTTAAGAAAGAAAGAAAATCCTAATTCAATTATAGTTCTTCACTTATTCATAGATCTATCAAAGAAAAATATCTAAAATAAAACAATTTCTTAGATAATTCAAAGCACATATTTTCTTTTCTTGTTTCTTTAATAATACTTTTTATTGCTGACCTTTAAGAAAAGGTATTTTATTTTCTCATAAAAATGATAAGACATAAAAATAGGGTAAATCTTATGTAATCTATGAAAGTTGAATGATGCATTGCAGTAAAAAAATATAATTATATAATATTTATAAAAATGATTAAAAAAAAACATTAAGAAAGAACAAAAGCAGTTTGTTTAGTAAAACTGTTATTTATGCATTTAATTTACCCAACTTGTCTGCCACAGGTTGTATGTGACAATAGGTCGCAAGTATTGGGCATCCAGAGAGGATAGAACCTGCTATTCAGTAGTCGTGGATCTGCGAGACAAGCTTGGTGTTTGGTTTGGTTTGTTTTACGGCATATCAACCTCAGTTGGTCATTTAATACCGACAAAGTTTTAAAATTAATTCATTCTTAATGGATACTCAATTTTTTTAACATTTTTCTATTTAACCCATAGATGGGACCCTAACAGGTACTACCACTCCGGGTCAGAGTGGACCAGGGAGCAATAGAAATGAATGGGTGCTCCACATTCCCCAGAGCTCCAGAACTGGAACCTCACCATCAGTTAGGGTTTAACGTCATACCCAGGACATGAAGACCCTCAGCCACCGCCTTCTAACACCCATATGATAAAAAGGGCTTGGGGCTTGCCATAAGAGCAATAGGACTGGGGCAATCATATAGGTGCTAGGGCTTGACATGACCAGCCGATTGATCAGCGGGGGCCTCTCCGACCGCCCATCTACCCTAAGTAAGGATCTAAGTGGAGTGTTGCAGGTCATGGACTGCTCATCCACCAAGACTCCGTCTTTAAGTATCACGGGTCGCCACCCACGGCCAACAGGTGGCCCCATTTTGAGGAGTCATACCCCTCTGCAGAGGTGCATTCGGTGTATTCTAACGCCCCAGTCGACAGGGCGGTTTACTAGGATGTCTCAGTCCAGTACGTTAGCCACTACAAGGCGAGGATTCCCCCAAACTGAAAATAAATAAAACATGATAATGATATAGGATATAAAGTCCTATATTAAAGTTGGAAGGCTTAAAGTAACCTTCCAGCGTGGGTACATGAGTGTACATAAAACATTCCGGAGAAAAGAGAACGCAAAATTCGCGGTTTGCTGACTAAATACCATGGCCCCCTAGCGGCAGAAAAACCTGCAACAAGGGAAGATAACTCTTCTGGTCCAAACAGGGGCAGATAATTGCTACAATAATACTTATTTCTAGGATGAGTTACACATTTTACAGCATTTACATACGTGCTAGTTTCCGTAACTCCAAGATTTTGAGGGAATAGAACTCCTGGCACACACAGCCAGACCTATCTAAAGTAAAAAGTCGTCGGGAGTGGGTTAGTGCCTAAAGTCGGTATCAACCAGACAGCCATTCATTCATAGGGTGAGTAGGTTTAACTACAAAGAGTCTTTCTGTATTTACTTATGAAGAATTATGAAGAGTTCCACTAATCTTTGATTTTTGTTAAATTAATTCATTATATCATTTAATCAGAAAAAAGCAGTAAATTTTGTGTTTCTCAATTATATACATATTAAAGTATATGCGAGATTTCAAACTTGAATGACATATGTTTTCGGAGTTATAAGACGACACACTGATACACAACCAATATATACACACACACACACACACACACACACACACACACACACACACACACACACACACACATATATATATATGTAATTTTCACCTTTATTGGCTAAATTCTTAGCATAAAATTGTGCGTGCGCATTATCTGAAATGAACTTAATTGTTATTAAGAACATATTTTATGATATTTTTGTGTTAAAGCATGCAGTTGTATTGTTTTCGAAAAAGTTTATAAGATTTGATTATTTCGCACGGAGACTTTCAAAATGAAAGTCAAAGGAAGGTTACTCTAATTGCCATATTTGCTAGGAATTTAGCCAACTAAAAGGTGAAAATTACCTATATATATATATATATATATATATATATATATATATATATATATATACACTGCGTTTCAAATTATTAAAGAAGTGACACTTTTCCCTCCTATCCACAAACTACTGTTGGGAATTTAACGAGATTATCAGAGAATGATGACAATCTGTATATACACCTACACCGTAAACATTATAAGGTTCTACAAAAAGGAACAGAAGTTACAGTCATCTACCTAATTTACTTAAATTATTCATGTGTCAAATTATTAGCGAGGTCTAACTAAGATAAAATTACATTGAAATAAAAGAATTAAAAAGAATTAAAAAATGATAGTGAAATTAGTTAATATGAGATAGATGATCCTTTTTTAAAAATGAGTTGGAAAAGGCGCTGGTCCATCGAACATGTCAATTTCTGGATCTCTTCTGATCTAATTTCGCGTGATGCGTTGACTATTTCCTGTCATAAGTCATCTTTGCTTCAAAATTGGCGTCCATTCTCATAAACACGTCACTTCAGAATGCTCCACAAGTTTTCAATTGGGTTTTAAGTCTAGTGAATTGGTCGGCCAGTTCATCTTCCGAGGTCCACAGAAGAATCCTTGCAGGTACTCCGTAGTTTTATGCGCTGAATGTGAAGGAGCATTATCTTGCATAAATATGATGGTTCTCCTGAAAGTGATTCTCTGCCTTTTTAGCAAAGATTCCAGGTGCTCTTTGAGGAAGGCTCTATAAGCATCTGCGGTTATTTTTGTACCGTTAGGCACTCTCCACGAGCCAATCATGATACCTCCAATAAAACCAGCCAAAATCATAATACCTCCTCCTCCTTGTTGGCGTCTAAACCGGGGATTAGGATTTCGTCCATTTACAACCCAAACTTTGCCCCAGACATCAGGGCCGTCAAGTGTTGCACGAGTTTTATCTGTGAACAGTACTTTTGAAAAATCGACTTTCATGTTCTCCTTTGCCCATTTCATACGTATTTGTATGTGTATTTTTGTCAATCGAGGCTTTGTCACTGGTCTCACTGATGCCCCGACCTTTTTCAGAAGATAACAGCGAGTACATCTGGGCACTGTTGCTTCTCCAATGCTTCTGAAAAGTGATCCACTCGTCAGGCCTTGGTTATTTACAGCTTCACGTTTCATTCGTGACAAAGAACGTCGTGAAACAACCCTCAAGTGACCCTTATCGGCCCTCTTACGTACCTTCGTAGGAGCAGCAACAAATCTTTTCACAGTTTGGTGATATTTTCCAATTATTTTGGATATTTCTAATGTAGACTTGCCTTTGGAAAGTTCAGATGTTATGATATCTTTCTTAGAAAGGGGTCAAGTCACATTTGCGACGCATAATTGCACGAGTATGACACTTATTTAATATCTGGGCACTTTTATATTGTGTTGATATTGCAAATAGCCACTGTTTGTTGCCTGTTGCGCAGAACAATGCAGTTTTATACAGCCTGCATATACACCTATTTCCATTATACTTAAAATTCCAATCGGTATTTTTTGTACAAAATGAAAAAAAATGTCACCTCGTTAATAATTTGAAACGCAGTATATATATATATATATATATATATATATATATATATATACTAGACAAAAAGTGACCCGTTGGGTCACCCGTTAAGCTTTCGCTAGATGATTGGGATTAGGAAAAAAGAGTAGGATCTGCCAAAATATCGTCTGCTTTTCATTTTAAAAACTAATTAAAATTCATTAAACCGATTATTTAAGGTCAAATTTTTGTCTAAGTCGAAAAAGTAACATAATGAGCATCAGCAAAAAAGCAAAAATAATATTACACATGTAATTTATTTTTGATACATTTAAAACAATGTTTTCGGTCAATTTCGATCAAGATGCCTGCCAAGACGCTACTTAAAATCCGTTTTTACAAAATAAATTGTAACTTTTGCGATAGAAAAATTCACACTGGATTGTCCAATTAGACACATAACTTAGTAGATAAAGGAGTTAGGTTAAGACAGTTCTAAATGACAGTTTTCTCTAGACTGCAGGTTCAATCCTGGTCAGGGGCAGCAGTAACATAGAATAATAATTAACATAGCTTAACACCTGTACCCCAGTTAGTGGAATGCGAACAAGATACCCCGTGGGCTGAATGAAGGGTTAGGTTCAAAGTTCCGTGATTATTACAAGAAGGTTCTTGTGTCCGACAAGAAATACCTGAAGAAGGTCGGAGGGGACATCCGCCAAAATGCTTTACAGATAACAATGAAGAAAAGGACAATAGTCTGAATGATACAAATAATGGTAATCTTTGCAGAGTTCCGTCCTGGCCTCCTGCCTCAAAAACTGCTAGCCACAGACTGCTGAAAAAACAACACCAGCTACGATTGAAGTCTGTAGCCGAAGCGGTATCACTTGAAAAAAAGAAAAAAAAACTTAGGGTGTTTTTCCTGAAAACCCAACACCAACTCCCTCTAGTTAAAATTAAGTTTTATTACA
>CM042171.1:13039025-13061525 GCA_023376005.1 Doryteuthis pealeii | reverse complement strand
CATTCACTCGAAAGAAGCATTAAACCCAGCAGGAGTTGACATACCGTAAAACCCTATTAACTAATCAACGCTTGTAAGGTACCCGGTTTGGTTTGGTTTGGTTTGGTTTGTTTTACAGCATATCAACCTCAGTGGGTCATTTAATTCCGACAAAGTTTTGAAATAAATTCATTCTTAATGGATACTCAATTTTCGGCCAAAGCCTACTTAACGGACAGATTCTACCATCATATGTCACCTTGCTGAAAGAAAAAGATACTAAAAACCAAGGAATTAACTGAATTTAATTAAATTCGGTTTATTCCCTGATTTTTGGTGTTTTTTTCTTTCGGCGGGGTGATATACGATGGTGGAATTTAGTTCCGTTAAGTAGGATTTAACTCGATTTTCTTTATAAACATATCTTTCTATTTAACCTATAGATGGGACCCTAACAGGTACTACCATTCCGAGTCAGAGTGGACCAGTGAGTAATGGGGATGAAGGGGTGCCCCACATTCCACACACCTCCAAAACTGGAACCTCACCATCAGATAGAGTTTAACGTCATTTCCAGGACATCTAGACCCTCAGCCACCGCCTTCTAGCACCCATATGATAAAAAGGGGTTGGGGCTTGACATAAGGACAATAGGGCTGGGGAAATCATATAGGTGCTAGGGCTTGACGTGACCAGCCGATTGATCGGAATGGGCCTCTCCGACCACCCGTCTTGTCCAAGTAAGGACCAAAGTGGAGTATTGCAAGTCATGGACTGCTCAGCCACCTGGGTTCTATCCTTAAGCATCACGGGTCGCCACCCACGGCGAACAGGTGGCCCCATTTGGGGAGTCTTACCCCTCTGCAGAGGTGCATTCTAACGCCCCAGATGACAGGATGTGATTGGTAGTATCGTGGTAGGTGGTGCTCTAGTTATATACTGGACCCGTCAAGAAACACGAAACACTTGTATTTATAAAAACATAAGATTATATCTTTATTTCCTCGGTTGTGTGTAGACAGAGAGTCGTCAGCAGGGGGTGCACATACAACGGAGCCTTCGAGAGTTCTCTGCAAGCGATCTCGGTCTGTCTAAACCAGATTTTCACGGGCTTTTTATTATTGTTCAACTCACGGGGTCACGCCTCTTTGATCGTGATGGGGCACAAGGTCATGACGAATAGGTTGGGTTAAAAGTACGTCCCATTTTGGTGTAATGATTAACAAGTTAGTTTCGCAGATCCATTACTAATGAACAGCGAGTTCTATCCTTTCTGGCTGTACCATACTTGCGACCTTGTGTCACATCCTACCCCTGGCGAACCAATCCCACATATAAAGTTCGGAAATTTTTTTAAAATAGATCATCAGGTCACGCTGACAGCACGGATACCCATGAATCTCTCGCCACCCGACCTTATCGGTCTTCCGCACGGCATCCAGAATCCGTACAAACATACATATATATATATATATGTGTGTGTGTGTGTGTGTGTGTGTGTGTTTCTTTGAGCCAAAACTTTGGAAAAAAGATGCGTCCTATATGCCGTCAAATACTATATATATATATATATATATATATATATATATACACACATATACACACACATATGCGACCTTGTGTCACATCCTACCCGTGGCGAACGGGTTGGGTAAATACCAACAAAGAAGAAGAAAGTAAACCGTGAAGAGAAAATCTTAGTTCTTTTTAATGGTAGTACAAAACTAATGCCATAAGAACTGATTATGTCAAAGTATAAATCGATAATACGCAAGCAGAAGCAGGGCCGGAGTAAATCCTGTCGAGGCCCTTAGAAGATTATGGCCCCGCCCTAATCCCACATATAAAGTTCGGAGATTTAAAAATAGATCATCAGGTTACGCTGACAGCACGGATACTCATGAATCTCTCGCCACCCAACCTCATCGGTCTTCCGCACAGCACCCAGAATCCGTACACACACATATGTGTGTGTGTGTGTACGGATTCTGGATGCCGTGCGGAAGACCGATGAGGTTGGGTGGCGAGAGATTCATGGATATATATATATATATATATATATATATATATATATATGGCGTAAAATACGGTATATAAGACGCACGGGCTTATAAGACATTCCCATTTCAGCAGGCCAGATTCAGGAATATAAGTTTTTAGTGTATTTAAGCATATATTTGTTATATCAGTCAAGCTATGGATTACACAAGCAGAAACATAGCTGTATAAAAGCAATAAGCATACAAGACATCTCAATAGCAGGAAATAATATTAGCCTAGGCCTACGGTAGGTCTCAAACTTCAATTACGATGTATAAGACGTAGGGCAATTCTTTGAGCCAAAATTTTGGAAAAAAGTGCGTCCTATATGCCATCAAATACTGTAATATATATATATATATATATATATATATATATATATATATATATATATATATATATATGTGTGTGTGTGTGTGTGTGTGTGTGTGTGTGTGTGTGTTTGTATGTTGTGTGAGTAAAAGTGTATGTGGTCATTTTTACAGGTAGATTTATGGTGGACTTTGAATTTTAATTTGTCTATATTTTATGAGTAAAATATCCAAAATATATATGTATGTATATGTGTGTGTGGGGGGGGGGAGGAGGTGCGTAGTGTATATGGAGGTGCGTGATATAATGATTAGAATCCTAGGAAATGGATTCGTGGACTCGAGTTCAAATCCTGGACGTGGTTGTTTGCATTTCACATAGCACTAATACTCTTGGGAAAGGTATTAATCCATATATCCTCTCTCCAGCTATGGGTAAATAGGACAGTCTGGGCCCTTCAACCTTGGATAGGTAACCAGTCTAGGAGAAGGAAATCTCTGAATACAAACCTGTTAAACTCCGCTTATGAAATTGACCTTGTGTCACATCCTGATCGTGCGGAGGGGTTGGTAATATATATAAGATAGGTTTTTGCTTGTCGGCCTACACTGGTGTAAACAGCAGTCTCCATCATATCTTTTTCGTCTTACTCGGAGGGTTTGTGGTACAGCCATACAGTAGCACTGATACGGCTACACCTCGGAAGATTTCTCGCTTTATCTTATCAGAGAGATCTGATTTCCATATGATGGATAATAGTCTATTACAGTCTATGCCTTTTCTATGCGTAAAAGGGATCATAAAATCCCAAGCAAGTTTGCGTGCTTATAAATCCAAGCCATGAAATGACCAGACAATCCAGATTTGTCAAATCTGGAAATCCTGGCATTAAGGTCACTGATGATAAACCATTTAATAAAATTATTATATATATATATATATATATATATATATATATATATTTGGGGGAGAATATGTGCTTAATTGAAGTCGTACCTAATTTTTTAAAGTTAATTAATAATTAATTAATTAGGCGGGCATACCTATTTAAATGTAAGGCTAAACAAATCGAGAAAAATCAATCTCTGTATGTACATTTCGGCCTATTAGGCCTCATCAGCAGAGCTATAGATAGAAAGACCGCCTTGTGCGTGATTCGAATCCCGACTGTCAAGCTGACAGGCAAAGACCGTAACCCCTACACCAAACGGACTCTTAGATTATTCGTTTTGTTTAGAAGTAGGTTTCTATTCCTCTTCTACACAAGTGACTTCTTCTACACGACAGTATGATAAGTAAATACACATTAGCGATGTGTTTATGATATGGATTTTTTTAGCCGACAATTTTTGGGAGAATATGTGCTTAATTGAAGTCGTTATATATATATATATATATATATATATATATATATATATACGCTGTGTGTGTGATTCTAACCCTAAAGCGGCTTCATGTCTATAACTCTGCTGATGAGGCATAATATGCCGAAATGTACATACAGAGATCGACTTTTTTCTCGATTTGTTTACGCCTTACATTTGAACAGATATATTCGCCTAATTCATTAATTATCAACTAATTAATTTTCAAATTAGGTATGACTTCAATTAAGCACATATTCTCCAAAAAATTGTCGGCTATCACCATCTCAAACAAACTGTTTGTGTACTCTCATATATATATATATATATATCATCTACAGACAACGTATTTCGGCGTTTCCCGTCTCTTCAGTGTGCCTAGACACAACAACTACCTCTGACCAGGAGCGAAATCCGACTGACTTTTCGTCTGTCCAAATCGTTAACCTCTCGGCCATTTGACAGCTGCCGTAAAGGAGTGGTGTTTAAACTATTGCATACATACATTGGTTTATATATTTTACGATCACCAGAGAGATCCAGTCTGTAAACAGACGATCATTGCTTTATGCTGGCAGTGAAAGTTAATTTAAGTCACTCCTAGAGAGCTCTACCGGGTTTTGGTAGCATATATATATATATATATATATATATATATATATATATATATTTCCTGGTAATTAGGATCTTTCCAGGTGTAGGTAAACCGTAGTACGAGTTCAATGTGCCTAGTGCCAGTATGTGAACGGACAGATCAATATCTAATCCATTGTTTCTTGGGAATTTTTCAGTAATATCTATGCTTTTGCTCAAGCCTGAAGATGTCGTAGTAATGCGGTTGAAATAAATTATTGCAATGAAGCAAATTTAAAGTTTTTTTCCTTCATATATATATATATATATATATATATATATATATATATATATATATATTGAGAGGATCTTGTGTGAAGCATGGGTTTGAAATAAATGAGAAACTCCGTTGGATGCTATGTCTTAAGATTCTTTTTATTTCATTCAATATTTCGGAAATTTGAGCCTCCTTTATCAAGAAAGTCTAGATATATTCACACTGAGAACTACACTCATCAGATATATCAACAAAGAAGCATACGTGGACTTTACAACGATAATTATATATATATATATATATATATATATATATATATATATATATAATGGCTAATTTGCAAATCGGTCTGAAAATTAGGGTGACCCAGAAAAAACAGAACCCACAAATTTTGTAATAAAACTGTTAATTTTAACTATGGGTGGTTAGGGTTTAGGGTTAGTTTAATGGGAAAATAAATAAATAATTTGGGTACTGTTTTTTTCTGGGTCACCCTGTAATATGCTTTAATTTTCCGACCGATTTGCAAGTTCAGCCATAAATATACACACACACGGGGGAAAAGTAAAAAATTATCCGCACTTTCGCCATAACGTATCTTATTGTTACACTGTGTTTTGTGCATGCGTGGCCATAGTTTGCACTGTTGTGGTTACGTAATCGAAGTTAGTGTGAATCCATGGTAGACCCATATTTTTCCCCAAACTAGCTTACTACGATATCGTGGTCCACCATGTTAGCCAATGTGTCACTGAAACACGTGTAGCGAAGTGGAGTAAGAAAAAAGGGCTTTTTTTTATGAAACTCAAAATTCAGATCATTCTGCGGAACTGTGTATGTATGATGTATGGGTTGATGGGTTGTATATAAATAGATATGGGTAATTACAATAAACACACCATAAGATCACATATATTATGACAGAAAAACAAAGAACTCATAAATTCAATAAGTAATATTTGTATTAAAACAGATGTAATATTCAAAGTGATAATACTTGAAGATAAAACTCCGACAAAGATTGATAGGCAAAACATTTTATATACAGTACAGAATAAACAGGGTACATAATACATAGAGGTGTACATAAACATACATACAAAAGTAGAGATAATGACACATTCATGAATGGTAAAATACAAGATAATATATATATATATATATATATATATATATATATATATATAACGGATTTTTGCCAATCCACAAAGTAAATAAATTTACTTCTGCAGAATGCAGAGACACAGGGAAGATATTGAACTCGCGATCTGAGTTAACAAACAAATGTAGACATTTAGATAAACAGACTGAGCCAGGTAGGTCCTGGAATTACGTAGGTTGGTACACCCACGTACTTGAGAATGGATACAGTTAGGATGTTGATAAGAGTAGATGACTGGAAAAAGTGATTATTTCCTGATGAATTGCTCCGGCATGAAACTGAAGTTGGAATTTTTTTACACTCGCTTTAAAAACAAAAAAAAAAACAACGTATATATATATATATATATATATATATATATATATATATATATATATGATGAGGACCATTCAACTGTAATAATACAGGTTATCAATAGTGAGAACTCTATGTGCCTAGTACCAGTAGGTGAGTGGACAGAGCAATATAGTGAATAAATAAATGAAGTGGGAAAAAAATTAAATTTGGTGATATAATGATTCATTTCAACTACAAATCGCAGCATCATAAATAAATTACATGAAGCAAATTTAATTTTTTTCCTTTATTCCCATTATATATATATATATATATATATATATATATATATATATAGCAGAAGTACCCGTAGTAAAAAGATTTTAAGAACACCAGTGATTGAGAGAGAAAAGAGGAAGAGAGGAGTAAGACAGGAAAATATTTTATCAAATTCTCATCAAATTTTTAAAAAATCGTTAAGAATTCATATATTACAATGTTTCTTTATCTTACGAAATATTTTGTTTTCTACATTCAAAATATTAGAGACGTCCAATCGTGGCGTAAGGATAAGCAAGCTAGTTTCACAGATCCATTACTACTGAATAGCGAGTTCGATTCTCACTGGATGACCCACACTTGCAAACTTTAGTTACATCCTACTTGTGGTGAGCGATTCAGGTAAATAAGGAATGCATCCCATTGCTGTGTAACACCCTACCTATGGCAAACGTGTTGTTCAATAATAGTGTCCCATTGTGGTGTAATGGTTATTTTTAAAAATATTTTTGCTGTATGCCCCTTACTTGTGACCTTGTGTCACATCCTACACATCAACAGTTTTGAAAAGAGCATCCTATCAAGGTGTAATGGGGAGCAAGATAGTCTCGCCAATCGATTATTGAATAACGAATTTGATCCTTGCTGGATTCCCCATATTTGTGATCGTGTGTCACATGCTACGAACAGTTTGTGCAAAGAATAAGGGCGTTCATCATAGTGTGATTGTTTGCAAGCTAGTCTCGCAACTAGCTCACTACTGAATAGCGAGGTCTATGCCTTATACATATGTGACTATGTCATATCCTACCCGTGGCAAACGGTTTAGGTAAATACTAGGTATACCCAATTTGTCGAAAAATCCGTGTTTAAGTAAAAGATCTAATTTTTGGTATCAGTATACCAACACACAACTTTCGCATAGATAGACAATTTGATATTCTAAAAAAAGTGAAAAATCGACCTACTCTATTGGAAAACCACTTTGTTCGTTTTGCAGCTGCTGCTACCGGCTTTGTTTCTATGAGAATGTGTTGTATATTGTACAGACGGAAATAGGAATTTCCGGTTAAATTAAACAAAGAATGCCAAAGGACTTTTTCCCGGTAAAAGCGAACAAAGAAGTTAAAACGGAAGAGAGGGTTTCCGGTCAAGGAAGCAGGGAGAAGATAAAGAAATATATAACAAATATCCGTTATCAGATCAAAAATAAAGATGCGGAGGCGTACCTATCAATATAAAGGCGAGAAGATTCGAGCCGACACACAGAGAGACGCCAGCCAGCACCCAAAAAGGACACTTCTCGTCTCCCGTCAGCAACCACCCCTCGGGTACTCATTGTAAGCTCTGCGCCTTTACCACCCACACACCGAAGAAAATAAAGAAGGATCCTATCTTTGTACATACTTATCTGTTCGGGCTCGGGTCATCAATTAGTCAGTCACTAATTCCTGCATTCTATACGATGCTCGCAAGACCCGACGTATTGTTACATAATTATTAGAAACCTAATATTTATGGCAATAGTGTAGAAATCATAATGGCGATTAGTGCAGCTGATGGCCTTGAGAGTGAGTGACGGCGCTTGACCTCACTCTCACCTTGCCTTCTGGGGATAAATCGTGAGAACCGGAAGGCATAGAAGACCCTGTGATAGTAAGGAACTCAGTTTAAGGATAGTAAGGAACTCAGTCAGTTAGCAAGTAGGAGCCGAGCTCGTAGGATGTGCGCAGATGTCTGGTTTGGGGATTTACAAATAAAGTAACATCAAAGTAAATCGAAGTCTTGTGTTTATTATCTAAAAACTAACAATGACACAGGGCTTCTGATAAAAAGAAATTCCTAACAGAAACCAGACCCGAAGTCCCCAAGAAAGTCCAGACCTTAGAAGAGACCAGACCAAGATGATAGAAGAACCAAAGCCGGCCAGAAGAAAAGACGACTAGAAGTAAGAAGTAAGAAAGGGTATACAACAGTATACCATTGAGTTATCCTTACCAAATAGGCACATCCCAATATAGGAGCATTCACACCGCCAAATGGCACATCGTAATATTGACCTGCCTTTTTGGACATACATATATTAACCAACTCCTCCATACTGAAGAATAATTAAAGTTCCAATTACCGTCGAACTGGGAAGACAAGGCAACAAACGATTGTAACTCAAATATTGGTTTAGGAAGCTCAGGCTACGCCCGCGCAATGGGTGGGGGGGGCAAGGGGAGATGAAGAATAATTAAAGTTCCAATTACCGTCGAACTGGGAAGACAAGGCAACAAACGACTGTAACTCAAATACAAACTCGAATGCTACAAAGTCCACTGCAAAATGACAAAGTATATATAAGACTCCACAATGTCATGCAAATCAAGCAGCCAATCAGAACTCAAGGAGTGGAATCACCCAGATTCATGGATGGATCATTCTTGATTCCTATTTATACCAGCTGTCTTGACACTGCTTGGGTTGTACTTAGTTAGCTGCTGTTATTAAAACAAACAGTAGACTAACTGGCTTCAATACATACGAGCAAAATGTGACACAAGGTCAATTTATTAAGCGAAATTTAACAGGTTTGAATTCAAAGTTTTCCTTCTCCTCGACCGGTTGCCTAACCAAGGGTAAAGAGCCCAGTCCGCCCTACTATTTACCCATAGCTGGAGGGAGAGTAGGATTCATACCTTTCCCAGGGGTATTAGCGCTAAGTGAAAATGCAATTTCCGCGTCTAGGATTTGAACTCGGGGCGACGAGTCTATTTCCCATGATTTTAACCATTACACCAGGCGTTTCCATTTTTTTTTTGGCATACAGCACTTACTGAATCAGCCATTATTTCCCATTCTAACCTCATGAAACAACGATTAGGTTTTTTCCATATCGCATCTAGTTTAGAAAAAAAATTATAATCCGTGAGAATAAAATTAAGATTAACAATGGATAAAGAATTAAAAAAATATATATAAAAATAAAAACATCTTTTATTTCTCTACCATGCCTCCATAGATTAAAATATTATATATATATATATATATATATATTATATATATATATATATATATATTCATCTACTTCCCCTTCCCCTTTTTTTATTTGTAATGAAATGTTAATTTTATACATTTTTTTCCTCTTTCTTTAACATAACCTAGTTTTCTACTAAAAATGATGACACCCAGGTATTTTTTTTCTCTTTTTTTCTCCCCTCCCTTATTTTCACAATTGTATACGTTATTGAATAAAAACGAAATATTAAGTTTTACCAATGTATGATAGATAGAGAAAGAGAGATAGAGATAGAGAAAGAGATAGAGAGATACACAGAGAGATAGAGAGATAGAATTTTAACTGAAAATACACTCATACTGCACAAAGAAAAAACAAACAAAAACTTCAAATACTCGAAGCCTTATATATCAAACAAAACAAACCCACCTTAAACAAGATAAACTTTGAAACCAGTCAACATGTCCTCAAATGCCTATAATTTCCCCACCAATCCTCCTTCCACCATGCCCCTTACAAACTTGTGAGCCCCCCCCCATCCTACAAATTTTTACTGCCACTGTTCGTTTAAACGGAATTTGTGAGCCCCTCCTACTACTACTGCTTATTTTAAAAGCGACACAACGGAAACATTCCACCAGTTTCACACCTGATGATGGCGCAAATACGTGCAGAAAGCGCTCGTGAAAGAACCTTTGGCGGATTGCTACACCAATTCCACCCCGATATTAAAAAGATGGCCAGACAGAAAGGATCGAACAAAAACATATTTTGTGAATTTTTTCCGAACTGTGTTTCTTCATATATATGTATATTAGGTACCACCAAAATAGGTCAGGTGATCAGTTTATTCACTTACTAAGCTTAGTTAGGTCATGGCACAAGGCCAGAAGTATGGGGCATCCGGATTCAGTAGGGGCCTCCAATTTGACGTGTCAAATTTACCCCCCCCACACACACTGCCAATGTTTAACACAAGGAAACTTGCATAAAGGTTAATATTATCTTGAACATTTTTGGACTATTCAAAAGAATAAACTACTGGATTCTGCTAAAAATGTCAATGTTATGACATTTTTTTTTAGCAGAATTCTGTATTCATAGTTCTTTTACTAAAAAAGAAAAAAAAAAAAGTCCTGTATAGAAACATATAAAAATTTTTTGATAAAATTCAGACACTTATCTTTATTAAAAAAACATTTTTGGAAAAACCTATTTCAAACATAATTTCATCAAAAGGTAAGTAATTACCGAAATTTGAGAAAATTTGACCACTAGTTCATTTTTCATAGAATTAAAAAAAAAAAAGCCTCTAGTCGTAACTTGTTTTTGGCTACGTTAAATTTCAATTGATTTAACGGTGTGAAAATGTAAACATTGTTTTCGTTCATAATTTTCATTATTTCCGTAGGGCTGAAAATTAAAAAAAATATCATCAGGAGTTAAAAAAAAAAATGTTTCTTTTGAATGGTCCAAAAATTTTCAAGATAATAACCTTTATGCAAGTTTCATTGTGTTAAATATAGGTGTGGTGGTGTGGGGGGTAAATTTGAAACATCAAATTGGAGGTCCTTAAGATTCAGATATCACCAAATGCTTGTCGAAAAAATAACATTGGCTAGCAAGAAATGAAATGCTAATATTTCCATGGAAATATGTTAAATATTAATAATAGAAATACCTTATCTCAGCGTCTCGAACACTCCCCCCCCCCCAAAAAAAAAAAAAAACGAAAAACCCCCCAGAAGTAAGTGAAAAACGAAGCTCAAAATTATGTCGATTCATTACCCAGTGCAACAGATATGTAGTTCTAAAAAAGAATATTGAATAAAATAAATCAAATATTTTTTCCCCGATTTTCTTCTTCTCCAAGTCAGATATGGATCAGTCCCACCCCACAGGTTAGTGCACAAGACCGTGCAGGCAGCAGTCAGACAAAATTCTGTATCATTGTCAATGTCTTCGAGTTGCAACGATGGAAGCCTTCAACCTGATAATCTAGCGACACTTCAACTATTTGCGCTGCTACTTCACTCTTCTTAATAATTATTTTTTTCTTCCTTCTTCGCTCTGTACGAAATAAACCAACCCCATCAGTTCAATGAAGTATTGTTCTACACTCTGTAATATTGCAATAATTTGTTCAAGTTAATACTGGCTGCTGCACCAACAATAAGATACAATAAACCCGACGACAAATGTTTAATTAATTAGTGATGCTATCTGTAGCGTCATATTGTCTTCTTTTGTAACAAGGTAACGAAGAAAGGAAAATAATAATAATATTGGGTGTGTACTGTATATATATATATATATATATATATATATATATATATATATATACACACACACGTGTGTAGTTTAAATTAAAATGTAAGCTTTATAAAAAAATTGTCAAAGATTTAAATGCCTAATCTTTTTTTTTTTAAACAAATACCGTATAATATTTATATATAAGAAATAAATTCTTTGGTTTTATAATGAGGTAGCGAAGAAAGGAAGAAAAAATATACGTGTCGTGAGCTTAAAATAAAAATATAAGCTAATAAAAGACTTAAAGGCTCGATTTATTTGTTTAAAAAAATCAATACCGCATATTATTTTTTTTTTTACATAAGAAATAAAATTCTTCGATTTTGCAACAAGGTAGCAAAGAAAGGAAGAAAAAAATTAATATATGAGTAATGTGTAGTTATCTTACAATAAACAGAAAAGATTTAAAAAAGAAAAAAAAAAAAAAGAATTAAAAAAGATAGTCAAATACTTAAATCCGATTTATTGTTAAAAAAAAAAAAAAAAAAAATAATAATGCATTATATTTTTTATATAGAATATAAAATTCTGTTCTGCAGGTAGTGAAGAAAGAAAAATTGTTAATATAGGACTAGCAAGCTTAAAATTAAAACACAAACTTAAAAAAAAAAAAAAAGAAAAAAAAAAAAAAAGGGAATAAAAGATGTAAATGTCCGATTCGTTAAAAACTCATACCGCATGATATTCTTATGTAAGAAATAAAATTCGTTGATCATCACCGAGTCATGATCAGTGAATATATATAGATCCACATTTTAACATAATAGAAGAAAAACTTAAAAAAATCCTTGACGTTCAGATCAAAATCTAAAAATATCAAAATTTAAAAAAAAAAATAAAAAAAATCAAATGAATTCAACGTCTTATGACCAAATATTGAAAGTTTTCTTTTTAGATTTTATGAAGGAATTGATTTTTACAATTGCGAGTGTATTTGGCTTTGATGGTTATTTTGTTTTATGGTATATCAACCATTTTCGGGTTATTTAATGCCCAATCAAGTAATTTTTTATTACCATAATTATTATTGTAATAAAAATTATTGAATAATAACAGGACTTTATTTGAATAGAATGAGTTGTGAGGTGAATAGATAGTGAACTTTGAAATATCCCATCATACAAGTAAAAATCACCAAGAAAATTTGGTACCATAAGCCACTGATGGTTAGTTCATTATAATTGATCAGAAGGACTCACATTACAATAATAATAGGACTTTATTTGAATAGAATGAGTTGTGAGGTGAATAGATAGTGAACTTTGAAATATCCCATCATACAAGTAAAAATCACCAAGAAAATTTGGTACCATAAGCCACTGATGGTTAGTTCATTATAATTGATCTGAAGGACTCAGATTACAATAATAATAGGACTTTATTTGAATAGAATGAGTTGTGAGATGAATAGATAGTGAACTTTGAAATATCCCATCATACAAGTAAAAATCACCAAGACAATTTGGAGCCACTGATGGTTAGGATCTGACTCAGATAGGACAATAGATAGTGAACTTTGAAATATCCCATCATACAAGAATTTGGTACATAAGCCACTGATGGTTAGTTCATTATAATTGATCTGAAGGACTCAGATTACAATAATAATAGGACTT
The DNA here is from genome assembly GCA_023376005.1 of Doryteuthis pealeii. NCBI lineage: Eukaryota > Metazoa > Mollusca > Cephalopoda > Myopsida > Loliginidae > Doryteuthis > Doryteuthis pealeii. The sequence goes on along the minus strand of CM042171.1, from coordinate 13,048,330 downwards.
TATTTGAATAGAATGAGTTGTGAGATGAATAGATAGTGAACTTTGAAATATCCCATCATACAAGTAAAAATCACCAAGACAATTTGGTACCATAAGCCACTGATGGTTAGTTCATTATAATTGATCTGAAGGACTCAGATTACAATAATAATAGGACTTTATTTGAATGAGTTCTAAGGTGAATAGTAGGTATACCCAAAATGGTCCTAAAATGCATTTTTGACAAAATGACTTACTTACAGAAAATAATTTTCCAGAAAGGGAATTATCGGATTTTAATGACATTTTCAGTGTTTATTTATCAATGAATGATCTTTATAATGCATTATTTATTTTATTTCAAAACGTTCTCATTTTTTTTCAGGTCACTTAATTTTTACCGCCCCCTTATGTTGGGGGCGTAACATTTTTTCGGGTTGATCTTATACTGTACTAATTACAGTATAGATAAAGATAAAAGACCAAAGTTATGAATAGAAAAAAAAATTTTACGGTGGCTTTTCTGAGAAAATAAGTACCGAAAATCGAAAAATAAAATGTAAAAAAATAAAAAAATTTTTTGAGATTTTTTTTTACTCATTTCGATAATTATTTAATTGGCTATTATTTTATAAAAGAAAAATTATACATCGATATTTTTTCTGCTTAAAAAGGGGGGGGGTACATTTTCAATCGAGTTTTTCTTCAAAACTTATTACTTTTGGCGCCTAAAATAAGGTTTGCATTAAGTAGATATTTATTTTTAGAATCTAAAAATATAACATTTTAAACTTAACATCAGGCTTTTCATATTTTAAATGAATTTTATATATTAATTTTCATAGCAAAAATACTAAATTAAAGTTTTGAAATAAAATAACTAATGCATTATAAAATTCATTAAAATCGGATAATTACCTGATTTTTGGTAATTTTTTTTGCAATCGCGTATGTTACATTAAAATTGTAAACAAGCGCTTCAAAACCATTGAAAAATAGACAGAATGACGGATCGCGTCGAAATTGACCAAAACAAATCGTTTTAAATCTATTAAAAATAAACTGCATATGTAATATTTTTCTTTTTTTAATGATGGTCATTATGTTACTACTTATCGTTTTAGACAAAAGTTTGACCTTAAATAATAGATTTAATTGATTTTAATTAATTTTTAAAAACGTAGCAGACGATTTTTTTTGGTATACCTAGTGAATAGATAGTGAACTTTGAAATATCCCATCATACAGGTAAAAAATACCAAGACAATTTGATACAGCCGGTGGGGGTGGGTGGGTGTGGGGTTGGTAGGCAAAGACTTAAGTGGTCACCCAATTAAGTATTGAACAGGTTAATCGCTACGTAACTTCGGTGTTCTAAGTAAAAGTAAGTGAAGTCGACCTGGTGGCCTAGTGTCGACATCAACCAGACAGCGAGGGAGTCTATCTCCTTTTTACTAGCGCTAGACAAAGATTTTTTTCGTCTGAGGTGGAGCGCCACACCTACCATCAGCTCCTTTACTGCACAGATCCCTGTGCTACTCATACGCTGAGTTGGCGATGGCCGGTATAGAATAAAAAACCTTGTGATTCTGGTAAAAAAGGACTATTTGCTCGTAAATTCCTACCATAAAATAAACTGAACCCTCATTTTATGTCCGTGTTTTTGCAATACTAAATATATTCTTTATTTATTTCAATATTCACTTCAATATGTATATTCTAATAGTTTTTATTTTGTGAGAATGGTTAGTTTTAAAGTGGAGGTTCGTTTTTACACTTCAACTTTTTACTCGTAAATTCCTATTATAAAATGCCCAAGCCTAATTTTATGGTAGGAATTTACGAGTAAAAAGTTGAATATTACCGTTTGTTGTTATTATTTCTTTTCATTTTGGCTTTAGTACTCTAAAATAAAAAAAAAGTCAGATTTTAATCATCGTCGACGAAAAAAAAAATTACGGTCATAAAAGTAGGATCCAATTTATGCCTAAATTGTAAAACGAGCCCCCACTTTAAAACTAAACATTCTCACAAAATAAAAACTTTTAGAATATAAACATTGAAGTGAATATTAAAACGAAGAAAATATATTTAATATTGTAAAATAATGGGTGCAAGAAAAATAGAACATTTATTGCAAAAACACGGACATAAAATGAGGGTTCAGTTTATTTTATGGTAGGAATTTACGAGCAAATAGTCCTTTTTTACCGTGATTCTTAGGTAAGTGCTCTATCGACTGGGCGATACCAGCCCCTTCTAGTGAGAACCAATGTTTTCATATTTGGCTTTGAAAAGGCTCAGGGTGATTTTTTTTACCCTTTATTTCTTTTTATAAGTATTAAAAAAACACACAAAAAACCCCAAAAAACAAACAAAACACTAAATAACATTCCTTTAGTTGTAAGGATTTACAAAAATCGCGCACCTGTCGATAAGGGGTGGGTCACAGGAAATTAAAAACAAAAATTAATGAATAATCCGATTTTAATAAAATTTTCGGTTAAATCCTACTTAACGGACATAAATTCCATCAACGTATGTCACTCCGCCGAAAGAAAAAAAATACAAAAAAATCAGGGAATAAACCGAATTTAATGAAATTTTCAGTGTTGATATATTAATGAATAAAAAATATAATGCACCAGTTATTTTTGATTAAAAACGTTTATATTTTTTCAGGTCGGCTAACATTGAACCACGTATTTTTGAGAATCTGTTACGCCTCAAATATACGTGGTTCAAAGTTAACTGACCTGAAAAATGTAAGAGTTTTCAAATAAAATAACTGGTACATTTTATTGTATATTCATTAATATGTCAACACTAAAAATTTCATTAAATTCTGTTAATTCCCTGATTTTTAGTATTTTTTTTTCTTTCGGCGGGGTGACATACGATGGTGGAATTTATGTCCGTTAAGTAGGATTTAACCAAATTTTCGGTGTATGAAGTAAAAAAAAAAAAAAAAAAAAAAAAAAATTATTTAAAAATAAGTGTTTACTCTAAATTAAAAAAGATTAAGTATTTTTCGTTATTTTTTTTCCTTTCGTGCATTGACTCCCTATGGTGAAAAAAAAAAAAGTTTTATTGTAATTTTTTTCGGTGGCTGAAAATGGTCTTTACATTTTTGTAAAGAAAATTCAATGACGGAACACATACACACACATATATCTCCTACTTGTTTGAGTTGCTCTCTTTTTGTCCACTTTTTCCCCTCATTCTGTCGGATTTACTCCAACCCTATATATATATATATATATATATATATATATATATATATATAAACCCTTCTATGGGACTACCTGTATTATGATTTCAAACAGTCTCCATCTGATCAGGTATTAGGCTCCCCACAATGCCAAAATGTGACACAAGGTTGGTTTAATGTGGGGGGTATTTTACAAGAAACATACCCCAGGAAAAGGGCAATAAACTCACCCATTCCTCTTTTTAGTCAAGAGGTGGGGGAGATGCTGTATGGAGAGAGGGTTAAGCTGATTATTTTAATTCACCTGATAGTTTAAAACCATAACATATTCTTAAATCGCCTCTCATATATATATATATATATATATAAGGATAGGAAGGTTGGAGTAAATCCGACAGAATGTGGTAAAGAATAGCGGGAAAAAGTGGACAAAAAGAGCAACTCAAACAAGTAGATGTCCTGCCGTGAACAGGACGAAATATATCCCCTACATCTACTTGTTTGAGTTGCTCTTTTTGTCCACTTTTCCAGCTATATATATATATATATATATATATATATATATATATGTAAAAATGGAAAAGGAATTGAATCCGACAATATGAGGAAAAATGAGTAAAGAAAAGAAAAGTAAATGGATAAAATGAATTTAATCGATCACTTACACATGTGTTTCGGTCAGTTTATGTGTGTGAAAATATTTCGCACACTCTGATGAAGGTCGATTCTTGTATGTGTGCGAAATATTTTCACACACATAAACTGACCGAAACACATGTGTAAGTGATCGATTAAATTCATTTTATCCATTTACTTTTCTTTTCTTTACTCATTTTTCCTCATATATATATATATATAAGTGTGTGTGTGATAAAAGATAGAAATACTGGACTTTTTTTACAAGCATGATTGAGTGGTGAATGTAAGTGTTAAAATAGACTAATATTTAAGAAATACTTTAGACTTACCAATTGTGTCCGAATTAAATGTATAAATGATACTGAACTATGGAGATATTTATAGTAATTGTTGTTCGCCGATTAAAGCAGTAAAATCGCTTGATGTAAATTCTTCTGAAGTCAATGGATTTTTATTGGAAGATGGTTTTTATATTGAAAATTATTAAGAAAATTATTTTCTTAGCAGAACTGCTAATTTTTATAAACATTATAAAGAAGAAATACTCCGTAGTCTTTAACAAAATCTGCTTTATATATATACTAGCAGCGGCTACCCGGCGTCGCCTGGGTAGAGGGGGATTTTTAAAAAGTTAATCCCGCAGATCCATTATTACTAAATCGTGAGTTGAATCCTCGTGGGATGCCCTATTTAGATCCCTATGTAAAAAAAAAAGTAGACCTTGGATTGATCCAGCTACTCTGAAAAGAAATGTTAATGTCTACTATCTAAAATATTGAATGAAAAAAAAAAAATTCCATGCTGTTATTATTTAAATTTTATTTTTCAATTATCTTCACAAATATAAATCAAATCTTCATTATTTTTGTTCCAAAACCAAGCCCTGGTGATGTTTAATGTGTTTATATATTTACTTTGTCGTTAATTGTTTTATTTTCGAAGTTTCCTCCGGACATTCAGATACATATATAAAGGGCAGTCGTGTGTATGTATTGATAGATAAATAGATAGATAGATATTGTTTAAAAAAGTGTATAATTGTATAAAAAGTGTATATTAAATATCAAAATTGTTCATAATACACTCCAACTATTTACCAACACTTATTGGTTACTTATTTAATAGTTGGAGTGTATTATGAACAATTTTGATATTTATTATACACTTTTTATACAATAGATAGATAGATAAACTAAGACAGCACGAAAAAAAAAAACTTTCGACACTACAATTTGTAAATACAAAATAGAAATTTATGCCTGGAAAAAAAGAAGAGATCAAAACATACACACCACCTGAAAATAATCAATTGGTACCAGTGAAAGAGTCAAAAGAAAAAAATACCGAAAGATGTCTCGAAGTTAGATATGCTAAAGTGCTCAATACACTAAGTAGACCGCCCTGTCGGCTGGGGCGTTAGAATGCACCGACTGCACCTCTGCAGAGGGGTAAGACTCCCCCAATGGGGTCACCTGTTGGCCGTGAGTGGCGACCCGTGATGCTTAAGGATAGAGCCCAGGTGGATGAGCAGTTCATGAATGAAATACTCCACTTTGGCCCTATCTTGGGCTAGACGGGCGGTCACGTCAAGCCCTAGCACCTATATGATTTTCCCAACCCTATTGCCCTTATGGCAAGCCCCAACCCCTTTTTATCATATGGGTGCTAGAAGGCGTGGCTGAGGGTCTACATGTCCTGGGAATGACGTTAAACTCTATCTGATGGTGAGGTTCCAGTTTTGGAGGTTTGGGGAATGTGGAGCACCCCTTCATCACCATTACTCCCTGGTCCACTCTGACCCGGAGTGGTAGTACCTGTTAGGGTCCCATCTATGGATTAAATAGAAAAATGTATTTATAAAAAAATTGTATTATCCATTAAGAATTGATTTATTTCAAAACTTTATCGGCATTAAATGACCACTGAGGTTGATATGCCGTAAAACAAAAAAAAAAAACAAAAAAAAAAAAACACTAAGTAGAGAAAATAATAAGGTAATTTTTGACTCTATATGAACTTATATTGGATGCACATGGTCTAATGGTTAGTGTCGTAGGAAATGGACTCGTCGACCCGAGTTAAATTCCTGGGCGAAGCAGTTAACATTTCACACGGCGCTAATATCCTTGGGAAAGGTATGAATCCAGATCTCCCTCCAGCTATGGGTAAATAACAGGGCGGACTGGGCTCTTTAACCATGGCTAGGTAACCAGTCTAGAAGAAGGAAAACTCTGAATTAAAACCTGTTAAACTCCGCTTAAGAAATTGACCTTGTGTCACATCCTGCTCGTGCAGAGGGTTGGTATATATATATATATATATATATATATATATATATGAAACTACCAGGGGAAAATTCTAGGAATGTGTAGATAGTTATTTACTAAGCATAGCTTAAATGTGGCAAAAGGCCAGAAGTATGGAGCACCTAACGAGAATCGAACTCACTATCAATGGTCTGCAAATCTAGCTTGCCAACGATTACACCACGCAAGGCACCCAATAATGTGTTGATAGGGATGGCGAACAGGTGGAAACTGTTTTAAATCGTAATATCTGACAGCACGAATCACCATGACTCTTCCTCAACACCCATCCCTATCGGCTATTGCTCATAGATCCTCTACATCAGAGGTCACCAAACTACGGCACGCGGACCGGATCCGGACCGCCAGGGCATTTTATCAGGCCCGCCGACGGTACTTGAATTTATTTGTTAAAACGTACGGAACGCGAAACGTTCTGATACTTTTTAAATTTCATGTTCAAAAGAAGGTTCCCGAGTCCGAGAAGGTTCCCGAGTCCGACAAGAAATACCTTTAAGAAGGTCGGAGGGCACATCGACCGAAACGTTGTACATATAACAATGAAGATGAGAACAATAGTCCGAATAATGCAGATAATACTAAACTGGCGGATCCTATTTCAATGGAAAACGGCGTTAAGCAAGGAGATACTCCAGCACCCACATTCTTTGCTTTGTACTTCGCTACGGTGTTTAGAATGACATCCAAGGATTGTTCTGATGGTGTGTATATTCGCTATAGAACTACTGGTGTTACATACTCATACACATATACCCATGTTGGGTATATATACAAGTGTTCTTATATTCTAAAAGCTTTTATTTTGTGAGAATGCTTAGTTTTAAAGTGGGGGTTCGTTTTACAATTTAGGCATAAATTGGATCCTCCTTTTATGACCGTAATTTTGTTTTTTCGTCGACGATGATTAAAATCTGACGTTTTTATTTTAGAGTACTAAAGCCAAAAAGAAAAGAAATAATAACAACAAAAAGTAATATTCAACTTTTTACTCGTAAATTCCTGCCATAAAATTAGGCTTGGTCATTTTATGGTAGGAATTTACGAGTAAAAAGTTGAAGTGTAAAAACGAACCCCCACTTTAAAACTAAGCATTCTCACAAAATAAAATATTTTAGAATATACACATTGAAGTGGACATTAAAATAATAAAGGAAATATATTTAGTATTGTAACTTAACGGGTGCAAGAAAAATAAAACATTTAATACAAAAACACGGACATAACATGGGGGTTCAGATTATTTTATGGTAGGAATTTACGAGCAAATAGTCTTTTACTACCGTCTATGTTGCATGTGTTCTATCTGTTCTCCTCTATGCTTGTGAGACTTGGACTACGCACAGGAAACATCTGAAACGTCTCGAGCGCTTTCACCAGCACTGCCCATGACGAATGTTCAGGGCCCCCTTTTCTTACTATTCAAATCTTGATTTTTAAATATATTCCCAGATAAAATAAAATCTTCATTATTTTTGCACAAAAAGCAAGCTCTGGTGATAGTGAACATATATTTACATTGTTGTTAATAGTTTTATTTTTCGTAGTTTCCCCCGGACATACATACATACCAACTGCCCTTTATTTATGTTTAGATATGATTGGTAGAGTTTCATATCAAAATAAATCAACAATTCTATAAATAATACTACAACATTTAATATGAAAAAAGATATCTTATAATGGAGATTCGGTGTTTGTCTGTAACCGAAACTACATCACAATACCCTCTGAAATTGCGTAAGTTTATCAATGAGCATTTAATCTATAGTCAAATCATTAATACATAGAATAAATCTTAACTGTCAGTAACCAAGCGCTGTTGTGTTCATGTCCACGCTACCCTAACTTAGATATACATGCTCTATATATTGAGAAATACTAACTTATGAATATAGCACACACACACATTATATATATATATCAGAACAAAAAGCAAATTACAAACACACACACCTGATATATCAAATGAACATCTGATGAAATTTATCAAGACAACCCAAATAAAAAAGTAATAAAAAAGTATAAAATTCAGCTAATGAATTTATTAGCAAACCACCCAAAAAACAAAAACACCTGTTTAAAAGACTAATGTTAAAAATAAAATTCCTTTCCACTCCCACAAAAACAGGAAGAGGGAGTGAAATACTCATGTGTATGTATGTATATATATATACACATGCATGTAAGAATTCATTTTCATATTATCAATCAAAGCCTGAAGAAGATACCAGAAGATCTGAAACACGTGTTGCATATGTAAAACAAAAAGAATTAAAAATTTTTTTTCTGAGAACAAAATACATTTTGCGGACCTTCTTTTTTTAATAAAATATTGAATTTTCTCCCGTTGGAACCAGAACAACATTATATATATATATATATATATATATATATATATATATATATATATATATATAAGAGAGTTTCATAATTTGCTTGAAGCATTGTGTATGTATTGGTTAGGAGGTTGATTTAGAAGGCCATCACAATGCAGTTTGGAATAAATAAAAAATAATAATACGGTAACAATGGTGGTGTGTGTTGACCTGTATTTTTTTAATTATTTCTTGAATTTTCGAGGTAATACCTCTTTATCAAAAGAATTGAACTGAAGCAGTACAGCTATGGCATTTCTTCCGAAATGCCATAGCTGTACTGCTTCAGTTCAATTCTTTTGATAAAGAGGTATTACCTCGAAAATTCAAGAAATAATTAAAAAAATACAGGTCAACACACACCACCATTGTTACCGTATTATTATTTTTTATTTATTCCAAACTGCATTGTGATGGCCTTCTAAATCAACCTCCTAACCAATATATATATATATATATATATATATATATAATGTGTGTGTGTGTGTGTGTGTGTGTGTGTGTGTGTGTCTGCGCATGCTATATTCATAAGTTAGTAATTCTCAACCTATCCCTTTCACCCTGCTCATTCATCTTTAACTTCTTCCCCTCTACTTCAATGTATCAAAATTCTCTTTAAGCCAACCAAAGAATGTTGACCTAATTTCTCTCCTACCATGCTTCTCTTCCTTTGCACTTAACCACCTTACTCACCATATCTCTTCTAACTAACTCCACACTTTTGATCTTATCTCCCTCCCCGTGCGTAGTGGCTAACATGCTGAAATCTCTCTT
>CM042171.1:13016830-13038925 GCA_023376005.1 Doryteuthis pealeii | reverse complement strand
GAGATTACATTATAGTCTTGTCTAAGCTCCTGAAAGAGACTATAATGCTAAATCTCTAAGTCTTTTTTAATTTCTTTCTTCATATATATATCATATATATATATATATAAAAAAATATGTATCTCGTCAGCTGTCTAAAAATATAGAAAATTCAGTACAGAGGCAAGTTTAATCAATATTGAGATAATATATATATATAATAATATATCTATCATAATAAATAACAGAAAATTTAGATTTTTAGGCATTATAGCCTATTCAGAGAACCTTGAGAAATTGTCTAGTTATCTCCATCATGATGGGAGATACTAGATAATTTCTCTACGTTCCCTAAAATAGGCTATAATGCTAAAAATCTAAATCTTCGGTTATTTTTGTATGATATAATTTTGCTCTGTGGCTCTGACATTGAGCTCTGCAAACTATGACATTTTAAAAAAAACAACGTTGTAAGAAAGATTTCTTCACCTGATCTTTGGATTATATATATATATATATATATATATACATATGTGTCTCTGTGTGTGTGTGTATGTACATATTTTTAACAGAGAGGCAAAAATTTTGTTGAAAGCTGTAGCCAATCACTATTTCATTTTCAGCACCATCAAAATTTTCTGAACCTCTGTAATCAAATGAATGATTATTGAAAACAATTCAATAGTAACATTGGAAAAGAAAATACATTTTCTTTCAAAGTTTAAAAACAAAAAACGAAAATAAACAAACACAAAATAAGTAGCCAGTAATGTATGTAAGCATTTTCATTAAATTTAGAAATAACTTTAAAAATAGCGAGAAAAAAAAAAAAAAAGAGAAATTCAATTTGGAGGGCAATAATTTCCAGTGTATTCAGTGAACTTGAATTACAGTCGATATTTCAAGATAATAAACATTCTTTCAAGAGGATGTGTTGTTGGTGGTTTGATTGATTTTAACGGTATATCAACCCGTCTGGGGTTACCTCTTTCAAGATGAAAAAGATCACATGTTCTAATTTATTTGCTTAATAATGTAAGTCTAAATTATCAATCTATCTATACAATATATAAAGGGCAGTTTGGTGTGTATGTATGTCCGGATGAAACTACAAAAATAATACAATTAACGATAAAGTAAATATATATTCACATTAAATATCACCGGTTCTTTGCTTTTTGGGTAAAATGAAAAGATCTGATTTATATTCGAAGATATTTTTAAAAAATTAAAATATACATCGAAATTCTACTTAAAAATGTCCAGTATTTGTAAAATCTCAAAAGTAAACAAATCAATACACCAGGATTCCCCCCACCCCACCCAGTCGATGCTGGGTAGCTGCTTTCTAGTACTCTATAAATGCCTAGTCTTTTGGAAAAAAAAAAAAAAAAAAAGAAAAAAGGATTATATTACTTACTTAAAACTGTACTAGTCTCGTAGATCTATTATTATTGAATAGCGAGTTCAATCCTCTCTGGATGCCTCATACTTGCAACCTTGTGTCACATTCTACCCAGGTGAACGGTTAGTCGGTTGTTTATGACAGTAGCCTACATTGACAGGGTGCAATGTGGGAGCTAGGACCAAAATGGGACTTCAGCCATGACACATGGATTGATACACAAGATAGCTGGTCACACACAAGTGAGCTTAAGTTACAGTTTTCTTGTGTAGAAGCATTTCTCTACCCTGGCTTAAATAAAGACCTAGTTAATTTCCAACTTTCGGGTTTTACATTTTCATTCAGTACTTCATATTCAAATGTATGTAAAGACATAAACACTCCACCCTTATCACTTGTGGAGTGCCCTGTGAATAATATTTTCTAATGTAACAAACATGTCTAACATATCTTAAATTTCAGTTTCCTCAAGACTCACCAAAGAATGCCATAAAATTATTGCCCAGCAATTTGTGACGTGAAGACGTATAATGAAATTAGTAAATAGTGGTGATAAAAAATGACACCATTAAAGTAAAGCTATAAAGCGAGGGAAGAAAAAAAAAAAAAAACAAACAAAAGTTAATGTTTAGCCTTAAGCAATTTTCTCTATTCTCAAAGACATCTCTATCTGGAATCCTTTGATGATTGATAAATAATTACCAGTTCCAAGTTATCTGTAACCATTTTCATCATACATAAATGTGCATGTGTGTATGTATGTATGTATGTATATGTGTGTGTGTATGTATATGTGTGATTATGTGTGTGTGTATGTATCTATGTGTGATTGTGTGGTGTGTGTGTGTGTATGTATCTGTGTGTGTACGTATGAGAGTGTGTGTGTGTGAACATTTTTATAAGGTCAACACAAAATGTACTGGTCTCTAAAGTTTATAATATTTTTGAATAGAAATATTTTTTCTAGCACAAAGATAATCGTATGGATCACAGACTGATAGGGCATCATTTATTTTTGCCATATACATACATGGAATTGAATATATAAACAAAAGACTTGTGCAGCATTACCCTCACTTTCTATTTCATTCTCTACTCGTGTCACATCAGTGACAAGCTAAAACAATGAGAATGCCCGGAAATGAAACAGGACACAGAAATATTAAGGTTCATGCCTTCAAGTAAAATATCACGAGTAGGTAGATAGAAAACAAAATAAAGAATTTGTATCTAGATGCTGGTGTCCTATCAAATATAAACCCTACTATAGATGACTTTTGCATAATAAGAAGACCCCCCCCCCAAAAAAAAAAAAAAAAAAAAAAACTGTCCTTTAAATTTCTAGAAAAAGTTTCTTTTGTTTTTTTTTTAAGTAACCTTTTGAGAACAAGTCACAAGTATGGTGCATCCAACAAGGGATAGATCTTGTTATTCAGTAGTAATAGATCTGCGAGATTAGTTTTCTAACGATTACACCATGATGGGAATGTCCAACTTGATTCTTCTTACCTAATTATCCAGTTTTACCTCTCAGAACAAAAAAATTAGAAGCAAAGAGTCCATTTGTCCAGATACTTATGACAAGATCTAATTATCTATCTATCTATATGTGTGTGCGTGTGTGTCTATCTGCCCCTCCCCCTCTCTCATATATATATATATATATATATTATTATATATATATAATATATATATATATGGAGAGAGAGAGAGAGAGAATGAGTGAAAGAGTTTGAATTGTGCATATTTTTGCATGACATGTTTGACAAATTTGACATGTTTCAATGCACAAGAGAAAACTACTGGAAATGCCCATCTCTTATTCAAGTAACACACAAGTCATACAGAGTTATAAAGTACTATATGGACGAAAATATGAAAATAAATCCAACAGTATGTAGAGAATAGAAAAAAAACCATAAAGTATTCCAAAAAGATAGATTTATTCTAGATGATGAAGTTAATGCTAAACGTTTCATTTTCTTTTTTATCAAACCTCCATCAGGACATTAGGGTGGAAAAAATGGTGTCTGAACAGTGATGGGTATCTTTTCAAAGTAGTGCTGCTTAGAGATTTTTTGCTTGAACCCCTCCTATGATTTGACAAATAGTCAAAATCTGAGAAGTTATGAAGAGAGATACTCAGTTAATACCTTAAAAAGTAGGTTATCTTCAAGATACACACTCCCGAAATTTTTCAGCATTTTTTTAATATTTTTTAAATGCTCCTTTCAAATTAACAGCAGGACTCAGCCTCATACGCTCTGTTGATCTGCTTTTTTTTTGGGGGGGGGGATATAAAACTTTTTGTTTTTCATCTTGAATCTTAAATAAATTTGTTTTACAATCAAATATTTTGGGCCTTTTCTAATAAATATGGCTCAATTAACATTTTTTTAAACAATGAATTAACTTTTTTTCTTTTTCAGCAATAAAAATTTGAAAACATTAACAATGAGTTGAAAACAAATAAAAGATTATTTAAGAATTCAGATGAAAAGCAACAAGTTTATTTTCTTAAAAAAAAAAAGCAGAATTAAAAGAGTATATGAGGCTGGCTTTTGCCACTTATTTGAAGGGAGCATTCCTAAAAAAAAAAATTTTTTAAATAAATTTTTAAAAAAGTTGAAAAATTCAATAGTGTGTATCTTGAAAAATATTACAGCTGTAAAAAATGCCTCTTTTGTCAGTAAGTATCCTCTCTCTCTCAAGCTTGTTTTTAATTATAGAATATGTAGTAGGAATATCACTTGCCCTGACCATAAATGCAAAATATGTGGAAAACAGCTTTTTATGAAATGATTTACAATAGTCAAAAATTGATAATAAGTTCATTTGGCAACAATAAAAAAATTGACACCCAATTTATATTAGCATTATGTTTCAAAAATGAAGTTATTAACTGATAGTCTGTGGTTATCTGCCAAAACATCTCCCTGAAGAAAGAATATATTCAATAAGTCATCAAACTTATAAAAATGTTTATTCTGCTAGAAACAGAAATTAAATACTGTATTGAAAATGAAGAAAAATTTTTCAATATGGCTGCCAAAATGTTTTCATCAAAAGGACAAATTTAGAGGAAGATGGTGACAAAAATGATGAAAAAAAAAGAAGAAAAAAGTTTTTGGCAAATGTATTTGAGTGTATGCCAACAAATTTAACACACACAATTTAGAAAGTAGAATATTGCTGTTCAAATGGGAAGGGAAAAAAAAACTCTGAAAATTTTAAGAAAACTCTAAAAACTAAAAAACTTACAATTGGAACTTTGCCTAAAAAATAAAATTAAATAAAAGGAAAAAAAAAATTGAAAAAAAATTTATTTTTTAAAGAACTGTATGAAGAAAAAGCAATGATAAAAATGTCTACTGAGATAGTGAATCGATATTGGAAACAGTGCCACTACTGTCACTATAATTTACTTTTTCCTCATTCTTAACAGGATATAAATTCTAAAGAATTATTAAATTTCTATACTGGGGTACCATTTTTGTGGTGCCATATGGGAGGCTTTTCTTAAATTCTAAGTCAGCACTAAGTTCCTTGTTTATAGCTTTCCAAAAAGAAAACATTTTTCTTTGTCCGGCAAATATTTTTTTCTGAAAAATTGTGAAAGACAATTATTTTCAATGTTTGTATGATTGCAGGTAAATTCACAGGAAATTAATAGGTGAAAACCAGCATAAAACTCAAAATCCCAAATTAGAATAGTTCAGATCTTAAAAGACTAAATATTCTAATGTTATTTCATTTGGCTTATGAGCATGTTATAAGTTAAAAACAAAATAACTGAAAGAAAAGTTTTAAGTTTAGCTTGATCTTTCATTAGATTATAATAGACATTTACTAAGTTTAGCTTTTCTCTATCACAAATTCATATAATATATATTTTCCAATGCTTCCGCATGTGCAGTATGTCAGTCAATTAGTTTTTGTATAAATTAATTTTAGTTTCCAGAGATAGACATTTACAGAAAGGCTATCGAGACATTAACATGAGCTATTATGGGAGAAATGGATTTATTTTTAAAACTTTTCATTTTAAAACCTGTGATATTTTGTATAGAGCAGTTTTTGATTATAGATTTAGACTTAATTTAAAAAAAAAAAAAAAAAAAGAAGTTTTTGTGCATTATTTTTTCAGAAATAAAATAACATTATGACTTTCATTCAGAACTGAAACGATTTTATCAGTTCCTTTTTTCTGACATCCAAAAATTCTAAAATTCTTAAAAAAAAAAAAAGAATAAATAAATAAAAAATAAATAAAAGTATTCAAATAACCCAATTTAACATTTTACAGATTTGGAACATTTTATAATAGAACCATTTTCAGCCGATAGAAAATCCATTGAAATAGGCCCTTGCTACATAGAACCAATCTTATGAGATTGGCTCCAGACCCAACAACAATACAATGTGTCCTCTTATACATTATCAAACCTGCATACCTATATACAATCAAAAAATTACTCATGCAAACCAATATATATATATATATATAAAAACACACACGCACACACCAATACACATACTTCTTTACAAACATACACTAAAGAGTTCTTGAGTAGGGGGGAGGGGGGTCTGTATTCATCTAACAGCATAATATTTTTAGCAAATCTATAGAATTAAAACGTGTATCATAAAAATCAATGCTACTCAAGTTTCATTTGACAAGGAGTTTCGTCAGTGGCTGACTGTTGCCCAGCATATACTCAAAGAATAACCCATGTAGAAAGTAGACTCGCTCTCTCTCTCATATATACATATATATATGTGAAATAAAAGGAAATTAATCCAACAGTGTGAATTTGATATATTGAAAAACAAATGATGTTTACAAATGCATGGGATCATTAGGAGAGAATGTGCACCATGTCGGGGCCTTCCTCTCAACGGTTTTTCATATATATATATATATATATATATATATATATATATATGGGTGTTATAATTTGGCAGCAAATTCTTTCTAATAAACAAGTATTGTTAAACCCCACATAAAAGATTTTTTAAACTTTAAAAAAAAAAAACTAATTTTCTTTTGTCTTCACACAAGACAAATATTAATTTCAAGAATCTAGAAATTGTCCAAAGTTTCCTTTCTAAAGACTTTCAAACATCATTGTCAATTTTCAAGAATAAACTTGAGATGGCTGTGACAAAGAACACGAGGCGGGGTGGGAAATGGGGGATTACTGTATTCTCGAAGGAAGCGGGTTAAGCTTTGTTGGGCATGTAGGACGTGTCCTAAGATCGAACCCGCGTCCTTCGGAATATGAAAAGGCGATACTTGTGTGTAGCGCTGAAGATTGAGTTATCTCAAGTTCCCCGTATGTTAAACCCAGATGCCCGCATGAAGGCTATAACACGGATATAAATAAACCAGGAGAAACAGAGGTGGGGGTCAGAACAAAACAGCATGTGTTACTTGTTAGACAGCAGCAGCTGTGTAGAATCTTTGAAGAAGAAGAAACACAGAGAAGTGGAAGTCAACTTTTTGTGCCACCTCAACATTTAAATTTAAGTTTTCGTTTTAAGTCATTTAATGTTGAATCAAATCCTTTTTGATAAACAAAGGATACAGGTTACTTACAGTACCTGCTGTTGCTTAAGTGGTCA
This sequence comes from Doryteuthis pealeii, assembly GCA_023376005.1. Classification (NCBI taxonomy): domain Eukaryota; kingdom Metazoa; phylum Mollusca; class Cephalopoda; order Myopsida; family Loliginidae; genus Doryteuthis; species Doryteuthis pealeii. The sequence goes on along the minus strand of CM042171.1, from coordinate 13,031,916 downwards.
CCCAATTAAGTATTGAACAGGTTCATTGCTGCTTAACTTTGGAGATCTAGCTGCTTACTTGACCCATAATAACTCAATTATGGTGTCCTGGCATGACGCTAAACTGCATCGAATGGTGAGGTTCCAATTCTGGAGCTTTTGGAGAGGGAATACGCCTTTATAGTCATTACTCCCAGTTCCTTTGACACAGAGTGGTAGTACCTGTTAGGGTCCTATCTATGGATCAAATAGATCTATTTGTAGATTGAAAATTGTTCCTACCAGTTTATTGATATGCTTGAAGTTAATGTAAATTATTTGTACAAAAATTTTTTTAAAAATACCTACAAACTATTTACTTACAAATCATATATACAAAAAATACAAGGTTTGGCATAAAATAGCCCACAATGGTTTATATGCCATTAAACAAAATAACAAACCAGCCAAATAAAGTTGAGATATCATTGCTTTTCAGAAAAACGTTTATGTATTTTTTTTTGAGTCCCCTCCCCCGTGGTGTTTGTTATGTTAAAAAATTAAATTGATAATTTCATGTGTCTATGATATAGTAAGTCATTACAATGTATATAAATTGTTTGTATATTTATTAGTTGTTAAATATAAATATTTACTAACTCCTCCACACAAGCAGGATGTGACACAAGGCCAATTTTTTAAAGCAGAGTTTAATAGGTTTGAATTCAGAGTTTTCCTTCTAGATAATCCGCCATACCAAAGTTAAAGAGCTCACTCTGCCCTACTATTCACCAATAGCTGGAGGGAGAATAGTTGGATTCATACCTTTCCTAACGGTATTAGCACTATGCAAAATGCAAATAGCCTCGTCCAGGATTTGAACTCAAGTAACTGTGTCAATTTCGTACAATGATAGCTATTACACAAGTGCCTCCTTAGTTGTTAAATATAATTAATATACCAATTCTTAGAATGAATGTTATTTTATTTAACATTTAAAAAAAATAATAATCATCCTTTCTCATATTTGTGTGCGTGTATATAGTTGTCATCTACAGACACCGTGTTTCGATGTATCACATCTCTTCAGTGAGGCTAGACATTAGCAGGCTACCTCCAGCTGGGTGGAAACCTTATCAATAATTGACAGGTTTCTTCCCCAATCAGCCATCAACACCTACAGACTGGTACGAGGATCTTAACTGATAAATACATACATATGTATTTATGTAAAAGCCTGTCAGAGAGTGCTCTATCCATTTTATAGGAGAGCATTACCTTTATGCTTAGTCAATGGTTCGTCAGCGAAAATCCCCTCCAAAGTGCTCAACATACCAAAGGTTTATATATGAGAAAGAGAAGAGAGAGAGATAAGTTAGGAGAATGTAGATGCAGAGTTATGGTACTGTTGTTTTATGCATTTAGGAAACAGAAGAAACTGTAGTGTCACAAAAAAAATATGGTTATTTCCTATAACTCCAACATAAACAAAGGGGAACACTCTTGACTGATAAATTATTTATTTATTATTGATCTACTAGGAAAAAAGAAGTTAGGGTTAGTTTATGGGAAAAATAAATAAATAATTATCAGTCAAAGATTGGTTCCCCTTAGTTTTTATGTTGGAGTTATAGGAAACCCAAAAATACATCCAGAGATCAAAAGTCCTTATGAAATGTTTTTAGGCAAATTAGTGTGTCTTTTGTACAACTTAACACAACCTAGACTGTAAACTTCTATGTACATTCTCTTCTGTTAATTGTATTAAATATATTTTTATAACTATCTGTATATCTGCCTTTCATTTGTTTCTTCCTGTGTGATTTCTATAATGCATCATTACAATATATATATATATATATATATATATATATATATAATATATAAACCCAACACAAACTATTCCACACAAATACATAATTATACAATAATAATTGAAAACACATTCTCCTTTCAGAATCTGCTTCATTTTAATACATCTGTCGTCTTTTTTTCCCCATTCTTCTTGGGCTAAAAGGTAGGAATGAAGTCAAAAATAGAAAATGGCTGACAATCTAAGAAAATCCTAACATGTAAATAGAATCTCATTATCAATGGAAAATGAAAGATGATAAAAATAAATTTAAAAAAAAAAAAGAAAAAGGCCTAATTGAATATGAATATTATGTTTTCAACTGTGCCATCTTCCACAAGATAGAAGGTTTTCAAACAAAGACACAAACTCTTATTCTCTTTATTTACACTCCTCACTGTTTGAGGCTGGAGAGACATTGATAGATATTTTTCATGTCAAAATAATATTAGTGGTGAATTTCACTAATAAAAAGCTGCAGGGGAAAATACATAGCCAAGTTTTTCTTTGAAATTGCCAAAAAATGAATGAAAATTTATTTCTAGAAGATATTTTATTATACCAATTCTTAATTTTAACAAAAAAATGGACTTTTAAAAAAAGTACAGACAACCAAAAGTATCATGCTAGAAAAAGTGCATTGTTACTTGATCAGCATGACACTTTGATATTTTTTCTTTAAATATTTTTAGTATTAAGAAGACAACACAAATAAACCAAAAATTATTTTCAGATTTGTACCTAAAATATATATATTATAATATATTAGATTTGAAGGCAATTACAATGCGTATAAAAAAAATAAAAACAAAAAAGATGTTATTTTTTTCTTATTGATTTCAAAGTATAGAACTTTATCTTCAGAGATTAATATGATATTAATCTCTGAAAGATTAAGTTCTATACTTTGAAATCGATAAGACAAAATAACATCTTTTTGTTTTTTATTTTTATACGCATTGTAATTGCCTTCAAATTATTAATATATTATAAATACTTAACAATGCTTCAAGAAAATTACCAATTACTTTTATACTATATATATAATATATAATATATATTATATTTTACTTAGACATTGAAAACTAATCAAATTTCTTAAGCGTTTCTGATAAACTTTTAAATCATCAACATTTTATTGATTTCCTTAGGTTTTTTTTTTTTTTACTTTTTTATGGCCAAATTAATACAAGCAAGTCAAGCCTTCCATGTTTCTGTAGAATGAAGTTTCTTGAATTTGTTTACCCAAATTTAAAAATATCTCTATTCTTTATAAGCACACAATCCCTGACTTTTAACTTGGGCATTAAAACATTTTACCACTGGCTGAAATATTACAATTTAAATCAATAACCAAGCAGGACCCAGAGTTATCTTACTAAGATTTAACAAATCTGTCTAAAGCTACAGTAACAGAGACACATAGTGTAATTGGTCTGGAATGATCAAACCTAAGAACCATAGACCATACAGCAAATGTCTTCCCTCCTCCTCTGACATGCTTTGTTTTTTGGGGTTTGTTTTCTTTGTTGTTTTTCTTCCCTCCTTTCATTCTTATTGGACTGTTAATGTTAGTTATTAGGATATATCTAAATTACTTTCAGAATCTCTCAGAATCCCTAAGCATATTATTATTATTCACATCTCCATATAGTTTTATTCTTTCTTTCCATTTCACCAATTTTAGCTATTGGTTTGATTGATTTCTTTAAGAGCATATCAACCTTCATGGTTATTTAATGCAAAGTTAATCTCTGGAGAAGAATAGTAATGGTTTCATTAATCCTGTAGCTATGGAGATGAGGGGGTTCATACCTTTCCCAAGGGTATTAATCTGAATGTGAATGTAACAGTACGATTGGAGTTTAAACTCGCTTACTACAATCCAGTCCAGCACATTAGGCCACTTACTCCACAGGGACCTGACCCACTTTTCAGCTATTGATATCCATTAAATTCTATGATAATTGATTTGATCACAAAAGAAACAGAGACTATGTATTTACCCAATTCCTCCAAAATGAGCCAGATGTGACACAAGGTCATCAGCTGCGTTTGAATTCAGAGTTTCCTTCTCCTAGACTAGTTGCCTTAACAAAAAAAAAAAAAACAAACAAAAAAAAAACACTTCCTAATATTTACCCATAGCTGTTGGTTGGTTGAGTTGTTACGGCATGTCAAACCTTGATGGGTCATTTGCTATGCCAAAGATATTTTGTTTTATTCATGGGTACTCAATTTTCTTTTAAACATTTTTTTCAAACTATTTTTTCTATTTAACCCATAGATGGGACCCTAACAGATACTACCACCCCAGGCAGAATGACCTGAGTAATGGTGATGACGGGGTACTCCACATTCCCCAAAAGCTCAAGAACTGAAACCTCACCATCAGATAGTTTAACGGTCATACCCAGGATAACATAGCTGGAGGAACAAACAGATAAATAGATTCATGCCTTTCTTAAGCGCATTAGTAAAAGTGAAATACAAACAGCTTCATCTAGATTTGAATTTCGGTACCAATTTTGTTTCCTATGATATAAAATGGGTTATAGTTTGTCCACCCTGATAATTCCTGGGGCAAGAAAGAGTTACTTGGTAACAGAGATTGCTGATAGGTACGTGTCTTGCGTCCCTAAACCTGATGCACAAAAATTCTTAAAAGGATGCCAGTTAAAAAATCGGCATCCATGCATCCCAGTTTTTTCTTTTTTCTTCCCTCACCATTTCAAGCCAAACTTGTAAATTACATTTCAATAGTTCTTTAGGAAACAAATTACACAGAATAGGTTACGAGGTTAAAAGTTAGGCGGCTTAGTTGTTGCCAGATCATAAATAAAACCCTACCAATCTATTAGGAAACTTAGGTTGGACCATCAATTTCCCGGGGACTTTCATTCAAATCAAATATGTTTGATCCCGGGACGCACTCAATTTAAAAAGCTATCAGCATCACTGTTGGGTAGCACTCACCTCTTATTTCAAGCAACATTAAAGGATAGTTAATGAAAACTAAAGATTTCAGGAAATAATCCCCAAATGGAACACATGTAGTCTCAGCCTGATTTAGTTTGATCACTTTACTCACTACTCTATAATTATAAACAAATTAAAAAAAAACAAAAACCCTGTCCCATTAATGGCTTTGTGTTTAGTAGATGAAATATCGAAATATAATAGAAGAAAAAAACAAAGTATTCCAAAGAAATGAATTTTATTTGTAGATGGTTGATGTTATCAATGTAAAAATGTTTCTTTTTTTTTTCTTTTGTTTTTTTTTTTTTTTCATAAAACTTTCATCAGGACAATTAGATGAGTTAGGCATGTTGTTTAAACTAAGTTAGAGTTTTTTTTTCATATATGAAATTATATAAAATTCTAAGGACTCTGCGGGAAAGAGGTAGAAAATAAATAAATTTTAACTTCCATGGAACCAAATGAAAAGATCCATTAAAAAGTATTTTCAAAAATGAAAATGTACACAACATGCTAAAAGAGGTTGAAAAAAATATTATATCACATTTCAAAATTTGTCTTAAAAAAAAAATTTAAAAAAACAAAAAAACAAACTCACTATTCTTGAAAATTTGTACATAGAAAAAAAAAAAAAGGGGGGAAAAAAAAAAAAAAAATAATTTAAATAATAAAATTATATTTCACGGAAGTAACCCCCCCCCAAAAAAAAAACATGGTTCCTTTTTGATTTAGGGACACAATACCACAAAAATTTGTTTTATTGCCTGTTTTAATAACGAAAACGCGAAATGTGACATTGTGTGTAATATTATATTATTATATAGACAATAAGTGTTGTCAATTTATTTATAAATAAATAGTACTCATATCTTGGATAGAGCATGTATATCTAAATAGGGTAGTGTGGACATGAAAGGCTCCAAAACAGCACCTGGTTTCTGACATTTCTGACCTATGTGAATTTTAAACCAAGCACCATTGTCTTCATGTCCATGCTACCTAACTTTATATATATATATATTATATATATATATATATCATACTATATATATGTGTGTGTGTGTGTTGTGTGTGTGTGTGTTGTGTGTGTGTGTGAGAGATATTTTGATTGACATCTGTTTTACTGCCATGACATTAATTATTATACTACAATGCTTTAATATACTTTATACATTGCTAAAAAAATTTTTTAAAAAAAAAGGGGGTTTCTTGTTACAATTTTAGTTTTGAGTGTAATAACTTTAATTCATGCAAGTAAAACAGATGTCATCCAAATATCTCTCACACAAGCACACACACACACACACACACACACACACACACATATATATATATATAAATATATATATATATATATAATATATAAAGTTTAGGGTAGCATGGACATTGAAGGACAATGGTGCTTGGTTTTAAAAATTCATAGGTCCAGAAACTTTCCTGTACCAGGTGCTTTTGACTTCATTCCACACTACCCTAACTAGAATACATGCTCTATCAAGATATTGAGTACTATTACTTATAAATATTGCACACTATATTGTCTATATATTATATATATATATACACACAATGTCAACATTTCGTGTTTCGTTATTAAAACAAAGCATAAAACAAATTTTTGTGGTATTGTGTCCCTAAATCAAAAAGTGGAAACCATGTTTGTTTTTTTTTTTTTGGGGTTACTTCCTGAAATATAATTTTTATTATTTACAATTTTTTTTTTTTTTTTTTTTTTTTTTCTATGTAAAAAATTTCTCAGAATATGAGTTTGTTTTTTGTTTTTTTTAAATTTTTTTTTTAAAGACAAATTTTGAAATGAATATTATTTTTTTCAACCTTCTTTTAGCATGTGTGTACATTTCATTTTGAAAATACTTTTAATGGATCTTCATTTGGTTCCATGGAAGTTAAATTTATTTATTTCTACCTCTTTCCCAAGAGTCCTTAGATTTTTATATATATTTCATATATGAAAAAAAAACTCTAACTCAGTTTAAACAACATCCTACTCATCTAATTGTCCTGATGAAAGTTTTATGAAAAAAAAAAAAAAAAAAAGAAAAAAAAAAAACATTAACATTGATTAACATCACCATCTACAAATAAATTCATTCTTTGGAAATACTTTGTTTTTTTTCTTCTTATTATATTTCTAGATATTTCATCTACTAAACACAACAGCCATTATGGGACAGGGTTTTTGTTTTTTTTTAATTTGATTTATAATGATAGAGTAGTGAAGTAAAGTGATCAAACTTAAATCAGGCTGAGACTACATGTGTTCCATTTGGGGATTATTCCCTGAAATCTTTAGTTTCATTAACTATCTTTAATGTTGCTTGAATAAGAGGTGAGTGCTACCAACAGTGATGCTGATAGCTTTTTAATGAGTGCGTCCCGGATGCACATATTTGCTTTGAATGAGTCCCCGGGAAAATTGATGGTCCCAACTAAAGTTTCTTAATAGATTGTAGGGTTTTATTTATGATCTGGAGAAACAACTAAAGCCGCCTAACTTTACCTCGTAAACTATTCTGTGTAATTTGTTCTAAGAAACTATTGAAATGTATTTACAGTTTGCTTGAAATGGTGAGGGAAGAAAAAAAGAAAAACACTGGGATGCATGATGCGATTTTACTGCATCCTTTTAGATTTTTGTGCATCAGGTTAGGGACGCAAGACACGTACCTATCAGCATCTCTGTTACCAAGTAACTCTTTCTTGCCCCAGGAATATCAGGGTGGACAAATATAACCCATTTATATATCATAGGAAAACAAAATTGGTGACCGAAATTCAAATCCTAGATGAAGCTGTTTGTATTTCACTTCTTACTAATGCCCTTAAGAAAGGCAGGAATCTATTTATCTGTTTGTTCCTCCAGCTATGTTATCCTGGGTATGACGTTAAACTATCTGATGGTGAGGTTTCAGTTTTGAGCTTTGGGGAATGTGGAGTACCCCGTCATCACCATTACTCCCAGGTCCATTCTGACCTGGGGTGGTAGTATCTGTTAGGGTCCCATCTATGGTTAAATAGAAAAAATGAGTTTGAAAAAATGTTTTAAAGAAAAAATGAGTACCCATGAATAAAACAAAAATATCTTTGCATAAAATGACCCATCAAGGGTTGACATGCCGTAAAACTCAACCAACCAACAGCTATGGTAAATATTAGGAACAGTGTTTTTGTTTGTTTTGTTTTTTTTTTTGTTAAGGCAAACTAGTCTAGGAGAAGGAAAAACTCTGAATTCAAAACCAGCTGATTGACCTTGTGTCACATCTGGCTCATTTTGGAGGAATTGGGTAAATACATAGTCTCTGTTCTTTTGTGATCAAATCAATTATCATAGAATTTAATGGATATCAATAGCTGAAAAGTGGGTCAGGTCCCTGTGGAGTAAGTGGCTAATGTGCTGGACTGGATTGTAGTAAGCGAGTTTAAACTCCAATCGTACTGTTACATTCACATTCAGATTAATACCCTTGGGAAAGGTATGAACCCCCTCATCTCCATAGCTACAGGATAAATGAAACCATTACTATTCTTCTCCAGAGATACTTTGCATTAAATAACCCATGAAGGTTGATATGCTCTTAAAGAAATCAATCAAACCAATAGCTAAAATTGGGTGAAATGGAAAGAAAGAAATAAAAACTATATGAGATGTGAATAATAATAATATGCTTAGGGGATTCTGAGAGATTCTGAGTAATTTAGATATGTCTAAATACTAACATTAACAGCTAAATAAGAATGGAAAGGAGGAAGAAAACAACAAGAAAAACAAAACCCCAAAAAAAACAAAGCATTCAGAGAGGAGGGAGACATTTGCTGTATGGTCTAATGGTTCTTAAGTTGATCATTCAGACCAATTCACTATGTGTCTCTGTTACTGTAGCTTTAGACCAGATGTTAATCTTAGTAAATAATCTGGGTCCTGCTTGGTTATTGATTTAATTGTATATTTCAGCCAGTGGTAAATGTTTAAGCCCCAGTTAAAAGTCAGGGATTTGTGCTGTATAAAAGAATAGAAGATATTTTTAAATTGGGTAACAAAATTCAAAAAACTTCATTCTACAAATGGAAGCTTGACTTGCTTGTATTAATTTGGCCAATAAAAACCAGTAAAAAAAAAAAAAAACCTAGAGGAAATCCATAAAATGTTGATGATTATAAAAGTTTATCAGAAAAGCTTAAGAATTTGATTAGGTTTTCAAATGTCTAAGTAAAATATATATATATATATATATATATATATATATATAAAAAGTAATTGGTAATTTTCTTGAAAGCATTGTTAAGTATGTTATAATATATTAATAATTTGAAGGCAATTACAATGCGTATAAAAAATAAAAACAAAAAGATGTTATTTTTGTCTTATCGATTTCAAAGTATAGAACTTAATCTTCAGAGATTAATATCATATTAATCTCTGAAGATAAAGTTCTATACTTTGAAATCAATAAGACAAAAATAACATCTTTTTGTTTTTATTTTTTTATACGCATTGTAATTGCCTTCAAATCATTAATATATATTAATATATATATTTTAGGTACAAATCTGAAAATAAATTTTTGGGTTTATTTGTGTTGTCTTCTTTTACTAAAAAATATTTAAAGAAAAAATATCAAAGTGTCATGCTGATCAAGTAACAATGCACTTTTTCTAGCATGATACTTTTGGGTTGTCTGTACTTTTAAAAGTCCATTTTTTTGTTAAAATTAAGAATTGTATAATAAAATATCTTCTTAGAATAAATATTTCATTCATTTTTTGCAATTTTCAAAGAAAACTTGGCTATGTATTTTCCCCTGCAGCTTTTATTAGTGAAATTCACCACTAATTATTTATTTGACATGAAAAAATATCTATCATGTCTCTCCAGCCTCAAACAAGTGAGGAGTGTAACTTAAAGAGAATAAGAGTTTGTGTTTTGTTTGAAAAACCCTTCTATCTTGTGGAAGATGGCCACAGTTGAAAACATAATATTCATATTATTAGCCTTTTTTCTTTTTTTTTTTTTTAAATTATTTTTATCATCTTTCATTTTCCATTGATAATGAGATTTCTATTTACATGTTAGGATTTTCTTAGATTGTCAGCCATTTTCTATTTTGACTTCATTCCTACCTTTTAGCCTCAAGAAGAAGTGGGGAAAAAAGACGACAGATGTATTAAAATGAAGCAGATTCTGAAAGGAGAATGTGTTCAATTATTATTGTATAATTATGTATTGTGTGGAATAGTTTGTGTTGGGTTTATATTATATATAATATATATATATATATTATATATATATATATTGTATGATGCATTATAGAAATCACAGGAAGAAAACAAATGAAAGGCAGATATACAGATAGTTATAAAAATATATTTAATTACAATTAACAGAAAGAGAATGTACATAGAAGTTTACAGTCTAGGTTGTGTTTAAGTTGTACAAAAGACACACTTAATTTGCCTAAAACATTTCATAAGGACTTATTGATCTCTGGATGTATTTTTGGTTATTTCCTATAACTCCAACATAAACTAAGGGAACCAATCTTGACTGATAAATTATTTATTTATTTTTCCCATTAAACTAACCCTAACTTCTTTTTTTCCTAGTAGATCAATAAATAAATAAATAATTTATCAGTCAAGAGTGGTTCCCCTTTGTTTATGTTGGAGTTATAGGAAATAACCATATTTTTTTTGTGACACTACAAGTTCTTCTGTTCCTAAATGCATAAAACCAACAGTACCATTAACTCTGCATCTACATTCTCCTAACTTATCTCTCTCTCTCTCTCTCTCATATATAACCTTGGTATGTTGAGCACTTTGGAGGGGATTTTCGCTGACGACCATTGACTAAGCATAAAGGTAATGCTCTCCTATAAAATGGATAGAGCACTCTCTGACAGGCTTTACATAAATACATATGTATGTATTTATCAGTTAAGATCCTCGTACCAGTCTGTAGGTGTTGATGGCTGATTGGGGAAGAAACCTGTCAATATATTGATAAGGTTTCCACCCCAGCTGGAGGTAGCCTGCTAATGTCTAGCCTCACTGAAGAGATGTGATACATCGAAACACGGTGTCTGTAGATGACTAACTATATACACGCACACAAATATGAGAAAGGATGATTATTATTTTTTTTAAATGTTAAATAAAATAACATTCATTCTAAGAATTGGTATATTAATTATATTTAACAACTAAGGAGGCACTTGTGTAATAGCTATCATTGTACGAAATTGACACAGTTACTTGAGTTCAAAATCCTGGACGAGGCTATTTGCATTTTGCATAGTGCTAATACCGTTAGGAAAGGATGAATCCAACTATTCTCCCTCCAGCTATTGGTGATAGGTAGGGCAGAGTGAGCTCTTTAACTTTGGTATGGCGGATTATCTAGAAGGAAAACTCTGAATTCAAACCTATTAAACTCTGCTTTAAAAAATTGGCCTTGTGTCACATCCTGCTTGTGTGGAGGAGTTAGTAAATATTTATATTTAACAACTAATAAATATACAAACAATTTATATACATTGTAATGACTTACTATATCATAGACACATGAAATTATCAATTTAATTTTTTAAACATAACAAACACCACGGGGAGGGGACTCAAAAAAAAAAAATACATAAACGTTTTTCTGAAAAGCAATGATATCTCAACTTTATTTGGCTGGTTTTTATTGTTTAATGGCATATAAACCATTGTGGGCTATTTATGCCAAACCTTGTATTTTTTGTATATATGATTTGTAAGTAAATAGTTTGTAGGTATTTTTAAAAAAATTTTTGTACAAATAATTTACATTAACTTCAAGCATATCAATAAACTGGTAGGAACAATTTTTCAATCTACAAATAGATCTATTTGATCCATAGATAGGACCCTAACAGGTACTACCACTCTGTGTCAAAGGAACTGGGAGTAATGACTATAAAGGCGTATTCCACTCTCCCAAAAGCTCCAGAATTGGAACCTCACCATTCGATGCAGTTTAGCGTCATGCCCAGGACACCATATTGAGTTATTATGGGTCAAGTAAGCAGCTAGATCTCCAAAGTTAAGCAGCAATGAACCTGTTCAATACTTAATTGGGTGACCACTTAAGCAACAGCAGGTACTGTAAGTAACCTGTATCCTTTGTTTATCAAAAAGGATTTGATTCAACATTAAATGACTTAAAACGAAAACTTAAATTTAAATGTTGGTGGCACAAAAAGTTGACTTCCACTTCCTGTGTTTCTTCTTCTTCAAAGATTCTACACAGCTGCTGCTGTCTAACAAGTAACACATGCTGTTTTGTTCTGACCCCCACCTCTGTTTCTCCTGGTTTATTTATATCCGTGTTATAGCCTTCATGCGGGCATCTGGGTTTAACATACGGGGAACTTGAGATAACTCAATCTTCAGCGCTACACACAAGTATCGCCTTTTCATATTCCGAAGGACGCGGGTTCGATCTTAGGACAACGTCCTACATGCCAAACAAAGCTTAACCCGCTTCCTTCGAGAATACAGTACATCCCCCATTTCCACCACCCGCCTCGTGTTCTTTGTCACAGCCATCTCAAGTTTATTCTTGAAAATTGACAATGATGTTTGAAAGTCTTTAGAAAGGAAACTTTGGACAATTTCTAGATTGCTTGAAATTAATATTTGTCTTGTGTGAAGACAAAAGAAAATTAGTTTTTTTTTTTTTAAGTTTAAAAAATCTTTTATGTGGGGTTTAACAATACTTGTTTATTAGAAGAAAGAATTTGCTGCCAAATTTATAACCCACCATATATATATATTATATATATATATATATATATATGAAAAACCGTTGAAGGAAGGCCCCGACATGGTGCACATTCTCTCCTAATGATCCCATGCATTTGTAAACATCATTTGTTTTTCAATATATCAAATTCACACTGTTGGATTAATTTCCTTTTATTTCACATATATATATGTATATATGAGAGAGAGAGCGAGTCTACTTTCTACATGGGTTATTCTTTGAGTATATGCTGGGCAACAGTCAGCCACTGACGAAACTCCTTGTCAAATGAAACTTGAGCTTAGCATTGATTTTTATGATACACGTTTTAATTCATAGATTTGCTAAAAATATTATGCTGTTAGATGAATACAGACCCCCCTCCCCCCTACTCAAGAACTCTTTAGTGTATGTTTGTAAAGAAGTATGTGTATTGGTGTGTGCGTGGTGTGTTTTTATATATATATATATATTGGTTTGCATGAGTAATTTTTTGATTGTATATAGGTATGCAGGTTTGATAATGTATAAGAGGACACCATTGTATTGTTGTTGGGTCTGGAGCCAATCTCATAAGATTGGTTCTATGTAGCAAGGGGCCTATTTCAATGGATTTTCTTATCGGCTGAAAAAGGTTCTATTATTAAATGTTCCAAATCTGTAAAATGTTAAATTGGGTTATTTGAATACTTTATTTATTTTTTATTTATTATTCTTTTTTTTTTTTTTAGAATTTTTAGAATTTTGGATGTCAGAAAAAAAGGAACTTGATAAAATCGTTTCAGTTCTGAATGAAAGTCATAATGTTTATTTTATTTCTGAAAAATAAATGCACAAAAAAACTTCTTTTTTTTTTTTTTTTTTAAATTAAGTCTAAATCTATAATCAAAAACTGCTCTATACAAATATCACAGGTTTTAAAATGAAAAGTTTTAAAAATAAATCCATTCTCCCATAATAGCTCATGTTAATGTCTCGATAGCCTTTCTGTAAATGTCTATCTCTGGAAACTAAAATTAATTTATACAAAAAACTAAATTGACTGACATACTGCACATGCGGAAGCATTGGAAAATATATATTATATGAATTTGTGATAGAGAAAAGCTAAACTTAGTAAATGTCTATTTATAATCTAATGAAAGATCAAGCTAAACTTAAAACTTTTCTTTCAGTTATTTTGTTTTAACTTATAACATGCTCATAAGCCAAAATGAAATAAACATTAGAATATTTAGTCTTTTAAGATCTGAACTATTCTAATTTGGGATTTGAGTTTTATGCTGGTTTTCACCTATTAATTTCCTGTGAATTTACCTGCAATCATACAAACATTGAAAATAATTGTCTTTCACAATTTTTCAGAAAAAAATATTTGCCGACAAAGAAAAATGTTTCTTTTTGGAAAGCTATAAACAAGGAACTTAGTGCTGACTTAGAATTTAAGAAAAGCCTCCCATATGGCACCACAAAAATGGTACCCCAGTATAGAAATTTAATAATTCTTTAGGAATTTATATTCCTGTTAAGAATGAGGAAAAGTAAATTTATAGTGACAGTAGTGGCACTGTTTCAATATCGATTCACTATCTCAGTAGACATTTTTATCATTGCTTTTTCTTCATACAGTTCTTTAAAAATAAATTTTTTTTCAATTTTTTTTTTCCCTTTTATTTAATTTTATTTTTTAGGCAAAAGTTCCCAATTGTAAGTTTTTTAGTTTTTAGAGTTTTCTTAAAATTTTCAGAGTTTTTTTCCCCCTTCCCATTTGAACAGCAATATTCTACTTTCTAAATTGTGTGTGTTAATTTGTTGGCATACACTCAAATACATTTGCCCAAAAACTTTTTTCTTCTTTTTTTTCATCATTTTTGTCACCATCTTCCTCTAAATTTGTCCTTTTGATGAAAACATTTTGGCAGCCATATTGAAAAATTTTTTCTTCATTTCATAACAGTATTTAATTCTGTTTTCTAGCAGAATAAACATTTTTATAAGTTTGATGACTTATTGAATATATTCTTTCTTCAGGGAGATGTTTGGCAGATAACCACAGACTATCAGTTAATAACTTCATTTTGAAACATAATGCTAATATAAATTGGGTGTCAATTTTTTATTGTTGCAAATGAACTTATTATCAATTTTTGACTATTGTAAATCATTTCATAAAAAGCTGTTTTCCACAGATATTTTGCATTTATGGTCAGGGCAAGTGATATTCCTACTACATATTCTATAATTAAAAACAAGCTTGAGAGAGAGAGGATACTTACTGACAAAAGAGGCATTTTTTACAGCTGTAATATTTTTCAAGATACACACTATTGAATTTTTCAACTTTTTAAAAATTTATTTAAAAAAAGTTTTTTTTTTTAGGAATGCTCCCTTCAAATAAGTGGCAAAAGCCAGCCTCATATACTCTTTTAATCTGCTTTTTTTTTAAGAAAATAAACTTGTTGCTTTTCATCTGAATTCTTAAATAATCTTTTATTTGTTTTCAACTCATTG